>OX457025.1:65007767-65442767 GCA_949752745.1 Protula sp. h YS-2021
TTTTCTGCCGATTCGGTTTCCAGACATCTCCTCCGAGACCGCTGAAGCTAGACCAACCAAACTTGGCACATGTATGGAGGGTCATCTGAAGTGGTGCACCTGATAAAAATTGTTGATCTTGACCTTACTGGTCAAGGTTAAATCGCGAAAAAGCTCAATCGGTTTCCAGACATCTACAGCAAGGCCATTGAAGCTAGAGAAGCCAAACTTGGCACATATATAAAGAGCGATGTGATCTGAAGTAACCGGTAACAAATGTTGACCTTGACCTTGACCTTGAAATCGCGAAAAACACTTTTTAAGAAAACAATGATTTATCTCGAAAACGGTAAGAGATAGAGCAATTCTGACCTCATTTTCGACCTCCACCCCCTATACGACGATACGTAAGATATAACTTCCGGTGTCCTTGACCTCCCGGTCATTTTCGAGCCCCAGACCGGAAGTTGGCCTTTATCTCGTAAACGGAAAGAGATAGAGCAATTCTGACCTCATTTTCGACCTCTACCCCCTATACGACGATACGCAAGGTATAACTTCCGGTGTCCTTGACCTCCATGTCACTCTCGAGCCCCAAACCGGAAGTTGGCCTTCATCTCGAAAACGGTAAGAGATAGAGCAAATTTTTGGCCTTGACTTTACCGGTATAGTTAGTAGTATTTAGGAGGATATTCTACATTCAGACATGTGAAAATTGTTAACAAACTGCAATATCATCTACCTTTCGTTTTAAGTTATCATTCCAAGTGGGGCTAATTCGCTGTGCGAATTTCGGTCTAGTTTCTGTCTTTTTTTTTTAAAATGAAGTCAACGGCCTCTTGTTAGACACTTCTATATAACAGTTTTTATTCCATAAATGTTGCATGAAAACTTCTCTAAGTGGACCATAAAAAAGATCATTCCTTCTGCTGTATGATCCATATATGTGTAATAAAGAACTAAGAGCAGTGTCTGCTGGAAGCTCTGTCTGGAGGCTAGATCAATGACATGGAAATTCCCATGTCTTACTTTCATGTATTGATAGACACCCTTTATCGAGAAAGGATCCAGATACCGATATGATTTGCTCATTCGGCTCATTTTCTCATAAAATCCCCTTCTTTGTTTCTGAGTGCTACGTGTCTTTTTCTACAAAATAACAACTGGCGTCATTGTTGAGCAATTTTTTCTTAATTAAACTTCATTGTTTATTTCTGCATAACTGAGAGTATCGGACGTTATTTTACAAGGTTTTTTCCCCTAACCGGGATCGCTGAATTGGCAGAAAATGCCTTACATAGAACATGATACATAACAAATGTTCCATGAAATGATGATTAGTTCGAGATCAAAGTTTCTTGGGGTGAAACACCCAACAAAACACCGTCTGGTGCTTTCGCCAAATCGGCATAATTAATAACCAAGCTATGCCAACATTCATGTATGTGTGTGCTCGCACCTAGAATGCTGAGTCATTTTATGGGGCAGTCATAGCAAAGTGTCCAAATGGTCTTCCGTCTGTTTGTCTACATGTTCTGGCGGCGCGCTCTCTCGCTCGCTTTCTCTCTCTCTCTCTCTCTCTCTCTCTCTCTCTCTCTCTCTCCACTCTCTCTGTGTCTCACTCTCTCTGTCTGTCTCTCCCTCTCTCTGCTTGCAGCAAACTGGCAGAAATTGTGGAGAAAATGAGGTGAATAACTCTCATAGAACTGTAGCTCTATTTATGGATGAAAAACGTACATTTTGTCAGTCTGACCACTTTTTTCACTCATTTGAACCCTCTTTAAAATTGTGTTTCAGCAAAAATATATTGGTGTTTTCCTTTGAATGCGTTGTAGTTACTGTTGGAGAGACTTTAAGTGCATTATGCATTTTAAATGCCACACACTGAATTTAATTTTGATATCTAAAATTGAATTGCTCCAGTAAACATCTCAACGCTCGAATAACGTTGAATAGACATGTCGTAATTTTTTTCCTTAAACGCCATCTGGATAGTGAAAACGGGTGTTGTGATCACCCGTACCTCAAAGTACCTCTGCTCTTGGGTCATCCAGTAACACAGGATATGTGTGAAGTCAGTTTTTATGAATATTTTTCAAACGTAGGTGGTAAACACTCGCTTGCTTCTGCAATTCCCATATTTTGCGCCCTCATTTTAGTCTGTTACGAAACGACTTGTCACAGCTTCTATTCTCGGCGAGAGATACCATAACGAGGCTGTTGTTTGATTGTGATCCGCGACGCGTAAACCACCTCAATTAGTCGAGTCTATACAAAGTCGATCTTCCGGCGTCTATTCAACGTTTTATCAAAGACGTTGATGAGATGTCGGAGAAAGTGGGGTTTTGATTTCGACCGAAAGTGGGGTTTTGATTTCGACCGAAAGTAAAGTCTAAACGACGTTGATTATCGAACGTCTATTTAACGCTGTGTCAAAGATGTTAATTAGACGTTGATCTAAGGTTTCGGCCAATCATAACCAAATAAAATCAGACTAGATTGTGCCGTTTTGTTGCTTTCACGTCGTTACTTCAAATCGGCGTTGGAGTGGGTTAGAAATGCTCACTGGGATTGCTCTGGTAAATTCAGTTTTAGACATCAAAATTCCATTTGAGGTATCCAAAATAATTCGTTTAAAATAAATTTTAATGGGCGTATTTCTAAGGTTAAATGAAAGAGGTGGAATAATAATTTTGAATTCAGCAATGTGTGTTAAAATTGATGTGGTCGGTAAACGTTCTAGGGTTGACCCAACTTTGAGTTTAGGTTGCGACATCGATCCGACCAAACCAAATTAACTGTGGTACTTACATAATGATTAGAAGCGATCACAGATTAACATCTTTGACATAACGTTGTTTAGACGTCGCTTTTGGTCGAAACCAAAAAGCAACTTTCTCCGACATCAATCAACGTCTTTGGTGCAACGTTGAATAGACGTCAGAAAATGGACCTCGTATAGGTGTTCGAAAATCGAAATCCTCTTTGTTTTATCGCTCACCGGAAAGAGTTACCATGGCAGGTCACTTAATAAAGAAAATAGGCCAAAACGAGGGCGTGAAATATCAGAAAATTGGAAATCGATTTCATACCTGCGTTGCCGGATGACCCAAGGATAGGGGTACTGTGAAAAAGGGGTAAACACACGTTTGATTCTGGCTGTATTGACGGCAATTTCAGAGTAATATCTTACCAACGTCTATACAACGTCTGGAAATAGGCGTTGTTTCTATTTACATTTGCAACCTTTATGCAGATAATCAACGTCTATACAACGTCGTAGGGTAGACGTTGTTTCGACTTCCATAAACAACCGAAACCTGGCGTTGATCCGACGCCGATGCAACGTCTATCCTTCCTTGATAAAACGTCGCAATATTTACTGTCTGTATGATCAAACGATCACCAAAATCTAGCAATCACCTCCGGATCAGCAGTTGCCACAATATATTCTGTGTCTGTGGACCAGAAGCATTCCTTACTCGCTCATTCTTATATAGCCGAAAGCTAGACTCGAGATTCCATATAGTTGGTTTTTCTCTCGATTTTTTAACAGGCGTTAATCTTTTTTTTTTTCAATTTTGATCACATTGCGTACTCATATCATTCAGGGATTCCTCTAAAAACTTACGTCAGAGCGCACTTTCTGTCTTCAACTTATGATTACATTATGCACTCATGCAATTCAAGAATAGTTAACTGTTACCATTTTAAGGGCAGTTGTAGAAGGCAATGACTTTTCATAGCATCACGTATTAAATTTACCTTTGCAAAAGCTCCCTTCTTTACTATATAATAACTGAAAGCATACTAATCGAAATCTCGCCTATAAATGTAAATCAAATAACTTTCAAAAAACGCCCCAGTAAAAGTAATTTTAATCGATCGTTTCACCTAACAGTTTGAGAACAAAGAAATATCAACACCCCCAAATAATGAAATAAAGTAGTAAGTTGAATTTTTTCGATCGATTATAAAAAAAGCTTTACGAAACTTTCATGAGGCTCGTGAACTTCATTATTTTTTTTAAAGAAAAGTGATTGTGAATCCAAGAATGGCTTTGTCTGTTGCAGCATAGTGCACTATATAACGTCTTAAACAACCATCCTGTTCGGTGGATTTAAATGGTTTTCTATTTTGGGATCTATTAGAAAACTGAAGTTTTTCGTATAAATGCGTAAATGAGAAACACAAAGTAAAACATAAAAGGCAATTGTTCGACTCAGGAACACCCCAGGACAAGATATCTAGGATAACTTCCCCCCCCCCCCCCGCCACCATCCTATGGAAGCCAAGTTATCCCAGGATATCGTGGCCCTCTGTTTATACTATAGCAGTTCAGATACAGTTCCATATTTCATAAACCGGAGTGTAATGCTCGTTATATTGGAAATACACACGCCCTGTGATTCGCCTTCCTGTGTTTTATCAGAGGTTCTAGGACAGATCCCTGAGCTTTGTAGGTGAGAACAGGCTTGTGCCTACCATCAGTCCCTGTGTGTGCATGCGTGGGTGGTCGCTAAAGGAACGATTAAATGACACACACATCGTTCAATCAGCCGATGTCTCCGGATATCTTCACCCACTCACGCCTTTTAATACTTGGATAAGTTTCAAGAAACAAGTACAGAACTGTTCCCTCTTTATGCGTAACGGTTATTTAGAATATTTGGGCCGTGTAGTTCAAACAAGTTTTATCTTGTTTTAAGCTTAAACTTTGCCGAAAAGAAAACTTAAAGCTTATGCACCTGGTCTGCATTAAATGAGGTCAAGGTCGACGCTATCGCCTCCACAGGCAGAAGGCAGGGTCTGTGGACAGAGCCGTAGTAGCGGGTCGTCGCCCGTTACCCACATCGTCTCTCCGTCGGTCACGTCGGTCTTTCCCGAAGATGTAACTTTCCGGGAAGCATTCCAGGATATCGTGAGGTGGGAAGCAGTCAAATGTCAGTCCCCAGTGACGGAGCGAGACGACTTACCTATCCGCAAATCCACAGCCTGGATTACGAGTGATGGTACGACCAAAGCGATTTTCTTACGCTGCAAAGAGTTTACACGTTCAAATGATGCCGGAAAGGGTCTAGTGCTTTCCAGCTTTCACATATTAAAGCAGAGCGCGGTCAAACATGGTCCATATCATGCTGCCGCAGCCGACGATATAATTCTCTTGGACCCCCTGGAGCAACCAACCAAACGCGCGGTGTGGATGCCATGCGCATCCGCGGATATCCCACTGGTCGAGAGGAACGCCAGAAGGGGATCCTTCTATCAGCTCGTCATTTGGCAGGTCGGTATATGTGTTGGCAGACCTTATGCCCAGGGACGGTCACGTGATACAGCGGGAGTAGTACCTCTCAACCCGAGTGCTCAATTTGGTAACAGGTCATTCTCCACGGGGCCTTTAAACGCTGACGACCAAGATAGCTAGGTAACTCTCGCTGCACCCAGAATCTCAGACTTAAGGCTATTGATGCTATAATATGCGCTTGGTCAGGGGATGAAGGGCTTGACGCGTTTCCCCTCACTATACCAAGAGTTATTCAGAGGCCTCTAAAGTTTGCTTCTCATAGTTTCCTATCACCAGATGTTCCCTGGTTCCCTCTCTCGACCAAATGTAAGACCAAGCCCCTCTGGGAATTCCTTGCTACTCAGAAACCCTGTCCCAGCACCACATATTTCCAGCCAATACCCCATCTCCTGGATTTACATCTGTGGTTCCTGTTCCTGTTTTCTTAAAAAAACACGGCTTCTCTAAGAAAGTGAAGGAAAAGATGGTAAACAGCCATAAAGGTTCCATTCCTAAAATATATCGGTCGGAGTAGAATATGCTTGCCAGCTAGTGTGCAGTTGCAGCTGTACCCGTCCCAACCTGCCTCAACAGTGGTCTCTTTCTGGACCACCTTTTCACGACTCAGCGGTTAAAATATGGGTTCAATCGAAACCGAGCAGCTATGGGTTCCAGGTTTTAGGCTTCTGTAGACTGCAATCCAGGAAAAGACCCTGCTCTAACCATAGTGTACATTTTAAAGTAAACTCCCTCCTTCGGGTAGCAACATAACAATGTGTGATATTTCCGTGGAATTGCATTACTTACAGAGGACTGACATATTTGGCGACGAAATAATCGCATCAAAGGTCGCAACGGTAAAATTTACCTTCCTCTTAGCAAAGGCATCAGGTAAAAGGAGAGGTCAAATACGCGCCTTGGACCGTCATATACTCAAGGAGGATGATGAATGACATAGAGGTTTCTTTTCGACCAAGACCGGACTTCATGGACAAGACACATATCGCGACTGTATGTATAGTTAAGTTCGAGAATGAAAAACGTTGCAAGCCTTGACGGATGAAGAGCCGGAGACTTGCTTGATCTGTCTTTCCTTAAGTACTTAAGTACTTAAAGGTATCACAGAACTCCAGTGACGATAATCAGAGACCAAGCAGAAAGAGATCTTCTTTCGCACTCTGGGAACGGTTCTGGCAAAGGCAAGAAGGGCCAGAATCAAGGTCACGAGAGACCCCTCTACACGCGCGTAGTATGGGGCACTGCGTGTTCAAGTTTTGATTCAGGGGTCTAGCAGCTAACGTGTCTCAGTTGTTAGTGTGAGCACATTCTGACGCCGACTCAAGACAAGCTTGGTACGTCATCCTTATGTGGTACTCTTTTCTTTCCTCAGAAAAAAGAGGTATGTATGTGTACTTCGTAGTACATACTACTCGGTCTGCCTTGTTTTTGATCCGTGAAGTTTGTCTGTCAAGGATTAGGTATCAAGCTCTGCCTTGTTCACCCACTGAGTACCCGGTTGGTTAATGGATGAACATGCTATAGTTCCAAACTATACGTGTCCATGAGAAACTTTTTGTTTATGTATGGCGTGACTCTTTGTAAGTTTGCATTGGAAACTCGTACAAAAGTGGAGAAGGTGCACTACACTTTTACTCGTAAAACAGTGTTTTATTAAAATAAAACACCAGTTTTAACTCAACATTTACTGCATGGCCACTTCAGATCCTTAGTCAACATCAAAGAACAATATCCCAATATTCCCTCCTTTTTAGCCCAGCCGACTATATTCGGTGGGCTCTTTTCATCACTTCTAGGTCGTCGGTTATTGTGTGTGTTAACAATTTTCAAAATGTTACTCTTCCTGCATTTCTGTCCTATTGCTTTGACATTTGGTTGGAATGTTCTGTGGGTAATTCACGCAGCTTGTATTTAATGTCAATTTGGCAAAATATTGGCCACTATTACTATTTCTTCAAAAGTGATCCAGTTCGAAATTTAGCAGAAATGCTCCCTTGAAGCTCCTGCATCAGGCTTTAGTTTCTTAGGCGATTTAATCAAAACGGACCAGAATATAGGCCAAAAACTATCAAATTGCAAATAAAATTTACTGCCATCTAACCACTCTAGTTTCACACTGTTTCACTCTTACCCAATCACAGGTATCTTTTCATCAGTTTACGCTCATACATAATGAATAGTTGATAATAAGTCACAACGCACCATTCACTCACAAAAACAGTTTAATGGATTGAAGTTTAAATCAAGTGTGTTGTCGCCGCCCCCACTCCCCACGGTTGAGAGCAAGCAAGTAGCAAGCAAGATGATGTCAAACAAGTGACATAATTAAAAAATGCTGCTCTGCCTGCAACTCTAGTCAAATCACTTTGAAATGTGACAAAAATATACACCACAAGACAACAAAAATCTGATAAATTTCAGAAAAAAAACACAAAAAGTCCCTCGAATTGTACTTACGGTTCGATTGTGTTCACATTTGATAGTAATGAATCAAGCTTCGACCCAAATTGCCCAAAATATCGGTAAAAAATCAGAAACAGACAATAATGCTGCTCTTCAAACAAATGTGGCATGGTCGCTTTGAAATTAGATCAGAAAGTTTCTCCACAAGGCTGTTATTTTGTTTGGTTATTCAAATGAATGTAAGGAAAGCAGCCTGGTCCAATTGCTTTGAAATCTATACCAAGTTATTATTTTGCCAAAATTGGTAGCGGTCTCCTTTCACATTTGTGATGTCCTTTTTTCGGTTGAGCACAATGTCCACGTACATCCTTGCTTAACAAATTGGGCAAGCATTTTGTTCAAAGGCTTTAATAAGAGAAACTTCCATAAAGGATGGTTCTTGTATTGACCAATAATAACAGAAAAAAAGTTTTGTTTTAACCAACACAGTAAACATTTTAGGATCGATCAATGTCGATTTGTGGTTGCGAGGTCGATCCGATTAAAGCACAACATTAACTCTGGTTGTAGTTTGGTTGTGATTGGTCTAGAGCAACGTCTAACCAACTTCTTTGACACAAGGTTGAATAAATGTTGGATAAGCAGCAGTATGCATCGAGGGTACACAGCAAACTGTTGACCAGGGGTGTGGTCATTTTCCAATGTTGAACCGATGCAACGCTAGATTTTATATCAATTTTCAGGACCTAGATTGGCCTCGATTCTCTTCCAGAACATTTTTATCAAAGATCGCAAACGACTGCATGTCAATTTCACGTCAATAAACACTGGAGATAAATATTTTAAGAATGACACAGTCATATGTCGTATTTACCTGCCATACCTTGACCGTGACCTTCTTTGTGCTTGATCTTAAGCCTTGATATTTGTTTATAGATACTGAAGACAAGCCATATACGAGCACCACTATCGTTTTTCAACTGTCTCTTCCGATTGCAACGGGGTGGCATACTGGGTCGACAGTACCGGTGTGCTAATTTTTCTTTCCTCTCGTCCATGATTCTGTTATACACTAATTAACACTTGACAAGTCTTTGACTTGGTCAAGGAGGCTTATATGAATTTGTGCGGGCAGCCGTCGGGCAATTTTCGTCTTGACAATAAAAATTCATTTTCTTGTCTCAGCTTCTCCTCTGACACTACAGACCCTAGGACCACACAACTTTGTACTGATGTAGAACTTGGTCTGAGGGTGTGCATCCAGCCTTTCTTTTCGTTTTCATGCTTAGAAAGCCATACGAACACAGCTGTTTTAGAATGAATAAATACAGTGCATTTAAAAGCAAAGTAACGGTTGAGCAACGCGAACTCTGCCTGCATAGAGAAAAAGTGCTAGTCCTTTCAATCAATAAAGACGTGGAGCCAACATAACCAAGCAGATGAACCTTATAAGCCGCATACGTGCTGCGCCATAAGCTCTCTTAGTTGTATCAAAGACTGTTTACTACTAAGATATGAAACTCAGCCATTTTCGCGTATCCAGACAGCAGTGGCGCCGTCTGGTATAAGAGTTGCAAATTATACTGTGAAAAGCATTGAAGTTACCTAGAAAGTGCACGTGTCCTTTTAACTTTTCATTACTTTTTCGATCTTAAAGTTTATAAAAACATTTTGTCGCCTGGATAATGAACAATTTTTGATGCCAAGCTCATTTTCTAATTGTCAGGCAGATTTTCACAAGATATTACTAGATTTGTCACATGTTTCGCAATCAAATAATGTCACCTAACGCATAAGGGAAAATAACAATTCTGATTTGGAAATTCAGGGTATTTCTGAAACTGCTAGTATTTGGAGTGTCCCGTAAGTTTTCCCTTTCGTAAGATTTGCACTTCGTAAAAAAGGCCTTTTCTACGCGCAGGGAAAACTAACGCTCACAGTTGCGTAAGTTTTCCCTGTGCGTAAATTTTCCCTGCGCATTGATTGGCAACTTTTTGTAATTTGCTTGTTGTTTCTCCCCATAAAGCTGCGTACACCTCTTCAAAAGCATGTACCACTGAGTTTTCCACCGGCCAGACTCAGTACCACCGCGCTTTGGTGATCCTGGTGCACTTTTGTGGTACTGAGGAAGAAACTGGTTAAATGAATTTTACTTTAGCAAACTCGTTTATCGTGCTTATTGCCGAAGCGTCACCCCTCATACCGTCGCCCCACCCAATCCCCCCCTCTCCCGAAAAATGATTTCAATATTCTATGACGATATATCGAACGCTGTGAGAGTGTGTTTCGACATAAATATTAACTGGTCGGATTGCCCACAAATAACTTTTCAACATACCATAAGAGTAATCCGTGGTTTGACAAAACGTCTCAGTAAGGGTTGTCGTCTGCTCGGGACCTCAGTACCACTAGTGGTACTGAGGTCCCGAGCAGACGGTGACCCGACCTCAAACGTCTTGGGGAAGGGGATAACAGAGTAACAGACCCTCCCCATTTATTTATTTGCACTCTACCCTCCCCCCCCGGCAAAAAGACAAAACACACACACACACAAACACACACATACACACGCACGCACACACAAAGTTCTAGAATTCAGATATATTGTGAAATGAATTTATCAGGGGGACGGGGTGGTGGGGGGCACCCACGTAGCGAATGGTTACCATGCGTGTCTATATTAGTTTTGAAGTTGATAGTTAAAAGAAAAAAAAGGATTTTTTTTACTGTGCGTAGGAAATTCACGTGTAGTTTTATTTCGAAAATGACTTTTCTACGCCTTTAACGCGTAAAAATTCCATTTCAACTTAAAAAATCGATTTACAAATATATTACCTGGAACCTGGATAGTTAAAAGAGAAAAAGGACTTTTTACGGATTAGTGGAGTAAAAATGTCCTATGAGTCAGAAATTCATGTCTAGTTTTATTTTTAAAATGAGTTTTCTACGCCTTTCTATGCCATTTCAACTTACAGATAGATTTACAAGTATATTAACTTGAAAATGATAGCTCAAAAAGAAAAAAGGACGTTTTTACGGATTGATGGCGTAAAAATACCCCGTGCGTCAGAAATTCATGTCTAGTTTTGTGGTTGAAATGACATTTTCCGCCCTTTAATGCGTAAAAAATGCCCTTTTTACTTACAGATAGATTTTAATATATCTTGCTTTAAGGCTTGATATCTAAAAGAAAAAAGGACTTTTTTACGGATTGATGGCGTAAAAATACCCCGTGCGTCAGAAATTCATGTCTAGTTTTGTGGTTGAAATGACTTTTTTACGCCCTTAAAGGCGTAAAAATTCCCCTTTTTACTTACAGATAGATTTTAATATATCTTGCTTTAAGGCTTGATATCTAAAAGAAAAAAGGACTTTTTTACGGATTGATGGCGTAAAAATACCCTGTGCGTCAGAAATTCATGTCTAGTTTCAATACTGAAGTGACAGGCTGTTTTCACGTAGAAAAGGCCTTTTCTACGGGCAAGACTGTATATTTCACCTGTGAGCGCATTATTTCAATGATTTCCTCTCCATATACTGTTTCTTTGTTCCTGTTTCCATAGGGAGACACAATGTCTGAAGCTGAATTTTATTGATGCAGGGAAAAATTACGCTCCTGAAGCGTAAGTTTTCCCTTTATAGCACCGTAGAAAAGGCCTTTTCTATGCACAGGACAATATTACAGACAATGCGTTGACAGGTAGATTTTACGGGTTTGGACGTAAAAAAGGCCTTTTCTACGTAAAAACGGGCTGTTTTTACGCGCAGGGAAAACTTATGCAACATGTAGTATTATGCGACAACCCGACGGTTCAGTGAATGTCGCTTTTTATATTGCTGGTTATTTGCTTCGTAAAATTAAAATTAGCTGTAATATATGTATTAGGGAGTTTGTTTCCGAATCAGTTCCATATTCGGATTAGTACATTTTTTGAGAAAAAAATTACAGCAAAGAGGGTGCATAATTTATACCATCCGAAAAATTTAAGTTATTTGTCAGAGATCTGGAATCTGTTTTCGTCACCGTTTTTCCAATAGTGCAGTAGTTTATAGTCTTTGGTTGCATTACAGACTATGCGGCTTGTAAAAAAACTTCATGTTGTTCAAGAAATAATGAGCCCTTCAAACGAATATTTTTAACTTTTAATGTTTGTCAAGTGTTGGAGATTTCGCTTGCAAAATACGGTTCTAGTTGTGTGATGGCTGGCTCGTGTAAGTTCTGCGAGAGCATGTAGCCTTAGATTTCTCAGACAGAACCATGTTTTTTGTATCGTTAGAACCATGAAATAAAACCTACGCGTCTATAAAACAGAAACATTTATCCTTAGAAAGAATGATAAAAAGAAAACATAATGTCGTCACAAAAACGCTTATTCCTCTGCGTTCGTACATTCTATCGCTTGGCATTAGTATCATGTGTTTCGAGTATAGCTTGGTAGATGAGATTTTTCAAAATCTGTGAAGTTTACTTCTTTAAGCAAAGTTCTGTTCGATAATAGATTTCTATGCAGGTTGATCAATGATCACTTGTTGACACACGGCACCTTCATCATACCCAACTGCTCTTTGATTTTGCACAGAACTCCGGATGCTCTATTTCAGTACAGAAGAAGTGTATTCCTTGTTACAATTAGCATTTCGCAATCACATTTTAATGCTCCTCTGAGCCCCAGAAATCAAAAAGTAAGTTTTCCCGCGTTCCATTTAGCTGAGTCACTCACGAAAAATTTAATTTCTCCCTTTACTTGTACTTACAGAGCTAAAATGTGACTGACCTCAGTGATCACCTTGTGAGTTGTGGTTTTTTCTTGGAAACAAAAGCAGCAGAGAGAAAAGCAGCTCCTTGGTTTTTGGCGATGTATTTATTGAATATTTTGAAAACATTTTCAAACATTTAAATATATCACCACCACACTTTTAGAAGTTATGAAAAGAAAGCAATAGGGTGGGCGAGGTGAGATATGACAATTAAATATCACAATTAAAATCTAAATAAGTTTTAGTACACTTTGATATTTTGCAATAGTTTGAAGCAAATTCTAATTGAATCACTGTCTTTTTTCACACCGGACTCTATAACTTAAAGTAACTGTATGCAAGAGGGAATATTGTATTAAGTCCACTTGTAGCAGCGATGTAGGATTGGTTGGACTTCTATCCAATCACATCATAAGGTGCAGAGCAGCAAATAACCATTTTTATCATTTCGTAAAATATGCATTTTTCTATTTGCAATAAAACTGTTTGATAAAAAGAGATAAAAATAAAAAAGTGTCTTGTTTATCGACTAACAAATGGGTGCATAATTATAGATAATGATGCACCCGTATATGTCCGAGCCCCAGGAATCGAAACACCCCAAAAATCGGACAACTTTTGCTGCTTGTCAAGGATGGTTCGATTTCTGGGCTCTGGTATTTAAGGCAAAGTCTCCTGAAACTGTTACATATATTTACATATATTGCAGATATGCAATGTTATATTTTGTTTTGGAATATGGCAAAACTCAATGAATTGGTGCTTGGTAAAAAAAAACTGACAGAAGTATGCATATTTTCCAACAAGACATCGGACGAATTTCCCGCAAATTAATGATACAGCCTTCTGAAATTATGTATTGTAAATATGTAACGACAGATTATTTTTCTTAATTGAAAAAAAAAACAAAACAAAACAAAACATATAACAATTTTGTGTGCATCTTAACACTACGCTTTCAGTGAGGACTACCTCTCCAGCAAAAATAACCAGTATTCTGTCACCAGACCGGGAGGGGGATGGGGGGGGGGGGGACTCCAACCAGCTACACAGGTTTAATTATTGTTATTCCGTTTTTTTTACGTGAGAGCTACATGGAAAACCATAAAGTTTCTGTCTTGCCAGAAATTCCTACCAAAAGTGCTCTACTAATACAACGACAACCGGATGGCCCATTGTCACTTGGCGATCCGTCTTTGGACCGACCAGTTTTTGTCACTTTCATCGTTACATTATTACATCATTAAATATAGGGATAGATCATGGGCTAGGTGCTTTGTACTGGATTGGAACACGCATGGAAGGACTGTGAACGAACCTAGCAGAAGTGAGTTCATTGGCTTTCCAGAAGTATCCAGTGAAGTTTCGAAAGCGGTTGGATAACGAAAAATTTGTTTATCATGTCTTTTATTCAGGAGTGCATTTTCACTGGGGTACATTTTATACTAACGTTTTATTTCGTAAAACGAGCTTTTAATGGGTTCCCTTCCAGTAATATTTACCACGCAATATAAAAAAGAACTTTTTGAGGTACCGTTCAAGATCACTTATCCATCCATCCATCCTTCGACCAATCAGAATGCCCGAGACGTCGTCTGCTAGTCTTGTAGAAACGACATTCCCTTTTAAGCCCTAAACGGCGGTACAACACGCCCAGGCTAGTTGGGGAAGGATGGCAGGGGATAATCAAGTTAAAAGTGGAGTACGCGAATTGCGCTTTTACTCGTAAAAGCTCGTTTTACGAAATAAAACGTTAGTTTTACTTCGCAAAAGCTTTGAATTCGCTTATCTTCACTTTTAATGGGACTTGAGTCCGGAGCAGGAGAGCCTGCCATTCTTGAACTGCCAAAAAAGGTCGCGAATTACACTATGGCTTGCAAAAGCTCGTTGTTTAAATAAGGAGTGCTGGGCACTCGAAGCAGAAGAAGAAATAAAACTTGCCAGTTGAGTTTCAATTCTTTTAATGATTCCCTAAATAAAGTCCGGAAGATACCATTCCGGTCTTGTAACATAAGGTAAAATCAGAAACAAAGTAAAATATCACAGCAACTGTCAGTTGAGATATGAAAGGCTTCCAATCATGCCTTCATCTTTGAGAACTATCACCATCCCCCTCCAACCGCCCACCGGATGGATCCCTACCTCAAGTTCTCACTATTCACTTGCTATGTATTCATGAACAATTAAGTTTATTAGCAATGCTACAATAAGATCGTAAATCTATAGGATTTACGCAACTAAACTCTTTGACACTTCGAGTAACGAGACTGAAGTGCCTAACAAGACATGCTATTCATACTTGGAAAAAAAGAGACTCCGTTGTCTAACTTTCTTTCCCCAAATTTTTTCTAATTTACCACGTTTATTTGAAATAAACCTGTAAAGATTGACTAGATAGCTCTAAAACTACTGCAAATCGCCATAAAATGAAATAAAGACAAATTTTCAGCTAATTTGTGACTGTTTCCCTACATGGGGCCGTTATGGTCGCTTGAGCCCATAATAACACTATGGTACCTTATACCATGGACTAACAGACCGGTCTTTCGGTCTTCCGGACACACACGGGTATACGGTCACTGCGGTACGTTTGGGACCGAAACGGTCAAATCCTTTCTTTATCAAAGACTTGAAGAAAGGAGTTCAAAAATTCAAGACCCGAGAAGCCGTAAGACCGAAGACTGGGCTGTACCAATTACACATACTATCATAAACACTTCGGAATATATAGAATGCTTAATTAAAAATAATCGTCCAGCGTTTGCCCGTAGCTTAATATAAGCACGGGACCAAAACGGTCCGAAGGACCTTAGCGAAAGACGAAATGTCCAGAGTAAGAAGGGGAATCCTTCTTGTGGGTTGTTACTTTCGTGGCTTGTTGTTGTTGTTGTTGTTCCCGTTACGGCCCTTGGAAAAGTTGCCCTTCTGCTTGCCCTTGTTCTTGAACTTGGGAGACGCAGATCTACAACAGAAACCATCAGCCTGTAATGGTCGTTTCTGAAGCCACGAAAGGTCCCAATGAATAAAGACCAGACAATTCATCTTGTGGAAAATCTTTCTTCATAGTATTTAACAAAAGAGTTGGGTGAAGACCAACAACCTGTTTTCAATATATCTGAAAGAGACACATTACGTACGGCCCTGAGGGAATTAGCTACTTGCCTTACCTGATGGGCTTTGACGTTAAGTCCCCCTGACGGGTTCGGGCCAATTTATGCCTCGTCACAGGCTACCAAAATGATCTTTTTAATATAATTCGAGATAGACTGTTTCGAAAGATTTTTGTTGAATTTCGGCATAAAACAAATGATGATTGCCTTTTGATTTTTTGTTCTGTAGGCCTCTGACATTTCCAAATACTGACGCAGGGCTTTGACGGGACACAAAGAGATCAAACCGTCGGCATCGGGGTCATCTGGTAGGGATGGAAGGTTAATGTGATCGAACGTTCCCATCCCTTGGGTCATAATATGGGTTTTTCCCATGAATTCTGCTCTGGGAACTAGGATGACCTTCTCCCAAGTGCCCTTTTCTTTATTTAACCTTCTGTCCAGGACATGAATCTCACTTCTTCTTTTGCCTGACACTAAAGCCAATACAAACGTGAATCTTAGTGTTGCATTTTTCGCTGAAATCACGTCTTTATTAAAAATGTCTGGGCGTTGGAGATACCGCAAGACTAAAGATAAATCCCACTGCGCTATGTTGGATGGGCAGGGTGGAATTTACTTTAAAATGTCTTACTAGCTGTGAGGGGGCTGCATCTTCACCCGGGTCGTAGCCTGTGGATGCTTTGACTCTTGACCCTATAGCGGCCCTATAGCCCTCGTTGGAACCTACCTTTAACTTCTCATCTGTGAATAGGTGATCGAGGAAGTCCGCTACCACTGCTGAGCTAGCCTGAAACGGGTCCAGCTTAGAAATGCTACACCAGGCGGCAAACTTGTTCCACTGAGACCTGTAAACCTTGGCTTTAGAGCCCTTATGACTGTTTACTATTTTCTCCCTCACCCGTTTGGAAAAGCCCTTGTTCTTCAAGAAGGACTGGTCAGACACCAAAGGTGCAGATTCAGTAAGTGAGGGGAGGGGTGGAAGTGTTGCCAGTGGGGTTGTGATAGCAACTCGTTGTGGCATGGGGTCTGTATCGACCTCACTATCTTGCAATGAAGTAGGAGGGCGAAACATGGGGCTTCCGGTGCCCACGGGGCAATGAACAATACATACGGCGGTTTTAACTCGATTACCCTTTGCAGGAGTTGCCCTAAGATTGCTTGTGGGGAAAAGGCCTACAGCACTTCGTACCGTGGCCACTGACAATTGAGGGTGTCTACTGCCCAGGCTGCTGGGTCCGGGCAGGGGGACACGTACCGGGAAAGTTGAGCGCTCATAGCGTTTGCAAACAGATCCGGAGTCGGGAGACCCCATGGAGACCGATGTGTTACCCATTGAAACGACCGAGGGGATAGGCACCATTTTGGTGTTGATAACTTGACCCTGCCTGGAAACCAAGTCCGCTAGGTGACGGGCTGAAACGGTCATCTGTTCCTCCCGGCCCCGAGAATCTGAAATGCTAGTTTGGAAAGGCACCGTGATTTGGTACCTCCCTTCTTGTTGAGATACGCTATGACTGTGGAATTGTCTAACCGAAATAGGACTGCCTTGTTTCTGAGTCGGCTGGTCAGTTTCATCAGGGCAATCCAGACTACCCGGAGTTCCAGCCAATTTATGTGATAGGTCTGGAGCGAGGGTGGCTATCTGCCCTTCAATACCTGACCATGCCAATAAATTCCCCACCCGAGTGGGATGCATCGGTCTCAATCTTTATCTCTGGGGTGGGGGGCTGAAACGGCATTCCTTCGGACATGATTTGCATATCGCACCACCACTGTGGGGCTTGTAGGGTTACCTGTGAAACTTGCATCTTTGCTGTGGCTGAATTATCCTGATGCCTAACGGCTTTGGAATGGCCTGTAATGGAGACGGCCCAGAGGGACTGTCTATTCTGTTGCCACTAAAAGGCCTAAAAGGGATTCCATTTTTTAGTCTTACATTTTTCCCTGGGGGGATATCTCTTATGGCTTTCGCATTCTCTGGTAGCGTTCTGGCGTTGCTATTGCCAGGTCCCAAAATTCCTCTAGGAAAAGTAATTGACTGTTTTGGGGTTAGTTCGGATTTGGCCAGGTTTACTACTACACCTACCTCCAGTGCCTTGCGAACTAATTGTTTGGTTCTCGGTTACCTGTCTGTCTTGATTTGCCAAGAACCAATCGTCTAGATACTGAAAGACTAACATCCCCTCCAGACCTGCAGATGTTTTCAACACCTTCATGACCTTCGAGAAAACGTACGGGCCGTAACCAGACCGAAGGGAAGTTCTAGAAACCAAAAACGTCTTTTCCCTACTTGAAACGAGGCTAGGAACTTTCTTGCCGAGCGGTGAATAGGGATATGGAGATAAGCATCGGAGAGATCGATGGAGGTACCCCACTTCACTTCCCGTAATGACCCTTTTATCACTTGGGCCGTGTCCATCTGAAAGGTGACCACTCGGAGAAAACCGTTTATGGGGGAGAGGTCGATTACTAACCTCCACCCCCGGATTTCTTGCGGACCAGAAAAACCCTGCTGAAAAAGCCCATTTGATTTTCTGGCATTTCCTCGATCGCCTGTTTTTGTGTCAAGCTCAACAACATTTCTTGGAGAGCTAGATTTTTTCCGACCCTTTGGGGTAAGAATTGACCAGTTGCTTTGGCGAATGGGTAGTTAGCGGAATAGGGCACCTGAGCCCGTTTTGAACTCGTTTGAAGGTAGGGGTGAAGGGCTGGACCGTAATGAGCCTTCCCGTTTCGAGCATGGGTCCGTCTCGCCTCAGACCATCGGACCGTAACGGGCAAAAAGTCCCGTTGGCCCAAAATGGTCTTTTCATACCTGTGACCGTATTACCACAACGGGAAAACGGTCGTGGCAAGGACAAAGACCCTCAGACGTCACAGAAAACGTCTGTTTTCGTCGGAAAACGCTGTCAGCCTTGAAGAACCTGTTCTACAAACACTGAGAAGCGTCCCATGGACCCATGGAGTAAAGCTTAAGCAAAAACTGGTCATTTCCGCGATGACACAGTTGGCTGTTAAAGCTTGGAGTCTAAGCAGGCAGAGCAGCCTGAAAAGATCCTACTCCTAGACGAAATGAGGTGGAAGTGGTAAGTTCCTCGATCTCAAAGAAAGTGGAGAAAGAGGCGCACTTCCCGGGACCAATAAATGTCTACGCGATCATGCAAACTCAACCTAACTTGACCGAAGAACAAAGTGTCGAATTTATATCACTTAGGCTCCATAAATTTATCCCAACGTACAATAATAGATAAAATAATCCATTCGGTAGTGAATTAAGTAAAATATGAAGCAATTCGCACCTTAACCCAGTTCCCTTGCTGCAAAAAACCCGGAAGCACACAGAATGGCGAGTTGTATAGACGCCACGCAAAAAGGGAATGTCGTTTCTACGAGACTAGCAGACGACGTCTCGGGCATTCTGATTGGTTGAAGGATGGATGGAAGGATAAGTGATTTTGAACGGTACCTCAAAAGTTTTTTTTTATATTGCGTGATAAATATTACTGGAAGGGAACACATTAAAAGTGGAGATAAGCGAATTCAAAGCTTTTGCGAAATAAAAATTATATATTACAGAGATTCTTTACATTTCTCAGCAATATAACTTTGTGAACCAAAATCACTACTCATAATGTCAATGCTGATAAGGTCAGGGAGAATAACACTTTCTCATTTCTCATCCCAGTCCCCCTTAGAAAAGGCGGGTGAAGTCCATCCTATCCCCCCTCCCCTCTCTGTTATAAGGAAGTTACAACATGCCAGTAGCTAGTGAGAAACTTTCTCTACGTGCATCGTACGCCAGATGGCAAGAAAGAACGTGTCCAAAGCCATAATTTTACACTTATCAGAGTTCATGAATATTTGACAAACTTTTTCAGTAGAAAACCCCATCTATTTTGTTTTTGAGGGGGGGGGGAGAGAAGACAAAATCAAACACCAAACAAGTATACGGGTTAGATAAAAAAACTACGTGCATACACACACCCATTGGCAAGACAAAAAATAACGCCCTGTCGGTGGTGATTGAGTATAAGCATTATTTGCAACTACTTCTTCAGCTGGCTCTTTTTTTTTGGCTCGCGAATATCCCATAATTGATCTTTGCATAATAATCAATGATAAAGTACACAATTCTATTGTAAATGGCCACGTTTTCACCATTTTGAAGTAGAAAAAAGTATTTTTCTGTACAGAAACAATTTTAGCATAGAAGATATTGCCAAAATTTTCACTCACGAGATACGGGACTAAAGTTTTAGTCATGATATACCAATAAAAGCAGAGAACTATTATAATATTATCTGACAGGAATCCATAGCAATTTATCTTGCGACAATATATCTATTACAATTAAAGTAGTTGCTAGAATACGACAAAGTTAAAATAATGTACTTTTTGTGGAGCGTTGGCACAACAAAGAAAGATTTTTAAATAACGAATAAGCCCCCCTCCTCCCCTCCCCCACCCCAAAACGAACACTTCCGTTCGATCCACTCGCGTGCATAGCAAGGAGTCTAGAACAACTCCCACCCGCAAACTCCCACCCGGACAACCCCCACCCGGACCACTGCCACCCAGAAAACTGCCACCCGAGCCAACTGCCACCCAGACAACTGCCATCCGTGCCAACTCCCACCCGTGCAAACTCCCACCCGACCGACTCCCACTCGGCCAACTCCCACCCGTATAATATTCGACAAGTTAGGGTACCAATTCCCTCCCGTTTAATTGAAATTGGTTGTGTTGAGGCAGATACGATCGCTTGTTCGCATGCCTGAAAGCCATCCGCCCCACTCTGGCTCCACAAACAATCATGATGGACTTTGAGAAGGCTGCCATGCTCGCCGCCCAAGAAGCATTCCCCCAAGCCCAGTTGAGTGGTTGTTTGTTCCACCTGTCACAAAACATGTTCCGTATAGTTCAGGCGGAAGGGTTACAGAACGACTATGTTACGGACAATGAGTTTGGCACATTCGTTCGAGTGATACCGGCTCTAGCTTTCGTACCCATGGATGAGGTTGCAAGCGCATTCGAAGCGCTGCAAGAGGAGGCGCCAGAGCGACTCGCCCCTGTGCTCGATTACTTTGAGGACAATTACATCGGGCGCCCGCGAGCAAGACGAAGGGCTACGGCTCCACCAAAGTTTGAGCACAGTGTTTGGAATATGACCAATCGGATAGAGAACGAGCTTCCGAAGACGAACAACCACGTTGAAGGGTGGCACAGGAAGATGCTGTCGGCTGTGACCGCACACTACCCGAATCTGTGGCGGTTCTTGAATGTGCTCAAAGGGGAACAAGCGTTGAATAACGTACTTTTGACGCAGATGTTAGGAGGTCACGATGCAGCTCAGCCGAGGCGCGCCTACCGCGAAACGAGCCGATGAATCGCAACAATTGCAGCGGATTATGCGAATCGACATATTATCGACTACCTTCGTGGGATTTCGCATAATATCCACATGTAGAAGTCATGGATTTGTCACACGGACATCGGTTTTGGACAAGAGTGTAATATAAGTTAATATATTTTTGTTCTAGGCTAATTGCTAAATAAATATGTGTATAAATATATATTTTTTCTTTCAAAAAGCCGGATGGGAGTTGTACGGGTGGGATTTTGCATGGGTGGGAGTTGGCACGGGTGGGAGTTGTTCGGGTGGGAGTTTGCACGGGTGGCAGTTGTCTGGGTGGCAGTGGTCCGGGTGGGGGTTGTCCGGTTGGGAGTTTGCGGGTGGGAGTTGTCCTGTTTCCCATAGCAAGAAATGTTAACTGGATAAAATAGAAATTTAGATGAATAGTCGTACCCATTTAGATGAGCTTTCCCCCAGACGAATCATCACTTGATGAATTGTCGGGATGAAGTATGACAGATGGTCAGTTAAGTTGGCAAAAAAAAAAACATAAACAAACAAACAAACACACAGACAAACAAAACAAAACAAAAACAAAGAGAAAAGTTGTTTTCCTCGGATCATTGCTGAAATTTCTACTGCAACCTAGTAAGGCTGATCTTATAAAATGACCCATTTTGCATACCCGACTGCCACAGGGACTCCTTTTCTATGACTTTTTAAGAGAATGCAAGCACTTAGAATTATAATTCGATGAAAATGGCAGTTAATTAGTTTCTTAGTATCCTCATGCCATCTACTGCAATTGATTACTGAACTTATTAACGGATCAGTTGGCTGCAAGTACATCTTACAACCAGAGATGTGGTTGAGTTTTGCCAAGGAATCAAACAACTTGCATACAATTATAAATTTCGATTAAATGTCGTAGATGCCAGTTTCTTCTAAAAGTCGCTCGTTGCTATAAAACAGCTGAGCTCAGAGGAGATCTGTCTGTACTGTATAGACACAGAATGGATAAATATATTTTTTTTTAAAGTAGTTCCTCTCTTTTAGTAGTACTGTTTGCTCGGAATCCCCAGTTGAACTGAGGAGTAAATGGGTGTTTTACACAACAGACCGAACCGCCGTAGAAGTTGGCTGTTGGACAACAACGAACTTCGCTCGGGAGAATGTCGGGATACAGTTATAGCAAGTTTTAGAACCAACCACAATGTATTTTGCAGAAAATCCTTCATTCCTTGTCAATGTAGATCCAAACCATGGATCTCAAGCCAAAAAACAGAGATCTGAAGCCAAAAACCATGGATCTCAAGCAGAAACCATGGATCCCAAGCCAAAACCATGGATCTCAAGCCGAAACCATGGATCCTAAGCCAAATCAAGGGATCTCAAGCCAAAACCAAGAATGAAAGGGAAACATCCAGGTCGGTCGAAAAAAAAATATAATGGAAATTCAACGGAAGATATCTGTGGACCTATGTGAGGGGTGGGGTGGTGGCTTTGATGGGATGGGTGCTCCTGTTGCCGGTGTACCGATTTTAGATTCCCGGGGGGGGGGGGGAATCTGAAATTGGGGGTAATCTGAAATCGTTACACCGGTACTCACGCGGATATTGGCGACACTTGAAGACCAAAAGCGTTGGAGCTGACACTTTTCCTGTCCATTCGAGTACATTTCTGAAGCAATCATAAAATGCGTCTTTATGGCGGGGTATTTTTTTTACAAGATATTCAGAAGCTGAAGTCTGATGCGGATGGGAGAGGGGGTTGTTTCGATAGCAGTTTGTGCATTTGCACGTACCAACTTTAATCCCCATCCCCATCCCCCCCCCCCACAAAAAAAAAAGAAAAAAAAAAACAAAACAACCACAAGGGAAGCATTTTGTGGATCAACTCTGCCGGCACTGAATTTGGCATGGATTAAATTACCCCAAGACCTTCACAGCTGAGAATTAAGTACAGCAAATATGTGTTAATGTCTTTATTTTTATTTATTCAGTTTGCAAACATATCTTTTTTTTGTTATTATATCACTACAAGATAAACTGGACAGTTATAGCTACCGAGTAGCGAAAATTACACTTGGGGCCAAAGAAATCGATGCTGAATTCTTAAAAATTAGAATTCTTTAAAAATCTGGTTTTTGACCGTGACCATGACCGAGAAAGTTAGGGTCACCGAGGTACCTCTTACATAACGTCTTTTAAACCCAAAGGGTCGAAAATAACCATTTTCGAGATAATGGTCAACTTGCGGTTTTTGATCGTGACCATGATCATGATCTTTCTCTAATGCTTTTCGATACACAAAGGTCTCTTGACCTTTGTCCTTGATCCTGAAGAGATTCAGTTCGTAAGGTGACTCTGTACTGAAACCGTATAGGTGTTAAAACGAGGATTTGAGTCCTGTTTCTAGCAAATTTCCGTGATAAACAAGGGTTTAAATACATTTTGACTTCAATTTGACCTTAACCTTTTAGGTCAAGGTGAAAAAAAAAAAACGCTACAGAAACTGCACACACGTGCCGTAATCGCACTCATTGAGGACAGTTTGGCGATCAATATGACTGCTGATACCACACCATGTGCCTTATCTGCCAAATCAAAGTGTTTGCCTGCATTACAATAGATGTCCATTTCTGCATATTGAATGTTTATGACTTTGTGAAAAAATTGAGCAGAACCAACCTGACATGCTACTTTATGTCTCCGCCAAATTCTATCGTCTTAACCCTTACCGTCTCAGGGGAGTTCACATGGCAACGCTTTGGCGGGAAAAGGAATTATACGGAAACACTTTACCCAATTGTGTGAATGCAATAAACTAGGAGATTGAAAATCCCCAAGCGTAATAAAGCATACTCGATTAGCGTTACAAGAAAATAAAGCATGTTCGATTATCGTTGCAAGTTAATACACATAGATTGACCACAATATACATACATTGATCGTAATACACATAGATTGATCGTAATACACATAGATTGTTCGGAGGAAAATGTTAATTCAGTAATCAAGGAACAAACAACCTATACGCTCAGTAACAAAAAAGCTCAATGGTTACAACTTGCCGTGTCTGTAATTATCGGCTGGTTAGAAAATAATTGCAGCCTACATTGACTATTTTATCTTCACAGGAGCTAGTCGAGAATAAAATGACTCCCACACCACAAACAGGGTTGCCACACAAGTTTACGAACCATTTTTCCTGACTTTTTCCTGATCTTTTCATGACTTTTTCCTGACTTTTTTTTCCACATATAATTTTTTCTTTTTCCCGTATTCCATAAGGCTTATACTCAAATAGATACATATGATATGATAAATCTACATATTTCAATATAATTACGTGAGATAACCTTAATATTGCCTATCAGAGTGCTCATAATCATAAGATTTTCTTCCAATCAATTAACGTTCGAACAACAGACAGCTAATTGTTGTTGTTTTTATTATTATTATTATTATTATTATTATTATTTCTTCTAACGTTTGGTCCATCACTGCCAACCTGTAAGAGTAAGTTTGGTGGCAAGGCTTTTGTCGCATCGTTGAAGTTATTGAGAGGATCTTTGGCTGTTTTATGACCCAGAAACTTTGAATCACGATATTGTGTGACAACTTCAGAATTTACCCAGTGTCTGACCATTACATCCATTTGCTTGTCTTTTATAACCCTGTTTCTTGATTCGTTATATAGTAGTACATAAGCATCACTTGAACAAACGCTTTTTAATTAACTTGTCCTTGAAATATGGGGCGAGCCTATGGATAACGATATAGGAGGGTTTTGTACGTTGCATATTGAATTTTGCGGCTATGTCACTATCTGGGAACATTTTGCGGGATATGTCTCTAACATCGGTTGACAAATTAAAACTAGAGTTGTCCTCTACTTTTTTCAAAGACCATATAATCTTGGCACGAAGAACCTCCTCGCGGCTTACGAACTGAGACAACGATGAGGCATTTGTCACAGTGGTAGATTATACTTGTCTAGAAGTGGACGGGCTAGATTCTTCAGAAACCTTTTCGTTACGTGTATTGTCTGTTGATTTTGACACAGCTGTTTTAGGGCTGAAGATATTCAAATTCTGGCGTGCATACTCTGCATTTACATGTTTTACCAATTTACAATGTTTCGTCAATGCTCCCATTCCCATATTGCTAAGACGAAAGGAAACATGCAAGGTTTACAATGCGCCTTTTTCCCCCGTCACCTGGTACATCGGCGACCCATGATTAAAATTTGCTGTCTTTTGACCATCCCCTCGAAAAATACGTTTCTTTGCTTGACATTTCGATATTTTTCAGTTCACAAATTTACTTCAATCTCTCTTTTTTCTTCAGTCTGAAAAATAGTTATCTTGCTGCTTAACGAATATCTTCAATGACATAAACCTCGTCCAAAAAGATAAACGTTCAGCAGCAATACGAGAATCTCTTTCTCTAAATTTCTGCAGCATGTAGAGAAATAGTCAACATGTGATATAACAGCAACTTTATAGGTGCTATTCCATCAAGTGGTCTTCTTATTGCTTAGAATCACACACAATGCGAGACATTAACAAAAACTGTAAAACACCAGCGCTGGTTATTGAACAGATACAGGTATTCTTTAAAAATGTTTCATGGGATACGGCCTTTCGCAGTGCACAGCTGATATATGTTTGACGGGCGCTTTAGACCACTCTTCCACACCGTCCCTCATCCCGAGTTCAAGTCTTTACTTTTTTCCACGTTCACACTTGAAAGGATCCTCTTTGTGAAAGAAGAGACACAGGGGATGTACATAACTAATTAAATGATATATCTTTGCTTGGATAAAATATCTCAATTTCGCAACAATGCTTTAGATTCTATGTGCCCCTTACTATCAAGCTACGGACGACACGCCAACTTAGCCCTAGTGCTTCGATTATCTAAGGCATTACCGTTAGTTTTTCGTGCTGGTACAAAGCTACAGAATCAATCGGATGGCAGATGTCTAGAAAGTGTGATGTAGAAAACCAATATGTTTGATTTGAAAAACATCATCATTGGGAGGACAAAACAATCCACATCTAACTATAACTTGAAAAATAAAGAAAATAAAAAACAACATGAGTTTCCTGACTTTTACTGACTTTTCAGAATATTTTCCTGACTTTTCCTGACTCAGAACAGATTTTCCTGACTTTTCCTGAGTAACAATTTTTTTCCTGACTTTCCCGACTTTTTCTTGACTGTGGCAACCCTGCACACACGGCGATAATCCCTTGAAAAACGCTTGAGACCAGGTGGAAATAAGATCAGTATTCCCCCAGTTCCTACACACCGGTACTGACCTTACTAGTTGACCAAAGGCTTTTATGTTAGTTTACACAAGTTTTAAGTTTCATTTCAAGTGAAAAAAAAAAAGAAATCGATCGGCTCGCCTGGCAGGTAAAATATGAAGGTTTTCGTTTCGCTGGCGGAAATGGGAATTTTGGTTAAGGGTCAGAGACAATAAAGACAATTAAAAAGTTAGACTTCAGCCAGGTCTAGATTTTTTGTGAAAAGAAATCGTGAGCGGTTCGTCTAAAAAAATGGGATGAGAAACAAGACTTTTTCCTGGCTTAAGCCAGGGAGAAAAAAGGGAAGATTCGACAGAAAGCAAAAATCTTCCTTTGAGTATTATTTCACAAAACTCTACTCTTGTTTTATTACGCAAAACTACTTTTTTATAGTAAAATTTCTGTTTGATGTCCTGTCAAAAATTCCTTACGGCATGGGATGAGAAACAAGACTTTTTCTTTCAGATTAAGGTTACAGTTTTCCTGGCTTAAGCCAGGGAGAAAAAAGGGAAGATTCGACAGAAAGCAAAAATCTTCCTTTGTGTATTATTTCACAAAAATTCTACTCGTGTTTTGTTACGCAAAACTACTTTTTATAGTAAGATTTCTGTTTGATGTCCTGTCAAACATTCCTTACGGCTTTCGAAACAATGACCAACTTCCGGTTTTTGGACATGTCGCTTTAGTAATGTTTTTCACTCCCAAAAGAATCGAAAACCTGACACTAAGTCTCTCCTAAATCGCAGGTGTACAGACTTCTCGGAAAATATTAATCTAGAATAGCTATCACGAAAGCCACATTCACTGTGTAGTCACCCCTCAATTATAGCCCCCCCCCACCCACCCGCCTTGTGTCATTCGGTCACGCAGGGCATGTGTGAAGTCGATTTCAATGAATATTTATCAAAAGTAGTTGGGCAAAAACTTTCTCACATATTACGTACTCGTTTGTTTTGGTCTATTTTCAGTGACCTGTCATGGCTACCATTTCAAAGTGAGCGATAACGCAGGGAGACGGAATGCTTTTGGTTTCGAGTCCGACGACTATACAACGTCCATTTTTGAACAGACGTCCAACGTCGAATTTCGGACGTCTGTTCAAAGTTGAAAAAAAGACGTTGATTAGACGTCAGATGTTGTCTTTTGGCTTCGACCAAAAGCAACATCTAAACAACGTTCTTTCCCAACGTTTGATCAACGTTGCATCAAAGACGTTAGTCAGACGTTTATCTTCGGTCGCAATTAATCACAACCAAATCGACGTTGATGGACCTTAGAGTGTTGACTGGTACTGCTCTTTACACAACCATAAAATTGTCCTAAAGAGGTACCGACAGCGATTACAAAGCCAGGATTTCTGACCAAATCCTAGCAAAAATGGAAGTTTTCAAATGGATCTCGCATTCTATCAAGCAAACGTTTATAATCTATACAGGTGAAAAAGCTGTTGCTTCTACGGTCTCAGTTCTCTCACAAACTAAACACAGAAAAGTGTCCGAAAGGATTCAAACGGATTGTAAGCGGTGGATTACAGACAATTTTCTTGCAAGTTTGTTGGGAACCTCTAAAGACGCAACACTGGATCTCAGATTTCTCCTTCAATGGTTTTAAAACGACAACTGAGAGAAGTTGAATGTTTAAACAACGCTGGAAAGTTACAGCGGGCAGTCCGTGTGATGCACAAAGACAGTGGCCTTGACCATCTGCTTGCCACCATGGAGCAATCGAGGAGTTTTGTAGTACTGAATTTTCGCTCCATGTACTTCCGGATTTGAACCCCACATCAACTCCAGATTGCCGTCATTGACCCATGGCTTGCCTTCTTTGCTTGTGTCAAACTGCATCGGAGGGCGTTGTATGGTCATTTTCCACGAAAGCCTTGCCGCCTCCTCTGTGAATTGCCTGACATCCTCGATTTCCAACCGTTTCGCGATTATTCCTCTCATTTTTCTGTCGTATAGATTTGTCAAAGTCCCATTTATATCCTGTAACATTGATCAGTATGGTATTAGGAGAGGGAAAAGGAAAAAAATACCTTGTTTGTGATCCAAATGATCATTAATCTAGCCGGTTCGAGAAGAAATAGATGTGCCGGCTCGGTATATAAAATGTGAAAAACAGAAAACAGAGAAGAGTAGAATTTATCTTTACATTTTGCAAAATGCTGGGTCATTGAAATTTAAAAAATGGTCAAAGCAAAATCTAATTTTTTCGATGAAAACGAGAAGAGATCGCGGGCCTGCCGTATCAAATTTTTCAAGAATTGGGATGAGAAACAAGGCTATTTTCTTACTGGCCTGATCTTGTATCACGAAAACCCTTGCTACGTTGCAAGAGATGCTTCACTAGGTAAAGCTAATTCTGTGGCGTTCTTTTCATACTGTGGCTAAAACTCGGCTTAATTAATACTGGTTGGCTTAAACCCGCACCCTTTCATGCTGCAGATTTGCTTAGGATTTGTTTACCCTCTGTGACAAAAACATGACGTTCGTCATGACAGTATTGAACTTTTAAGCTGGCAAAAAGGGTATGTGCAGTTAATACTGCTTCTTGGTTTGGGATTCACTAATGATACTGCAGTTAAACTAATCGGCTAATACCTGTACGAGGAAATTCAGGTCGGCGTCATTCGCAGAACATCTAAGGAAATCTCCCAAATTGTTCACTAAAGTTTGAGGCAGCGGTTCGCCCTTGGCTTTAGTGGCCGCCTGTCATACGGGAAAAATTATTCATTTACAAGTGATGTCACACATACGACATAACCCTCAGACAAACTCCAGGTTTAATAGTTCCGGACAAGGTTTGTTTTAAATATTAGATTTTGGATCAAGGTGAAAATTAGTAGGATGTCAGATCTTTCGGGATTCAATATATATGTAATATTGGGTGATCCAAACGAGCCAGCCTTACCGTTTATCTAGATATTCAGCCATCTCGGAAACCAGACCATGTGTGACATTTGATGATAACTATGTTTAGTTTTTCGAGATATTCAGGTGACTCGTGGAATACCCCACTGACTTCGAGTAAAGTTACAACTAAAATTATCCTGAAAAACGTCTGTTTGTGCCCAGCATTGTTAGCTATATGCATAAATATTGGGAATCATTACTGTACAAGGAATCCACTATGGCTGTTGAAGAGTTACACTTCATGTGTGTAAAATGTGGGACTAGTGACGCAAACATTACCGTGTATTAATGAATCTAAAAAAAAAAGATGACCTGTCGGGGAAACTTATCTTCTGCAAGTGAAATATACCTGCGGCCCTTCTGTTGTTTGGTTTGAAGCAGCCCAGAAAATCGGATTACCGAGGACATCAGAAAGCTTCCTCTGTATCATCGAGTACATGAAACTGGCTTGTCTTTCAGAAACCTAACAAAAATTGTAATGTCGTTAACATTAATTCATAAAGTCACGTCACATTTGATTTAAAAATTCAAGACCACAAGGTCACCATAAATATAGGAATAGGATGATGGCAGAGTAATTATTCTCGAGGACGGAAGTGGGCGCCCAGCAAATATTAGGACGTCAGAATGACGTCGGGTCGACATCGTGACCCAACGTTTCCGACGTCGGACTGACATGCCGGTTTTGGTTGCATATGAAATGGAACCGACGTCGGGTTTTCAACGTCAGAATGACGTCTGGTTCCGACCTAGATCCGACGTCGGAATTAAGTCGGTTTTAGGTTGTATATATACTTGGAACCGACGTCGGATTCCGACCTGAAACTGACTAGAGTTACATAATAATTTTAATAGATAACTAATCAGTCAACTGCTGTTGTGAAATACATACGAAAGCATTTTACATGTAAATTTTTACAATATAGGAAGAAAAATACCGACGCTCCATCATAATTCTAAAATTTTCATGTAAAAATTACGTTTTTTCACCCTCTTTTTCAAAATGACTTCCATTTCCGGTGAGCGATAATAATTTTCATCGCTTTTTAGTCGTTTTTGCAGCGTCGGAATGACTTCAGAATCCGACGTCACCTCGACGTCGGAATAATGTCGGGTTTTGGGGAAACAGGTCAGAATATGGTTGTGAAATCGTTGCGACCAAAATCCAACCTTTTTTCAACCAAAAAATCGTCGGTTGTTTGCTGGGCGGGGGCGGGGGCGTATTCTTTTTTGCATCCCGACCCCAAATGACAGTCTGCACAACCGTCTGAAAAATCCAAAAAAAAAAAAAAAAACAAAAAAAAAAAAACAACAGAAAAATTTTAGCCAATTCAGGGTCACCGAAATTCTTAAAAGTATAAAAGTGTGGCCCGACTCCGAGCTATTTCTTTTGAGACACGAAAATGAAGAAAAAAACATTCGCTTGCGGAGTTAAATTTAAAAAAGAAAGGATACTGAAACCCCCTTTTCTTCTTTCATCAGCATCCAGTAACATAGCTCAAACTCATACTCAAATTAAGTCTAAAAGATTGAATTTCAAACGCACTTGAGCATGCGCTCAAACAGTATGTTGCCTCCCCCCCCCCCCCCCCCCCATTCAAATCTGGTTAAAAAATCACTTACAAGTAAAACGTTGCATAGAAGCCGGACTTTAAAAGCTTCCATAGAGTCATCGGGCTCCATGTCATCCAGGGCAGATTTGGCATCCAGCCAGGCATTGGACATGAGAAGGTGATATTCCTCCGCGATTTTCATTGGCCGTGCCTGGATACTAATATTCTCCAGGGAACTCTCATTGGCGGAAATCTTCGCATTCATCTCCGCTGCTAGTCTACAACATATACAGGCCTGGATGTTTGCAAACAGCGGAAGGAATTTCCATAAAACCGAATAAGAATACACGATTTAATTATAAGAATAAATATACCTCCCTAAATTAAGACCGCTTTTATAAGGTCATTTTATAATCTCGTATTATAAAAGAGCCACAAAATAAATCCAAGCCTGGAGGTTTGTGAATAAAGAATACAGAATAATAATATAGAATTATGACTGCTTTTGGTCGGTCCCACTACTGATATTCCAAGGCCACATTGTGATTGATTAAAATTTTATTTTGATCAGAAATACAAGGCTATTTAAATGAATTACATGTAAGTTGAAAAAATTGCCCTTATTCCGTTTCCTTTTACTTTTAGATTTTGACACATTTAATACGAAGACGCGACTTCCTCGCGTAAACACACAGACATACCTGTCAATCAGAACGGCGTGTTCTTTTTCTAATTTGGAAGCCTTTGTTATTAACTTCTTCCTTTCTTTCTCTAGGTCCTCTTTATCTTGCATGAGGCGCCTGTTCTCTTCTATCAGAATGCGGTTTTGGTCTGTCAGTTCCTTCTGTTTTGGCTCACTCTGGCTTTCAGCAATAGCAGCTCTGGTAAGCAAACTCTCTATTTGGCGTTGGGTATCTTCATAAGCAGATTGTCGTTGTTCTTCAAGTTGACTTTTTTCTTGTCTGAGTTTCTCATTTTGGTCTTTATAGTAACTGGCATCAGCGACGGCAAGAGCTAGGTCTTTCTCTAGATTCTCTATTTTCTCTCTATTTTCCTTGTTGTTTATTTTCAACTTCCGCTTTTCATCCTCGAGGTTTCGTAATTTATCTTTTTGACTGGACTGTGCAGAACGCTCATCCAGCTGGTGGTTCAGCCGTTGTACTTCGTCTTCTAGGCCACGCTGTTTCTTTTCGTAATCAGTTATTTGGCTCTCCATCTTCCGACATTCCTGTCTCCATATTTCTTCTCCGTGCGCATTTCTTTTCAACTGTTCGATTTCCACGTGAAGCTGTTGTATTTGATTGTCTTGCTTTTGTAGTTTTTCTCTTTGTGCCTGCTCATCTTTCTCGAGCTGATATTTTTCCCTCTTCGAGGCCTGCAAATGGTCAACTTGCTCTTTGTAGTAACGTGCATTGCTTTGTAACTCACTTAGTTGCTGCTTCAGTTTGGTGTTTTCTTGTATTACGATACCAAAGGTATTGCCTTGTTTTTTGTAGTGGTCGGTTTCTTTGTGAGCCATGTCAAGGCTCTGCTGAAGTTGATCATATTCTGCTTGGAGCTGTTCTACTTTCTGTAAATAGCCTCTGCATTTCTCGGACAAGGACTTCTTCTCCGCCTCCAGGGCTTTTACTGTCGACGTTTGAATGGATGGCTGATCGCGCATAGAATACCCTCGCCCATCATCCCTTTTATAATATCCAGCTGTGCCATACGCTGACTTATGGCCGCGTTCTTGGTCAAGCAAAGCGTGCCGCGAACTCCTTTGTAGCAATTCATTTTCCTGTTTCAAGGTGGAAATGATTTGTCTGTTGCTGTCTTCTAAGTGGCCCATTTGCATCACCTTTAGTTTATACTTTTCTGCTTCTTCGACAAAATCTTGCAGCTTTTTCTCTAGTTCCACATTTTCATTACATTTTTCTTGCAAGCACTCATTGACTTCTTTTCGATGCTTTCTCTCAACACCTGATAAATACGCTTCATTGCTGGAAACAACTTGTTCCAAGGAAGTAACTTTTTTCGTAAGATCTTCCACTCGTTCTTTTAAGGCTTCATTCTCAAGCTCTATTTGACTGCCCGGGAAATTCCATTCGTTGTCGTCTGCTGATAGATTTGAGGGTGGTAAGCTCTGATACCTCCCGGCAGGGTACGGATGTCGGAGTGCAGACTTCTCTATCCTGGCATCACAGCGGACATACGGCTTATTGGCAGGTGAAGAGACAGCCTTCTTAGCACCTTTTTCCTCGGTAAAAATTTTATGACAATCTTCGAGAGCATCTGTTATAAAGTGTTTTCTCAATACAAATTTTTTTAACACATTCACACACTTTTCTTGTTCAGTTACGTTGCCATGTACTTTGATCGTCATCAAACAATCAGCAAAAGTCAAAAACCCACGAATGTTCTTTGGTTTTAAGGACAGGTCATCAAGGCTCCTAATAGCTTCTAATGCAGCTGGTACATGCTCCAGTAATTCCGATCTCTCACTGTCCGATATCTTCACTTTATATTTATCAGTTCTTGACGGCCCACAAAACCATCTCGCCATGCTTGCAAGTTGCTGATCTTACGAATAAGCACAAGAACGGATACACTTGCCTATAAAGCAGTTACAGACCATTAAATTATCCATTCATTTGAAGCAAATATTTCTAAAAAAACCCTTGTTCTGACACATGCAAACAACTTGGCGCTTATTAACGAGTCTTGACAATAACAAGTGCCGTGGGGGCCTAAAACGAAAGCAAATGTATTGCTATAAATAGAATGTTAATTGTGCACCTGACTGCTGTACTGCATGTACTGACGATATCCATATCAAGTGTAAATAAGTTAACAGATAACAGAGGGCTGGGGGTGGTGGGTGAGAAACTGAACAGAGCTGAAACGGCTCTCATGAACGCTATGATATTGAAATGACACTAAGCGTAAACAAAATATCCTTAAAGCTATACATGTTATTGTTCGCAAGGTTTTGAACTAATAGCATGAAAGTGAGGGCTAATAGCAAGTTCAGGGGGGGGGGGGGGTCTCATCCCCAGTCCTCATGTGCCACCTTCTCACATTGTTCCTTGCCAGAAGGTAGGAAAAACTGACAATTTTAATGCTCAATTAAGAACATTTTTTTTCATCCACTCCTCCGAAAATTTGATTTTTTATTGGGCGGGAGGGGGGTGACGTGAAAAATCTTCGTTTACGGAGCACACGTGGTCCAAAGTCAAGCACAAAATAGGCATCAATGTTAGAGCGCGGAAGGATAACAGGTTTGTTTTGACTTCAGCGTTGAGAAGTAATGTTTTGATGCCGAAAGAGACACTTTGGGATATGATGTCTCGATGACGTCACGCAGAGATCGCAATCCGGTTTCAAGTAACGATGTCGGAGTGATACCGTAATTACATCCTAAATTCGAACACATGCAACCAAAATCGATGAAATTCCGCCGTCGGATTCGGACGTCGTTCTGACATTGTGCCGACATTAATATATCTGATGGGCTTGCCTAAAATTCGTTTTAGGCCCGTCTATGTGTGTCTTTTTGTCATTTTTTATAAATCATATTTTTACGTGCTTTCGTTTTCTTAATGACCATGTTATCTATATATATATATAGATCCGGGCGCAGCAGTTACAAGCCATTACGCCAGTTACAGACAGTACGTCCCAGTGGCACTTCTCGCTGAAAGTGGAACTAGTTCTAGTCCGATAATATATATATATATATATAAAGAAACACTGTAAGCTCGTTCCAAACTTGAGAAAAAAACAAGTGAAACACAACAGAATCAATGGGTGGAAATTTTATTCGGCTGCCATAAAATCAAACATGTCAAATATTAGCATTGTTACTTAATGTCGCTTTACTGACATCTAATAAACATCTTCTGCCCAAAAACGCACCACACATAGGACAACAGGTCATTTTCCCACCAAGCAATCCAGTGTATGTGTTGGTTATTGAATGGTCACGAGCACTGTATTGAATATGCTGTGCCCGAGAGCGAACTAACTTGCTGCATTGTCTCTTTTGTTTTCGAGATCTGTTGTATTGAAACAGCCCATCCGTAGGATGGGCCCATCCAATAACAGCGAGGTATTGATTTACCCCATCTTCGTTGTTTTGCGCTTCTATAGTTTCAGCCCATATTTGGCTATAGGAACAGCACATATTTTCTTCTCCCCTTAAGAATGAGAACAAACTGCCTTGTGTTGTGAACAAGATGGGCTGTTTTAATGGTTGATGGGTGTAGAATGAGCCCATCCTATAGCTGCAAGCCACAGAAATAGCACATATAGAATCAGTATGTGCCAAATCTACAGACAGATGCATAGGAATACCCCACCCATAGAAACAACACATCTGATCAAGAATATGGGCCAAATCTACAGACAGTTGCATAGGAATACCCCATCCATGGAAACAGCACATGCAAGGCCGGCAGAATTTTACCTAATATTTGATGCGGTGTCACACCAGTGGTAATGAGGTCCCGATCGATGTGGCACTGAGGACCCGCTGTTGGCACCGAGGCCCAAACTAATTTTTTAACTTCATAATGCTAGATTAGGAAGTTTTAAGCTGAAAGAAACGCTCAAAACCAAAACAATGCTGCTTATATTGCTGCTTTGACCAAGCCTCTTCAAGGCTTTAATTACAAAGCCGATGGGAAAGGCAACAAAAAACGCGATTTGTCTGTGCTGCGTAGGAGTGGTGGGGGGTGGGGGTGGGGGCCATATATATATATATATATATATACAGTGAAACCCCGCTATTAGGGACAAAAAGTGACTGAATAATTTTGTCCCTAATGGCGGGGTGTCCCTAATTTCGAGGTCCTGTTCCATCTGAAAACTACAAATAAAATCTTTGGCTATATTTCTTACTCTTTTTCCATCACTAGCTTTGATTATTTTAACTTTATCAGATAGCGAAAGTTCGTTCCGTTTTATTTTCACACCACCGATATTCAGACTTATCATCCTGTATAACATCTTAACTGAGTATAAAGACAATGAATTACCTATTCTTTTTTACGCATTTTAAAAGACGGAGCACATGTAAATAGGGATTAGCCGTATAAAGCTTCTCTCTTAAGCACGCATCTTTTGTAATAAGCCCTACTGTCTTTACATGCACTGTGTTCAATATAATGTACTCAATACCCACAGATAACAATAGGGAAAAAAAACACTGCCGATTAACAAGCTGTTAGGGGTTGTTTACAGAACGTACAAAATATGTGGACAGCAATTTGACTGTCCACAGTAGAGGGGTTGTTTTAAATGGAAAACCGTACTTACGGGATAAAAAGGGTGTCCCTAATTCTGAATAGAGGGGTGTCCACAATAGAGGGGTCTGGATATAACAGAACTCTATGGCGTTTTAAAACAGACTGAAAAATGCTGTCCATAATTCAGGGGTGTCCATAATAGAGGGGTGTCCATATCCGGGGTTTTACTGTATATATATATATATATATATATATATATATATATATATATATATATATATATATATATATGCCAAAAAGAGAAATTTTGCAGCTTTTTTTTCTTAAACAATTTGTGAGTAGACATGTATATTTATATATATTTTATAGAAAAAAAGATATTGAGATAAACATATTGGGTGGTGGGGGCGGGGCGGTAGGAATACAAGTCATTGTTTCGTCAATTAACAATTTTTAACAAGAAAAAAATATCACCCAAATCTAAATATAAAACAAAATGGTTTACTGAGGCTATAGACGAAGTCCCTATACGCTGTGTTTTCCTTCACAAAGTTTCATGGGGAGAAACTATATGTGCTGTTTCAATAGCCTCTGTATTGATTTAGCCCAGCCATTGGATGGGCCCATACAATGATGTGATGTTTCAATGCTGGGGTGTTTCAATGCTACAAGATCGACCCTGTTTGACACCTTTTAAAGAAAGTTAGGCAGGATGAAAGAAGGGTGCGGGGAGTGGTTTTCACGCATTGTCTGCATTGTCTAAATTAGTGCCTCACGTGTTTTGAAAAATCTCATTCGCTCTGGTGGAGTCTGGTTTTGAATTTAAACAAATGTTCAATAATAAGTTAAAAAGGGAATATGGAAGCCAATTTCAGCACTAATAGTGTAATTTCCTACGAGGTTTTGTAATTTGTACCAACTCAAACATTATTTGATCCATCTAAATTGGAATCCGTCAGCAGTGGTATACCACCGCAGTATAACAGACATAGCATTATTACGGAAAGTAAACATGAAGAAACCCTTAAAAATCGAATACCGAAAAATACCCGGCAAAATATATCGTGGGGATTTAAGACATACTTGGACTTGCCTAACAGCAGTACTTGCCTAAGGTAAATTTGCAGCTGTCTTTTTGTTTAAATAACGGGGGTGGGGGTGGGGGTATTAGCTGGGGTAGGGGTGGTGATGGTGGGGGATGAGCGGATGATCAGAGTATGGGCGATTAAAGTACTTTTAAGGTCAGGCCTTTTTTTAATGTTTCTTCAAGTAAGCATGTGGTCTACTTTGTTGCAGCGCTGTATTTTTCATACAGCCGGTGTCGAGCACCTTTTCTTTTGTTTAAACAATGCAGCATTTTTTTATTTTTCACTCACTGTATTTCTGTCTTGGCGTCAGACGGGGATGTATAGGATTTATTTCACCGTATTTTGATCGAGAAAACAAAGAGACATGCAGTAATTTATTTTATATGGCATATCTGGGTGAGTCGATGTGCACTTTTGACTAAGGGACGTATTTCCCTGCACTGCCTCGTAACCATGTTGTAGTCCTTTTGTTATATGACTTTAGATTTCTTTGTGCCGTCAATTTAAATACTATTTTTTAAGCGCCGGTAAGTTTACGTTCGCCACATCTAAAGTTTGTTTTGCCTGGAAACTATAGTTTTAATGATTGTAGAAAACTCCCCGATCCTTCATTTAGATTGATATCTATATATAAAAAAGAAATAATAAAGATACAACCATCTTAAAATTTTCAGTGGGTCGGACGCTCCCAGAACAGAGATAGAATGAAAATGGCATACAAAGTATTGGCAAAAAATGAATAAATATATTTTTTTTAACTGGCTGTAATATGTCATGCTCTAAGCGTTAAATAACAGAAAAAGAATTCCAGATTTAAATCATAATCCGACTTAGCCTTTAGCCCTTTCCATTTGACAAAAAATAACATCTGAACAGCATTCGTACTGTATTTATCAAAACATAACAGTCTTTTGTCATGAAAATGTAATATTTTCCCTTCTTCTTCATTTCTAAATTAAAACACCTTCTGTTTTTACCTCATCCTCTTCAACTAATGCTGAAGCGTATTCGAGGTGATCATATATGTTTTTGTTCATACAAATGATTGTAGCTGCCGTTGGATCGACCCGATGCTTGAAAAATATATCCATATCTTTTCTTGCCCGTAAATTCATAGAATTGGATGACCCAAACTAAATGAGGGTCTCCTATTCATGAAACTTTTCCTTGACTGCTTGGTGCTCCTCTCACTATGTAACCTGCAGATGGCGCCACTAACGTCACTTTTCATCCTTACGCCCAAAACAAACAGTCTAGTTGTGGAAACTCTTCGATTTTAGGACCTAAACCCAGGTTACCTTGAAGATCACGGGGTAAGAAGTCAAGAGGAGGTTTCCGATCAACACCAACGACTCGTAGCTGGCAAAAGGGCCCGATCGGTCCAGTGGTTGTAGCGAAACATGACTTTGATCGGAGCGATAATCGGTGATCGGTAAGTCTTATTGTTTATACAGTGGCGTCCTGTCGCCTTCCAGCATTTCACACGAACCGAAGATGTTGTGCCGTTCTTCAGATTTTTAGCACTGTGCGGTGGGACTCGGGCCTGTTCTGAACGACGCGCCCAAGACTGCTCCTGTTGCAGAGGCGTACACACTTATTCTGGTCTGGAGAGCAGACCGCGAGCTGTTACAAAGCTCGCGGGCGCCTTACGGATAACACACCGTGGCTTAGACTCGGTCGTTAGCCACCTCTCGCGTCCACAGTCCGTTTTCCTTACAGCAGTGAAGTTTACTGGTGATTGTATTTTGAGCGGGAATGGTCCCGCAACCAAACTAAATTTTCTGCCGTTTGCGTCTTGGTCGCGGGCTGCTAGCCGACTCTTGCATGAGCAGAATACCTTCCTGTGCACGCGCTGCCGTAGCGTGTTGTAACCAGGGCTGTGCTGTTTGGAGAATTTAGGGTGTTGGGTGCGGTCGCCTTCCCACGCTTGTAAGCAGCAGGTGCTTGGCGCCCACGTTCTAGCGCGAAAGGACCGACAGCACATCGGCGGCCCAAATTTGGGCGCCAAGAAAATTATGCTAGGGGCCACCAGCCCAGGATTGGGGGCGCCGCCTAGCAGAACTACAGAGAAAACAATAGCAGTTTCCTCGTGGGTTACAGGAATGAGCGACCTGCCATGGTGAAGAAGGAACGCTGCGGACACCAGGGCCTAAAAGACGATCCCCACAACTACTGTCAAGCCTGTGCCGCCAGGTTCGGCAAACCAGAGTGTGACGGCGTTGTGGCGTGTGATATGTCGGACTTTGTCGGACTTTGAGAACAAGAAGTCCCCATCACACAAAGTGTAGCACATGGGAAAGTGCAGTTCCACCAAACGGAGCTCCCTCATCTCCATCAAGGATCTGACGGAAAGTAAAGCAACACCCCTCAGACTTCAGGACCCGAGCGAAACTAACGTGCCAGCCCATGGCTTCTCCACATCACGAACTTTGAGCGAGACACAGGCCCCAAGCCTTGCACCCGCATCTGGATATAGATGCTGTTGTCAAGAGAGCACTACAGGGACAAGCATTGTTATTCCAACAGCAGCTTGAGGCCGTGCGCACACGCCCAGCGGCTCCATGCATAGTATCCCGACCACCAGACGTGAACAAAAGTGTGGAGACACCAACAGTCACGGTCCCAACGAGCTCCACACAAGGCGCGGCTATGGAGAGTGAGTCCACTATGGCTGAGGGCTCTGGAGTATCAGATGCCGCCACACCCACCGGCAGCCCCTCAGCACCACAGGGCCCCACGGTAGACGCCGACACAGGAGAAAGGCCCACAGCCCGTGATGACGAGGCCAAAACGACGCCACGGCAAGCAGAAAGGGAAAGCAGAGCCCAGGAAAGAAAGAGCGGCGACAGCCATCCCCACAAAATGTTGCGCCGTCAAACATCATCTTCCTCCAGAAACAGCACATGCTCGCGAGGTGCCAGCAAGGAACGCGCCCACCTTTGCAGAAATTGTACCGTCACGCGAAGCGGAAAGAGGGCTACAGTTCTTCGAAATACGACACTAACAGCAACTCAGACGGTTCCACCTCCTACCGTCCATCGGAGAAGGCCAACAAGGCAGATCTCGATCGCGGGCAAGGTCTAGACTGCGCCGTTCCTACACCCACAGTCGTCGGCCCCAGGAATCAAGTCGGTAACAGGGATAACAGAAGCAGTCGAACAAAGGAGCAAGTGGATGCGTCACAGTTCAGGAATTCCAAGTGTGGGGATTCGTTGCGCACGCCGAGGAAGCGAAACCGCTCACACGATTGGAGCAGACGGGATGTGTCTAAACGCCTACACCTATCCGACATAGACGGCAGTCCATCAGGAGAGAGCAATGGCGTCACTGCGTCATCTTCCGTTCTGGAACTCAGTGAAAATCTATTCTGAGAGGTCACAGTGTTGATACAAAAATTCTCTGGCGAAAAAGAGGAGAAGCCGCTGCAGAAGTCAGAATCCGGTTTCAGGCTGTTTGAAAGACCGTGAGAAATGGGACCCGAATTTATGGCACTAGACACGGCCGCTGTAATTCGGGACGCAGTCAACTTAAGAGAATCGGAATTCCAAGCCATGGATCCTAATTTCGGCCGGGCCCTGGAGTTTGGCAGAATGCACCTATCGTCACAGCTGAGGGTTACCAAGACAGCGTACAGGCCCTTAGTACGCCTGTCAGTCAGGCCTGATGACAAAGTGTCACTCAAGGACAGGGATATAGCAGACTTCGAAGGCATAGCCAGGGTCAGCCTTTCAATTGTATCATTCATACAGCACGTCAATCACATGCTGGCCAAGAGCTTGGCGGGCACAGACATGGAATTAGCAAACTGGTGGCCTGCCTAGTTTATCGCATGAAAGAAGTGAAGTGAAGTTAGACACTTGCCTCCTATCAAACACGGTGCAGCTACACAGGGACAACATTTTGCAGCGGTCTAGCCTAACCCAGGACAAGCTGTTCCGACTACGCCACACTCCATACCTGCAAGAAACCCGATGAGCTGTTGGCAGAGCTGAATGGCAAACATGCTCAAGATCTGCAAAATAGAGCGCTTCCGGACACATACATCGCTGCCCAACCACGCCAACACAAGTCGTATCGGGGGCGCTCCCAGATACCCACGGTGTTGCGTACCCAGTCGGCACCACCTCGATCGACTGAGTGCGAACTACGGTGCAGTCAAGAAACCGCAGACGCCTGGTGTTTTGCCAGGGAGAGGCTACGGCAAACATAGGTGACAACCTGTTGGGGGACCCGGAGAAGACCCTGCCCAGGAACTCTCCGGACACTTCAAACGATATAAATACTGGCGCTGCGTTGTACGAGTTAAAGAAAAATTTCACACTCAGGAAACTTGCCCGTAGGAGGAACGCTCAGGCATTTTTGGCAGCAATGAAAACTGCTGGGGGCCCAAACAAAGTCTAACGCTGGTTGTGACAAGGGGACCCCTGCCGTTCAAACAAGTAAAGTGCCAGATACCAAATCTAAACCTGACGCTGAGTCTTCCACTCGAGTAAGTGACCTCCTACATGCAAGGGTCAGACAAGGCTATAACACCCTGGGAAATGGTAGCCAAGCTACTAGAAAGAAGGCAATGGAAGATGTGCCGCAAAACCAGAAGGATTTCTTCAGTCGCGTGTTTCTGCGGCCCAAAAAGACAGGCGGTTGAAGTCTGATTTAAGCCTTGAAGCTCCTGAACGAAATTCTAGTCACATCAACTTTCAAAATGCACAACTGCCATTGCACATGAAACACAGTGAAGACGGGCATGTTGGCCACTTCAATAGACCTATCAGATGCCTAGCTCCACATACAAATAAGGGCTCAGCACCGCAAATACCTCTGCTTCCAGGTAGAAGGGAAAAGGTATTGGGACACAGCCCTGCCATTCGGCTTGTCGCCGGTCTCATGGGTCTTCGGCAAGACGATACGACAGTTAAAGGCATGCGGCCGACGGTTTCAGATAATACTTTTTCAATACATGGACGATTGGCTCAATGCAGGTCTAGAGAAGGAAAAGGTTGCGCAGCAGCCTCTCGACCTTATCAGCAAGTGCATAGATCTGGGTCTGCTGGTCAACCTGAAAAAATTAGAAGTCGAACCAAACAAATAATTATGTTCTTAGGGGACCAGTTTGATTTCGTAAGAGGCATGATTTTGCCACTCAACTGGGAAAACTGGAAGCACTGACGCAACGGGCCTTGGCTGAGACGACAGTACCGCTTCAACTAGCCGAAACCATCCTGGTGCTGCTACTGGCCACGCAGAAGACAGTGTCCCTGGTTCAGTTGAACCTCCAGCATTTCCAGCGGTGCGACTAGTAGTGCGACCAGGGCGGAGGCCCCAAAGTCTGGTCACACTGTTGGAGCAAGCAAAGGCAGATCTAATGTGTTGGGACAATCGGTCAAACACACAACGGGGTGAGCGGTTTGTGCCCCGCAACCAGAGGTAAGGTACACACCGATGCTCCCACAACGGGTGGGGAGTTCACTTCGAAGGCAGGTTGTTTCAGGGCGACTAGCCCTCGGAGTTGTGAAATACGAACATAAATGTGCTGGAGAAGCAAGCTCTTCAGCTGCTAGCTCTTCAGCCGCTAACTCCAAAATCGGATCGTGCTGTACCTGATAGACAATTTCACTACGGCGAGTTATGTAAGAAAACAAGGGGGAACGAGGTCGCCGGAATTAAGGGAGGCAACACTCCAAGTGTGGCTCCTAGCAGCAGCCACCTCAACGTGCTGGCAGACCTGGCGTCCAGACAGGGGCAGGTATTGCCGGGAGAATGGATGCTAAGCCGCCACTGTTTTCAGTGGGTGGTACAGCATTCGGCCCTTGGGCCACCACAGGTGGACCTATTCACGACCAGACTATCGAAACAGCTGATGCCGTTCGTGTCTCCGTGTCGGGACCCGGAGGCAGTGGACAGCGACGCGCTCAGCTGCACATGGTCACCGGAAGTGTTACATACATTTCCGCGAACTCATCTGATGGACAGACTAACCAGGAAAAAACGATTCCAAATGTTGTTGATATCCCAGATAACCACTTGGCAACGTTATTAGTGTGGGGGACGTGCACCAATCGCACTGGCGCCACAACTACGAACAGTGGGACTTGAACCTCCACCTGTGGTGCATACAGCGGCTGGTTAGAAGCACAGAGCTCCTCACAGCAAGGACGTGCATGCTGTCCAAATCACAGTGGAGGGTGTTTGAGCAGTGGATCCTGTCAAAACAACTCGGCCTCGTCACGGCGACGGCGCCACTGTTGGCCGACTTCTTTATACACCTGGTTGAGACGAGGCAAATAGGTGTGCGAACAATATAGGGTTACAGATCGGCGTTGGGAGCAATATAAAAAATACTTCGATCCCGGATAGGACGATTGCCTAACAAAGCTGATCCGTATATTTAAACTGCAGCGCCCTCGCCCATCCAGACACATAGTGCAGTGGCACCTGTGAGTAATACTGAAATACTTAAAGGCAAAACGTTCTCCTGTGAAGAGAAGACGCCACTTAAGGAGCTGATGTTTAAGGTTAAGTTTCTTTTGGTCCTAGCGTCAGGCAAGAGACGGGGAAAATACACGCCCCTAGGTAAGGAAATATGTGTGAAGTGAACCACAGAAGAATAATCCTGAAGCCAAGGGTAGAGTTCTTAGGGAAAACTCACATAATAATATATGGAAAAGGTACCTTCCCGCCATTACAAGTGCAAAGGTGGAAACGGGGAGTGAGCGGAATTTGCTGTGCTCGGTGGCAACACATTTGCAATATCTGGCAGCCACCAAGGCTATAAGGGCCCGACAGAAAAAACGCCTCATCATCTCTTTCCTACCTTGCATAAACAGAGATGTAGGGAAATCGAATATATGTAACTACCTGCGTCAAGCAATACTTTCCGCGTATGAAGAACTCAACCGGGACAGTGGGCGGTGGAACACAATTCATGTCCACCCCTACGAAATACGCAAGTTGGCGATCATGGGAGCGACGATGGGAGAAATCCTAAAATTGGACTGTTGGCAATCCCCCAATAACTTCATTAAATTTTTTGCCGGACTTTTCGCGAGACTCTTTTTCTAGGCTCTGCAGACTGCCGTTTGTGGCCGCCGAAACAGTGATTAATTCAGGAAGTGGGAATAAGATAGTGGAACCCACCCTAGTACGCATATGATTCTGTTTGTAGATACCAAGGCGGGAGGAAAAAGAACTACAAACAAGGGAAGAAGCCTCTCAAGCACAAGAACAGACCGCAGTAGTTACACAACAATCCAGAGCGTATGTACTCTATGAGTGGAGGTGGCCACGCAACAGCACTCCGGGTTTTTTCTCACTTAGTTAAGGAGTTAGTTCGTCTTTCTGTCCACAAGGTAGAGACAGCGTCACCACGGCAGTCGGGGCCAGCACTTGTACCCACAGACCCAGGCGGCAGGACCAGTGCTTGGCACACAGAGAAACGTGGGCCCTTCAGCCACATGGCGGTCCCCTCTTCTAGTACCACCAGGTGGGGCCCACAACCGGGAGGTCGGGGTCACACGAGACCAGGCAGTGAACCCGCAACACAGATTGGACGGGGCCCACCAGGAAGTTAGGGACACGTCGTGGGACACGTCAGGACCCAATAAAAAGCGAATGGGGGAATGTGGGCTCCCTCCGGAAGCTCGACAGTGCAGTGGTATCCTAGTTGACGGGATTCGACTCGGGCTATGGTGCCTGTAGGGACGCCAGGGTTAGTTACGCAGTTTTTTTCTCCGATGCTAACATTAACCAGCCCTCTCCTCTCCTTGATCGGGGCTTACTTTTTCGGACCGTCAGCATTCAAAGTGACATTAGTGGTACCACATGTGGGTTGTATACGGAGGAGAGCATCAAGCAGTCAAGGAAAAGTTTTATGAATAGGAGAACCTCATTTAGTTTGAATAATCCTATTCAATTCTATGAGTTTACGGGCAAGAAAAAATATGGATGATACTTTTCAAGCGTCGAATCGATGTAACTAAACAGCTACAACATTTGTACAAACAAAACTCCGTTTTAATTGGATAAAAGCGTGAATTTATTCCTTGAAAGGTCACAAAATTGCGTTTTAATGCATTTTGACGTCATGAGATTGATATCAATTCTGTGCAACAATGCAGTAATGAATAGTCATGTCCACGGTTAGTGAAATAACCGACTAAACGCAAAATGCTAAACGGTTATTAAGAATGCTGAACGGTTTCTAACCTGTAACTATGGAACACTCTAATAAACAAACACATATATTAAAAAGATTTACAGTCGTTATATCACACTTTTCCGTATTTTTTCTTCAAGAATATTGACATTTCTACATTTTATTGTCTCAGTGAGCTACGTCTACGGCAGACTAGATGATCTACTTTACTGAAAATACGCTCGCTTGGAACACTGAAAACGGGGATACCCAAACATCAAATATTTCCACACTTCTTACGCGCCTTTACTCCAAAATTTACCCACCTTTGTTTTCTCAGTTACTTTCCATAATGTTGAAACAGGCAGCTTTTTTACAACATCATTTTTTTTGTAAAAGCATGTGTTACTTCACAGAGATATGACAGCTTTACAGCCGGTGACTCGCCGCTGATAAGCCAGTGCCTGAGCGGATCAATTGCATTGTGATGCAATGCAGCACACTGCACTGCATGGGCTCATTGTAATCTCACGTCAAAAACGAACTCTGTGTATTGATCAGTGAAGGAGCGTAACCGATTTTCCGTGAATCTCACAGAAGTTGCAACCGTTTATTGAATGGAGACCAGTGGGCCAAGTCCAATAATCAGGCCTTATTTGAGTTAAACTTGGTCAGTGTCAGTACAAAAAGATGCTTTTGTTCATACAAATGCCTTGCAGCTGCCGTTGGATCGACCCGATGCTTTGAAAAGTATCATCCTATCTTTTCTTTGCCCGTAACACAGTTGAAATGCGATTTCTAATAAATTTGAAATTAAATTTCACTGGAGTACAAAACTTTATGGTTGGCTCCAAGTACTTCATGGGTAACCCCATGTTTACCCGTACTGGGATCCGATATTCACTTTTTCATCCTTACGCCTGTGAAGAAACACAGTTTGTAACACCAGTTAAGTTTTTTGGATTTTGAGGGCCCTTCCTAGCTCTGATGGAGGAATGAATAGCACGAGTAGTTGCTGGATATATTGAAGACCATCTGGGTGAAGTTTGGGCGAATTACATCTAGAGGGACCGGCGTAACAACAGTGTGATTTGCCAACTGCGGCGTCAACACTCTGTGGTGGGTAGCCTAGTTGTTTGTGTCGCTAGCGTACCGCTTTCAGACACATCTTCTATCGAACCTTAGGCTTGTTACGCTACAGAGCTATTTGGACCGCTGCACGGGAATCCTGGCCAATTTTTAGACTGTTTTTAGCCGTTCTCGGTTGTGAGTAACGTGGCGGTGCCCTAAACACGTGGGCAGGCAGTTTTGTCAAGTTTTACGAGGAACGAGGACGTTTTCCAGATTGCTAACTTCACCATTGGTAAAGGGCTCTCCGTAGGTTTTTTAGCTACTTACAACTTTGGGTTCTGACCACGTCACACGGAGAAATAAGCAGTTTTCTTTTTGGCGGGAAGGCGCCCACGGTGCGGCGAGCTGACAGAGACACCGCGGGTCTGCTAACTACGTTGCTTTCCTAACTCCTTGTCAAGAGAGTGTAGGAAGCTGCTGACCACCTATGAGGAAACTCTTGGCAGCGTGCGAGACGTCTCAGCCAAGTTTTCGCAAGTGGTAGCTTTCCCGCGCCCTTTGCGTCACAACGCAGCAGAGTGTGCCGCACTCCGAGTTACTCGCGAGTTACGAACGCGTTACTCGGGGGGAGCACACAGGCTACCAGGAGTGGCACTGTCAAGTCACACACTGAAGCCTGCATTTGCAAAGCTGCGTAACACATACTGCGGTGTGATGCTACAGGTCAGATCGATAATATGCATGGAAAAGAAATGTGCCTCGATGGCTCAGTAAAAACTGCTGCCGTTAATTAACTTTCTGCTTTCGCTTGCAGTCATGAACAACCATGGTAAAGAAGCCGCGATGTGGGCACGCAGGCCTTAAGGACGATCCCCACGACTACTGCAGGGACTGTGCTACTCGCTACGGGCAACAAGAGTGTAACGGTGATATAACCTGTGCAGTCTGTCAACATCTGTCAGATCAAGTGTGGAGAAGTTTAAACAGGCAGCGTCGGCGCCAACTACGCAACAGACAAATAAAAGAACTGTGGTCGCGAACAATGTCCTCGGCGGACACCCCAACTTATGAGCCCTCAGGCAAAGATCCCGGCACGCCGCTGCGGGATGAGACGGTGCTGTCAGGGCGGAACTCGAGCACCGAGAGGTCTCCCAAGAAACGCCGCAAGCATAAGTCCAGGAAGGATAAGAAACATTCGAGGAGCCCTACATCGGAAACGAGCGTCCGTGTGTCGTTGCAAGAACTAGAGCAGGAGGCGGCAACTATAACACCACTCCCCTCGGCTAACAGTAAGACCACGGAATCTTTTGAGGAATCCGTTGTGAAGGCTGCGAACAGGGCGTACACCTCGGGCACGTGGGATCCCTCGACCACGAACGCTGGTGACACACCCAGCATGGGGGGATACCAGCCACCAGCGGAGAATCCGATTCTCCCATTGCATATAAACTTTGAAGAGATTCTCCGCAAGGCACTACAGCAGCAGGCAGCCATGATCTCACAACAACTCGTGGGGCTGCAGGCACGTGCACCGAGCGCAACAATTACAAGTCAGGAGCAGGTGAGGGAGCTCACACCCACACCTGAACCACAGCGGGCTCTCTCTCGCGCCGTGTCGCCCAAGCCGGCAAGCACGGAAGGGGAGCCATCACCCCTAGCCACACTCATGACCCAGATGGAGGATGAGCGGCATAACAGCCCGAAGCGCGAATCAACGCCCCCCCCCCGCGACATACAGGTTAGAGGTGGAAGTCGCAGCCGCCTACTATCTTCCTCATCCTCTGACGACTCCGAGTCCTCAGGCTCCTCACCGCCCCACCGACGAAGGAGGCGAAGTCGGGTGCCCAGCCGGCGCCGCATGCCCACACTCTCCGGCAGTGAAACAGAACATAGGGCACGATCGAGAGCACCGCGAGGCCTACACGCCTCGCCTTTCAAGCACCCGGAATGTGGCGACTGGCTAAGATCACCGCGGAAACGCGACGTAAACCCCTGGAGAGGTACACGGAAGAGGAGGCGCCTCTCAGACGAAGGGTCCCCAAGCAGGGCAAGCGAGGAAGCAGGCTCAGCCACAACGGTCGACCCGCTGGATATCCCATTTCGCGACGTTGTAGAGGTAATACAGAGATTCTCGAATGCCCAAGTAGGCTAACCCCTGAAAGAGAGTCACTCCAGTTTCAGATTGGCCTCTGAGGGGCCGCGGGAGCAGGGCCAAGATTTTATGGCACTCGATACAGCAGCTGGTATTTTGGATGCCATCAAGTTGAAGGAGGCAGAGTTTCAGGCAAAGGACTCGAATTTTGGGAAGGCCTTGGACTTCGGGAAAATTCACACCTCATCTAAAATGCGCGTCGCGCGAACGGCGTACAGGCCATCGGACAACGCAGTCAACTTTGAGCCACTCACGTACCCTAAGCACGCCCCAACCTGGTTACCTATGGTCCGCCCCGACGACAAGGTGACATTAAAAGACAGGGATCTCAGCTACATTGAGGGCATCGCGAGAACGGGGCTTCGGGTGCTATCATTTATCGAGTACGTAAATCAGACCTTGGTGGGTGGAACCCTGGAGTCCGATGCCTCCATAGTGCCCAAGCTCATTGGGTGTCTTGTGCGTGGGACGAAAGACCTGATTAAGCTGCACACGGCACTGCTGTCATCTAGCATTCAGCTGCGCAGGGACAATGTCCTCCAGCGTTGCAAACTCCCGCAGGACAAGTTATTCCAGTTGCGGCACGCAGAATACGTGGGGCAAGCACAACTGTTCCCAGATGACCTGCTGGCAGAACTCAACGGCCGGCACATCCAGGACCTCCAGAATCGCGCGCTACACGAGCGGTACACGCAGGTCACGCCACGTCACCGGTCCTACAGCAGCAGTCACCAACGGGGAGCACACCGCGGGCGCACGGCGTCGGCGCCACCCAGGATCAAGGGCCCGCAAAGCCAAGAGAGACGGGGTAGTGTTTTTCGCAAGGCCGGCCACACTCCATCAAACAGGTGACAATTACAGTCAGCAGCAGGCCAGTCCCTGTCACGGGAACTAGCTCGCTGCAGGACAACATCTAAATTTTGGCGTAACATTGTCAGATATCAGGGACAGAGTGCTGCGCGCAAACTCCTTGCCCGTAGGAGGCAGGCTCACACACTTTTGGTTAAAATGGAAAGAATTGGGGGCGCCGACCAAGGTAGTGCGGTGGCTAAGATACGGCTACCCCCTCCCATTTCGCAAAGTAGACGGTCAAGTGCCCCCTATTCGGCTGACTCAAAAAGCGAACCCGAGCCTTGTGACCTCATACGGCCAGGGAACGGAAAAGCAAGCAGCACTCACGGATATGCTGTTAGAAAAAGGAGCCATAGAGGAAATGCCTGTGGGGCAATCAGGCATGTTCCACAGGGTTTTCCTAAGGCCAAAAAAGAATGGGGGGCTGGCGTCTCATAATAGACTTGAAACCATTAAACGCGCTTTTGTCGACCCCAACATTCAAAATGGACACTTGCCAGCACATCCGCAAGGCGGTCAGTCGGGGCATGTGGGCCACCTCGATCGACCTAACGGACGCGTACTTGCACGTACCGATGTGGCCCGCACATTACATATACCTGTGCTTTTTAGGTTGGGGAGCACAGGTATTGGTACCGCGCGCTCCCCTTTGGGCTGGCACCGGCGCCCTGGGTCTTCAGCAAGACAATACGCTCAGTAAAGTCGTGGGGGCGACAGCAGCTAATGCTGCTGTTTCAATACCTAGACGACTGGTTGAACGCGGGTCTGAACAGACAAAGGGTGGCCGCTCAAACATTAACGCTACTCGCCACAGGCGAGAGAAGATCTCCGGTGGTGGGTGAATATAGTACATCTGACGCAAGGAACCCCGTTTACCATACCGCAGCCAAAATTCCAGTTACAAACCGACGCATCAAAGGTAGGCTGGGGGGCACACTTTCACGGCAGCAACTGCGGGGGCGGTGGCCGCAGCAACTGCGAAGCATGCACATCAATGTGTTAGAAATGCGCGCAGTAGGAGAAGCACTGAGGATCCTGGGGCAAGAACTTCAGGGCAAAGCTGTAATGTGTCTGATAGACAATGCTACCACGGTAAGTTACATCAAAAAGCAAGGGGGCACAAGGTCGCCAACCCTGATGCAAGCAACCAGAGAGGTGTGGGAGCTAGCAATCCGATACCAGGTAACACTACTACCACATCACATTCCGGGGAACCTGAACGTGTTAGCGGACATGGCATCCAGGCAGGGTCAAGTCCTGCAGGGGGAGTGGACGCTGTCAAAACGCCTCTTTCGTTGGGTGGTGGAGAGTTCGGTCTTTGGGCCCCCACAGGTGGACATGTTCGCAACGCGTCTCAACACGCAACTCGGGAGGTATGTTTCACCATGCCCGGACCCGGAAGCCACAACCAGCGACGCGCTGAGTTGCACGTGGCCGCAGGAGGTACTGTATGCGTTTCCCCCAACCACGATACTCGAAAGGGTAGCAGAGCGGTTAGGGAGGGAACAGAGATTTATGTTGTTACTAGTGGCACCGGCAAATCCGGCGTCACCCGTGTTCCAACTGCTACAACGGTGGGCGACCGAGACGCCGAAGAGGTTGCCAATGCATGCGCGGGCACTAAGACAACCACATTGGCAACACTGGCACCCGCACCCACACACGATGAATCTTCATCTGTGGTCCCTAAAGCGAACTGGCTAAAAAGACGGGGGTTTTCGGCACAGGCGGTCGCACGCATGCAAGAGGTGCACGCCAAATCCACCCGTTCGGTTTATGGATCACAGTGGAAGGTATTTGAGAGGTGGTGTTTGATGAAATCAGCAGACCCTGTGGCAGCAACAGCGCCATTGATCGCCGATTTCCTCATATACCTCTTTGAGGGGAAAAAGGTGGCCACCAGAACAATAGAAGGTTACCGTGCAGCGCTGGGTTCAGTGCAGAAGAACGCAACAGGGTACGATCCGGGCCAAGACGAGTTCCTGTCTAAACTAATAAGAAATTTTCGCTTGCAGAGACCACCCCCAGTCAAGCACATAGTACAGTGGGACCTAAAGGTAGTACTAGATTACTTTCAGGGCCCCACTTTCCGAGACGAACAGAATACACCACTGCGAGAGCTCACATTCAAGGTAACTTTCCTTCTAGCATTGGCGTCAGGCAAGAGGAGAAGTGAGATACACGCACTCGACCAGCTGTATTTCATAGACGAGAACAACAGCAGGGTTGTCCTGAAACCTCGAGCCGATTTCCTAGGCAAAACGCACATCGTGACTCACGGTAAGGGTACGTTTTCGGAAATCTCACTGCCTGTGCTACCCGGGGACGCACTGGAGGAAGAAACGAGGCGCACAGGGAAATTACTGTGCCCCGTGGACACACTACGTAAGTACACGGAGGCGTCAAAGGCAATACGCAGCCCAAAACAAAAAGGACTAATAATACCGTTTCTTCCCCACATTACTAGAGATATAGGGAAACCCACCATCTCCAACTACATCAAAAGGGCAGTAGTGGCGGCATATGACGCGGCATCGCAAAGCGAAGGGACACAAGAAAGGCCCAAGATGCACCCCCACGAAGTGCGACAGATTGCATGTTCACTGAAGGCGGTAACCGGCGCAACCATGGAAGACATATTGCGTGCGGGCTGCTGGCAATCCCCTAATTCTTTTATTCAATTTTACTTACAGGATTCCGTGTCAAAGCTGTACCACATGCCATTCGTAGCAGCGGAGTCCATCATTAATAAGTAACACCGCGGGAAATATTAATGTGAGGCACTTATGTTGCAGGTTCAAAGGCAAGGGCTACAAGGGTGGCAACGGAACAAAGGAGAAGTCCACGAAGGGGCGAGGGAAAGGGAGCAGCGCGCAGGCCCGCCCCAACGAGTGAAGAGCTGCCACCCAAGCGAACTGGCTCGATAGGGCAGACTTTCGGTCTTTTTAACCTATATACTTTTTACTACAGAGTGTTATGAGTGGGTAACGCAGGGAACAACTGCGCGGGGCAGCGAGCTACGCATGTAACCCCACGAGGCACAGCAGCGGGCATCTATAGTGTGGGATGGGGGACGACAGTGGGTCGTTCACCAGTACTGAGGAGCGTTCATATCACCCCGAGGGAGACGCATGAGTAACGCGACAGCATGGCGCGGGGAGATGGGGCCCAAGAAGGGCACACCTGGGAGCACACGAGTAACGCAGTGCGCCCACTGGGCGCACATGTTGTAACATAACGCGAAAACAAGGAAATTTCGAAATTTTCGGTTTCTGTTGACCTCTATGACAGTGTGGACCCAGCGTTAGGTGCCTTGACGACTGTCCAGTAAAAAAAAAAGGGGGGGGCAAGCTTTACCGTAGGTGCGCGGATGCACACCAATAGCAAGAGAACACTGGTGTCGGGAAACTGACAGAAATAAAACAAAGAACTGTTGATAGAAGTTTTATCTATTGTCATGTTAATCGAAGGCATGGCGCCCGAAGGGCGTGGTACCCAAGAAATGCCATTCCACTGGTTAAATCTATTTCAAAACATCGGGTCGATCCAACGGCAGCTGCAAGGCATTTGTATGAACAAAATGCCCATTTTTATTCCCCATTAAAATGGGTTTTTGTTTTGTACAAATGTTGTAGCTGTTTAGTTGGATCGAACCGATGCTTACAACAACCAGTCCCACCTCCTCCCACCATTTCTGGGGCCCCACTTTTCGGGGCGCCGAATGAAAAGTGAATATCGGATCCCAGTACGGGTAAACATGGGGTTACCCATGAAGTACTTGGAGCCAACCATAAAGTTTTGTACTCCAGTGAAATTTAATTTCAAATTTATTAGAAATCGCATTTCAACTGTGTTACGGGCAAAGAAAAGATAGGATGATACTTTTCAAAGCATCGGTTCGATCCAACTAAACAGCTACAACATTTGTACAAAACAAAAACCCATTTTAATGGGGAATAAAAATGGGCAATAAGTTAATAGAGAAAAATAGTGAAAAAACGAGAATCTTTGTTAGAACTCAGCATCACACTTTTCACCTTATATTTTTTGACACAACAAATTGGAGAAGCTAAGATGGGGAGAAATTATGAGTTATTGTTGGGATTAACGACAAATTTTATTTAAACATTTGTGTGTGTGGGGGGGGGGGGGGGCTGTATTTTAGACTCGAAAACTCCCTGAACAGCGATAAAGCTAACATAACTACAGTGACAGGACATCAAGTCTAGACGCGATGAACTGGGCTGCAATACGTAAAAAATGCTGCACCTTTCGTTTCGCTATAATTTCTTTACATACGGCACTCTAGCCATATAATTTAGTAAAATCCGTATATCTAACATTGATATTTTCGGCTATTAGGCGGTAACATCATGCCTGAAACGATTTTATTCGTTTATAGAGTGTTTAACAACAAAGCATTTTCTAAATTTAAATAGTGATATAAGCTTGTTTCAACTTTCAACCTTTTGCTTGTCTTACATTCACTAATACTCTTTGAAAGACTATTCGAGATTTTTTGACCTGGTATTGAGATTCATTTTGACTTTATACATGTTCTACTATACTTTATCCTAAGTATGGCATACGAGAAAAATTGATAGTGCCGTACTAATAGAAAAATATTTTTTGTATATTCTTCGGTGGCAGGTTATGGTATGGTACGTTTTAAATTCTACAATATCGCAAATTTTATTAATCTCTATTTATTAAACAGTTTCAATGTATGCGTTCTATTGCATACATAACATAAAAATCCGACGGCCTTCTTTTGCAAGCGATCCACCGACAGAAGTTTGTCTTAGATGTGTTTTCCCCTATTCTGAACCATAGTTTAAATAAGGCATGAATAATGAGACAAATAAAGCATGTGCTTCAAGTATCTAATTAGCTTTGTACATTACAGCACAACATTATGTTAATGTACTGACAACCTTGCCAATTTGCACCTTCCAGGACAAGTTTGTATCTATTGGAACACCTTAAACTTTTTGCTATGCACTCATTCAATTCCTCTATAGTTTATGTCGGAGAATTACGAAAACATAAATTCCGTATATAAAAACATAACTTTTTGGTTACGAAAATATAAACCTACGAAAGCATAACTTTTAATGACCATCATAAGTGGTAAGTACTTAAGTGTTCGAAAAGCAAACAATATAATGACTTCCTCAGCAGGACAGCTAAATTCTGAGTTCTACTTGCCAACATATTTAAAGACAACCAGTTCGTACATTAACTGCCTCCCATTTTAGGTTTCTTCCTGTTGCATCTTTAGCTTGAAAGCAAAGATGTAAATATTTGGATGCGCACCAGTAAACTGCTTTCGAAAATGCTTATGAAACGCTTCAGCGGCATTTGTCGTGCGAGGCATGTAGTCACCAACGTTGTCCAGGCTTGGACTAGCGGCCCACAAGTAAGGTGGAAACTTGGCATCGTCAACTATGCATGTTTCCGTCATGTAGTCTGCAAGCTGCTGAACCCTTTCATCATGGCACTGTTATATAATCCACAGCAAGCCAGAAGCGCAACCTTTGATGTCGCTATGCTAATGAGGTAGCTCATTAAATTTTATGTTTTCGTAGGTTTATGTTTTCGTATGTGTTATGCTTTCGTAAATTTATGCTTTCATATAGTTGCCGTTTATGTATATTGCATTATAATCCCTAATAACAGTTCTGGTTAAAATCATGTAATTTGTCTTCATAATATTTAAGGTTAATTTGTTTACATTGAACCAAACATCTAATTTAATTAATTCCACTGATTTTTTTTATATAACACCTTTAAATCTGTGCCACATTTAAATAAATTAGTATCATCTGGAAATAGAATAAATTTGATCATTTCGGAGATATTACAAATATCGTTTATGCTCAGAATGAATGATTTTGACCGTAAAACGGGGCCTTGAGACACAAAACATAGAATGTTTATAAATTTTGTACTCTGAAAGCCTAGTGCCTGTACCTTTCCTGGATAAACCTTTTTCTGCATTAAAATATTGTGAACCCGGGTAGAACGGTCGATTTTTGCTCGAATTTTCCTTAGATTCGGCGGGGCCACTTTTTCATTTGCGATCATAGTCCCCTGGCGGAAGAGAAACAAGGTTATTTTTTCCTGGCCTTATCGATAGTAACAGAAATTCATTTTAAAATCACACAGAATAGTTTAATCGTGTACGTTTTTTGTACTTTTTATTTCTTCATTGAAGATTCATTTCTAGCTTAAAATACTTACAGATCTAATATCAGGTTTAATGATTTCTGTAAAAATAATTGTGTTTTCCAGGGTTATAATTTTATATTTCCTTGAAGTTCGACCAGAAATGGGAAATAAAACACTGACACCGGTTCTTCTGAATACAATTTTATCCTATATTTATTGAAATCTCTCTCAAAAAACGACATGAAACAGGAAGATAAAGATTCCTAGATACAGTATCAAATAAGTATATATTCAGTAGTTTTGCAAAAGACGAATATTGCAGGCGAAACAAAAAATGTGTCAGTCAAATGTTGTATGCATTTTATACATTTAAATCAATTAAAACTTTCTTTTGAACTTCTCCACATCTTCCATGGTCTGGGGAAGGCTCTCGTGCTTGGTCTCGGGAAGGACAAAAAGTAGAAGTCCAGCAAGTATTGAAAGTACTCCGTAGATAACAGTGGGTAGCCATGGTACTTCTCTCGCCTACAGTACCAATGGAAACAATGCATTTCCTCTATTGAAGTAAAACAATTGATCACTAAAAACATAAGGTTTACTTATTCGGTCTTCGAAAAAGCAACGAGCCTTAAAAGATAAAAAATCTGAGGGTATCAAATTTAAACAAAAGACAGTTTTCAGTCACTAGTCACTCATACGGTAACCGTTTAATCCCCTGTCGTTTTCACAAAAAAGCGTTTTTTTTCTTGAGAGAAATAAAAAAGCGGTCGTTTGTTTGAGAAGGAAAAAGAAAAGAGGTTGTTTGATCAGGATTAAATTGAAAAAGCTTTCTTATGTTTTCAACTCAAAATCAGTTTAATGTAATTTTAATGCAGGGGTCATTTCATGGTGTTTTTTAATATCTGCTCTTTTCTTCTGTCAGTTACTCAGTTATAAAATTAAGACAATAAGATTTGAATAAGATTCCATCGATATTTGTTTTCAGTAAAACATTCCCTTTCAAGTTTCTTGATGTGCAAACGACATATGACAAAGTGGCTGGTGAGAAGAAAACAGCCTAATTCCGCCAAGAACTAAAAGTGCACGCGAAAGTGTCCACACATGTTTCTTGCAGTACCTGGATACAAAATCAGCCACTTACTAATATTCTGAAATAAGGCGCAGCTATAAATCCAAATAGGCCAAAAAACTGGCATATTCCCAGACCAGTCGCTCGTAAGTTTGTAGGATACATGTCCGGTGGTATCAGATAAATAGCTCCAAATGTGTATGTATAGCAAAACTTGCCAATCTGGCTGAAAATTATTATGACAATTAACCGATCCTTTCCCCAGTCTGCAAAAAAAAACAAAAAACGAAACAGTTATGGTGAAATTCTCAACCAATGAGAGGAGATCTATGAGTGCACGTGACTTAATTTTGCTCTAGATATTGTTTTCGACTGAAATTTTAAAGCTAAAATTAAGTTTATTTATGTTTATTTTACTTGCACTATTACATGTGAATCTTTTCACGCTGTATCGTCTGTGAGTCGGTCAGTAATTCAAATTTTAGTGCAACGTTGCAATTAAACAATTACAGTTTTATATTAATTGTTGTTGGTTTCTCTTTTGCAAAAAATGAAGGAGGCAGTTATTGTCCGTCTTTACTAGTGTTTTAATTGAGGCTATCAACTTTCACCTCAAACTATATGAGAAAAAAACGAAGAAAAAAGGAAAACACTAGCCAAAAGTTTGGATGACACAAACAAGCAGAGCTATTCCTCCTATGATATGGAACACAGCTGATGGTACTCTCTTCCCCCATCTAGAAAAAAAAATCATGTCTGCACGTAGTATAATGATTTTTTTACTCATTTTGAATCTAACTCAAAACAAACATAGTTTCCTAAATTTCAAAAAGAAACTTGAATGTTTGTATTTATATATTTGTTTTCATAGCGCTCTGGACACTTGTCATCAGAGGCATGCTTTGAAGGTTCCGCCATGTTTGAAACATCAAAGAGATAAACAAATCTTCCTTTTTATATTTTAATAAAATTTTTCGTCAGATTGCAATAATGGATATATCAAAAGAAAGTTAGGTCTGTAGTAACTTATTCTCCTAAGTTGATCTTTATCAAATTGGAAATTCAACCTCTATATGCCTTGCATTCCTATTTTTTTAATTTTCGGCCAATGTCCGTTCAAAGCAGACATTAAGCTTTTAGTTTTAAAAGCTTTGATGAAAATTTTATTAAACATTAAGTATTTGTGCTACGTAATTTTAAATTCTGACGGCGGATTGAGGGTTGTAATTTTTCCACGGTGATGCCATATGATTTCGGCAAGTTCAAGGACATTTAAGATGCGTTCCTGTTTATTGACTAATGGTCAGACCCTCATTGGAAGTGTGGGAGTCGCATTGTAAATATCTCTAAAAACAAACGCATTTACACATTCGGTAAGTAAAATGCATTTGAGATGTTCTATTAAAAATAAAGAAACTTGAAGGTTGGTTTTCTGTCTTCTTTTAATGGTTACATTTTAAGTTTAGGGGTTGTTTGGAATGAAAATTAAGAAAATGACTTGTGATGTTGTGATTTGCTTCATAGAATATTTTTGAGGACCTCCTTTACTGAAGTCGTTTCTGACTGTTAGACACCGTGTCGCTACATCTGGGTGTAGATTTAACAATAATATGCCACTTCTTTAAATTCAGAGAAAATGTTCGTGGAGCCGTTTGATGAAAAAAAGTGTTTTCCTTTTAAGAGTAGTAGATAATATTGTTCTTACATGTCATTTTGTTCATACGAAGTTGTCAGTATATTTGGAGTTGGTAAAAAGCCTTAATTTTGTATGTGATGGTGAATGCGGTAAGAGCTGTTTCGAGTTCGGTAAGATGCGGTTATTGTAAGCGCTGAGTGCACTTGAAGCATTCAGCCAGTCTTTCATAACTCCGACTGTTTTAATCTCCCTATTTTTTAGATAAGTAACAAATCATGATAACATGTTTATATTAGATGTTACACAAGGAGTGAATTGTAAAATTATACTAATGTTGAAATTTATGAGTGAAGTGTGATAACATCTTAAGTACAGTTTGAGCCAGCCGGAGCGCTTTGAAAGTTCCTTTATGAAAAATACGTGTTCGACAATTCAGAGATGGCTGGCTAAAGTGTTCAGTTTTGGAGGTATTTAATCTTGTTGAAAATATAAAAAACACTGCTACATTCTTTAAAGTTTTGACTTAAGAAAAACAAACATGTGCCACAATGGCTTCTTATAAGCATACATTGAGCGCAGGCAGAGATTACATTAATGCTTATAATTGTGCTTTTAAGGTTCCAAAGAGCTAAAAAGTGACCCCAATTACAAAAAGGCATACGACGAGGATGTCAAGCAGTAAAGACGAAGGCGTAAACTTGAGTTACTAGCATGTTGTGAAACATTGGTGCTACCTATTTTTAAAGGTATTCCGGCTTGTTTTGTAAAAGCTTATAAACTCAGATTGGCCCAAATATGTTTTTGAAAAGTGCAATAAAGCATTTGAAACTTTACTTAGCTCAGAATAACTGCCCGAAAAATCGTGCAAAAGCACAGCTCTGGAAAAAAGAGAATTGATGCATCTTCAGTTAGTGCGCTAATAACGACCAGAAAAAGAAGCCTTCTGAAAAGTGCTTATTTTTTTAGATGAACGCTCAAGCGATAACGCTTGATATTCTCACAATCTAAGTAACACTCAAACAAAGCTGGATTGTACTGCAGGGTTTATTTTAAGACGAAATGGAACTTAAACTTTCGACATAGGAAAACCTAAAGAATTTCGAAAAACATTTACAAAGCATCCATCTTATGTATTAAAATTTTTCAAGAGGTTACCACTTGATAAAACTTAGATTCAATTTTTTGCTCTTAAATTATTTGTGTCTTGATTTCTTAGACTTATGATGGGTAATAATGTAATGCTTTTGCTTTGTCTGAAATAAATATGAGAATGTTGATCTTATATCTGTGTCTTGACTTCTCATCAAGCTTAAACTAACCGTGTATGTCTGCTCCAGGTCAAGAACCTATTGTCAGTGATAGCAGTTTGCTAACTCACGAACATCACACGACTCCCAATATGCACATTTCTCATGACAAAACCGTTGTTCAAACCCAAAGAACTAAAAAGCATCCCAAGATTAGATTACTAGGAAATATAGAAGAAACCTACATGGTTCAAGCGCTTGAAAAGACCAGTTCGGTCAAAAAATTTTATATAACCTAGATTAATGTTTCGATAGGTGCGTCATAAGTACGTTGCAGTCTCATAGTGTAAATTCTGAGACAATTAAACAAACAACTGAGGAAATTGAACAATTGCACGTTGATGAATCGATAAGGTCAATGGAAGCTACGTTTTGCAAACAAAGCACCCTCCAAAGCCAACTTCCAGTAACCAAATGTTAGAAACTTGAGGCACATTATCAGCTTCTTATAGCGACAGCTCAGAGAAACATCACCTATCTATTTTGCAAAAGCTGGAATTATCGCTGAAAACAGAAAGAGACATTAATTACAAAAAAGCTAGGAGCATCTGGTGGTCCAAAAAAGCTCAAGCGGAAACAATGCGTCCGCAACACTAACCATTGAAAGAATCATCAGGAGAGGAGAACAGGATCGATGGGAGCTGCCAGTAAATAAAAGATATTTCGCTCATAACACACAAATAAAAAACCGGAAAGGGTATGCTTATAGAAATATCGTGGTTATTCTGAAGGCAAGGTTACAAAGCCATGTTCACATTACTATGCTGAATATTTTGCATCATAATTATCGTAAAAATAAATGCCCGGTGTTGACTGAAAGGCAAAGCGAAATTTCACTTCGCAGACGAGAAAGCTTATTAAAACGGGAAAGGCAATTGGAGATGATTTCCCTGTCTAAAACAGTTAGCACTTCAATTGTATTTGAATAGGGTCCAGGATGCAGAATTAGACATAATTCGCAGCGACTCCACAGTGGTAAAATGGACTGAATCGATGGTAGAAAACATCGGTCTCACTCAGAAGAGACTGTGACATGTAGAAAAATGTTTAAAATAGTTGAAATAACTTCAGTTGATGAATGCTTCTATCCTAAAGCTTTCGGTCACGTAAAAGGGTGAATCACAGTAGTTGATAAAAAGAACGCACAAAGTGAATTTGACACTCCATCTGCTGTTTCAAAATTTTTGTGTGCTCTTGTGCCCAGAAACGAAGCAATAAAGCGTGAGGATGACGACATCAAAATCAAAATTGAAAGATACATTGAACTGCACAAAGCAGAGTTTTGTAGAGTTTCACAAGGTGTGAAGAACATTCTTCAAGAAAGACAATTCAACAAAGTGCAAATGCTGCCACTTATGGAAGATACAGAAAAAGGACACGATTACACCGACAAGCAAATGGCAAAATGGGCAAAAAACTGGCCAGGGAACATATGTGGCCTTAGTAAAGTACAATATGGCAAAAAACTATCGTGCTAAACAAAAAGACAAGCGGAAAAGTGGAAAGAATTTTGGTGCGGCATTTTATCGAAATTACGGGGAAAAGAGGCAGGAGGGTTGCCATGTTACTTGCTGCGAATATGGTTAACAGTTCATTGAAAATGGCAGAGTTGCAAAAGAAATAAGACCGAATTTCGCTACATGTAGCGAAATTGCACCCACTTGCAATGGCAGAAGGTCAGAGACACAGTATATCTGATCAAAGACAAAATTTTCAGTATTTCGACAAAATTATCAGTTTTGGCTTATTACTTTGATGGTCATCGAAGTAACTATAACAAAACCTGTTTTTACCTTGACCATGACAGAGGACGTCAAGGTCACCAGGGTACCTCTTATAAAGTGTCAATTAGGCCCAAAGGGTCGAAAAAAGCTCAAAGTCGCTAACCGTTTTTGAGATAGTGTTCAGCTTCCTGTTTTTTACCTTGACCATGACGGAGCAGGTCAAGGTCACCCAGATGTCTCTTATGTAACGTCTTTTAGGCCAAAAGCGTCGAAAACTGTTTTCGAGATAATGGACAATGTTTCTCTAACTGATTACGATATACGAAGGTCACATTACCTTGACCTTTACCCTTAATGTCGAGATTTAGATCACGATGTAACTGCCTACTGACACCGCACACGTGTTGAAACACGGAATTGAAGATCAAAGTAAAAAAAAATTTTTTCACGACATCTCATCACCTTAGGGGGAGTTTTCTAGAAACCTCCGAGAAGCAAAAAAAGAAAAAAAATGGAATAAACAGCCAGAATTCTTAGCAAAGCATACCCATTTGCAAACTGCGTTTGCAAGTGGCAATTAGTCCAAGGGAGAAAACAAATATTTTTTTGCTAGAATAGGTACATGTGACACACCATATCATTGGTATAATTGCCTGTACATAATAGCAAAGGAAAGTTTTCAGAATCAGATGTTTTCAAGTCGACAAAATTACGAAAACATTTAGCAACGATGTCACAGATGCTGGGGATTTCACAGTCCGAGCGCCATCTTTTAGCCAATTTTACGGGGCATTCTTGCGAGGTTCATGGGAATTGCTACAAGTTATCAGACAGTATTTTAGACTGATACTACTTTCCCTCAAGAGCGGACGATCAGAATACCGAGAGTAGCGGCTTGAAGGTATCCAGACTACAGATGTGATGTTGGACAGTTTAATAGGAGGCGAACAGACCCAATTATCAGCAGAAAAGGAAGAAACATATCGAAAAAAAGAAGGTAGTAGAAACAAAACCATTAACAGAAGCGGGCCTGACGTTTCAGGTAACATTACAAACATTTTGCACAATTTCGTACTGCACACCTTACAAACATTTCGTACAAATGAAGTCATGATTTTAATCCAGACATTTCTACATAAGTTGCTAAAAACAATGTTCAATTTATGCTTCTGTAAAGGATCACTTACTATATTTTGCAAATAGATATTTCGAAAATGCAGATTTCAAAGATTTATTCTCTTGAAAATATTTCCCTACTGCCATTGTGAGGCTAAGCTTAAACCGGAACAAGCCATATTTTGTTAAAGAATAATTGTTTTGATTTCGTTATAAAATACATTCGTTTTACAAACCTGAATAGTTTGGGATAACGTTTTAACATTTTCACAACCCTTAGACAATGTTTCTTATTTAGCGGGCATGTAACATTTTGCTAAATCCCTCTAAGACAGACTTCTTTAATGTTCAGTCATTTGGAAACTTTAAGGCAGGATCCGATTTGAGAGGCGGTCCAATTTTACAGGGCTAATGTTTAATATGAGACGCCATATTGTCCCGCGGACGCGGTCCGATTTAAGAGAGATGGTCCGACTCTGCAGGGATAATGTTAAATAAAATACGCTTTGTTGTCCCGGGGACTCGGTCCGATTCGGGAAGCGGTCTGTTCATTCCTTGAAAGACTCCCATTAGTTTTAATCGCTTCTAAAATTCCCACTGCATCTCATTCGTTGTGTTCAGCTTATTCATAGATTCTACACAACCCGGTTCCATTGTTCATACGTATAAGAATACGTCATAATACATATGGAAGTAGCGTAGCAGAAAGGGGGAATAGCTATATGGATTTCACGGGAAGGGGCGTGACACTCAATATATGTGGGATTGAAATCCGTAAAAATAAGCAAACTGAAGAATACGTCAAGCATAAGTCAGCTAAATACAGCAGTGGCTCAACGCAGAGGGGGTGGAGTAGTGGGGTGGGGTGATAGGTACCCGCTGCATGTGGGGCTGAGAACGGATTAGCTGAATGAAATCCTCTGTCACAATAACCTTGATACCTCTGGTTTCAACAGTGAAACAGCAGGGCGGGGGGGGGGGGGTGGGTGGGGGGTGGGGGGGGTTAAACCACCTGTCACAACTGAAAGTTGGGAAGAGGGTTAGTGCTCGTTAAAACATGCCACGACATGCTGATAACATTGATTCATGTGGTTTTTTGTCCCCACGGAAATGTGCGGACCAAATACACTGCCAGACAAAAGCTCGGGAATATTGAAATATTGAGGAAACGTCCTAATAAAAAAGGCGATGAATTGGACGTTATTTCTGACTAAACTGTCTTTTGTTGCCATTTCTGAGTGAAGCTGTGACGGTGTGTGTGTGTGTGTGTGTGTGTGTGTGTGTGTGTGTGTGTGTGTGTGTGTGTGTGTGTGTGTGTGTGTGTTTTCAAGATAAAAAACATATGTTTATTTTTTGCTTTTTAAAATTTCAAGTGTAATTTACCCTTGTTCCAAAGAGATTGTCTGACTGCATTTTTCTCTCAGACGCAAAATTTCCGCTGTATTAATTCAGAAACAAACTATAGGTTAAATGAAAAAGAAAAAGGTAAAAGGAGAAGAAGCCGTCGAAGAAAGGAAAGGGTGAGGTGGGAAAAGAAGAAGAAAACAAGTAAAAGAACAAGAAGGAGGAGAAGAAGAGAAACAAGCAAAAAAGGAAACAAAAAATGCAGCAGCTCTGAGTAATACAAAACGACTGCGTGATGCAAAAGCCATATTTTAAAAGAAAATAAGAGGAAAATATAAATTTCATTAGAGGTGTTTTTTTTGTTTCAATCGAGAGGGCTAAGATTCTTGAGTGTTTCTAGAAAAAATGTCTCCGTTTAGAAAACCTGACTAGGTGACGGTTTCAATGAATATATCGGGTAGTCCGTTTTCCGGTTTAGCCATAATTTCTGCGCAATGAGAGTAACCTAGAACGGAGCTTTGAAAATTAGACCTATTTGTGAGGTGTCAGCATTCTCGCAGTTTGGTCTTATCCTACGATTCCCTCTACTTACTTTTCAATGGAGAAATAGAGCAACAGGTACGAAGGTATCTCCAGAGCCGCATACCAAAACAGATTCATGTATCTGTTTCCAGGGAGGTACGTCACTGTGTAAGTAATTGCCCCGTAGCTCAAGAAGTTAACGAACCTGTAGCGATTAAAACACACGGAAGTCATAATCGAACTAGTACCAACTTTTTGGTACTTTTTGAGCATTGTGTGGAATGATTTTCTTGGCCTAGCGCGCTGAAATTTTTGTAAGAATATAATCGAATGTGTTTTTTATTGGTATGAAACATTTACAGTATTTCGGCACTCTGTGTGCTGTTGTAAATAATCGAACTCAAATTGATCCTTTTGGTCAATCGTAGCATCACAAATTCAACAATAAAACAGAAACTTTGGTGGTCAAGTTCGTCCATGCAAGTTCGTCACTTTCACTTCTTTCGTTCGGTTTTGTCTTGCACTCCTCCTCCCCATCCTCCATATAACATGCTTTTGACTGCAATAATTATTGCTTGGGATTGCCAATGAATATTGCTGACATTACAGAGGGAGGGCGAAGGGTGCGGAGCTGTTACTTACTCTTTAAAATGGTCTTAATTCTGGTTTAATTTCCGAGTAATTCTAAAGTCGAGATTGAATGGAAAGGATACTGACTAAAAGTCGCCTATTTCAGGAGCAGTTAAAATTCCGGGATGACCTAATACCTGGGTTCTGCTGCCGAAATTACCTGAAATCGGAACTTGCATTCTGTTTTCAGAATTCGATTCTAATATACGTGTTTTCAGTGTGGCTGCTACGATATCGAAAGTGTTAGTAAGGAAAAGATGAACATACCAGATAAACCAGAGTATCACCGAGTAAAGTAACACCTTTCTGTATTTAAGCAAATCCCATATTTGATACGTTGGGGCGTTGTCTCCTTCCTGCTCGTTCTTGTTCTGATCAAACTGCTTCTCCCCCGTGACGAAAACCTTGCTGGGTACAGGTTCTATTTGGGTGTCATTTTGCTTGTTTGTGTAAGACGTTAAGAGCGTTACTTCCACGTTTGTATCAAAGACCGGTTTTGGAACCGGTTTTCTGCTAATTCTTGCTGCCTTTTGAAACACTTGTTCAGCCTCTTTCCTCTTACCATTTGCCAGAAGCCATGGTATCGATTCATCAATAAACCTATTTTAATACAGCAAAGAAAATCAACATTAAATATTCAAAGTGGAAGCCTTTTGGGTTAAAATGGGTAGAAGGCGATGTGGTATCACTCGGGGTAAGATACTTTAATAATGTTGATCTCACTGTTGAAGCTAGCCTAAAAGACAAACAGCTAGACTTTGAAAGGTGTTTAAGGAATTGGACAAAATTCAATTTAACACAAACTGGAAAAATAACAATAATAAAAAGTCTAGCTATCCCGAGAATATTATATGTAACTAACACTATGTGGATTCCTGAATGGTTTGCAAATGAAATCCAGAAATCTCTTTTGAATTTTATATAAGGGAAGGTAAAACCCCATGTGTCCAAAATCTTGTACGAATACAAGATAACGCGCAGGGGGGAATTACGACACTTGGATTATTACTCTTTTTAAACGCACAAAAGATCATGTGGATTAAAAGAATGTTAGAAAGTAGAAATTCGTTAAGCTTTGCCGTCTTGTGTGAATACCTCCCCAATATGGACTATATACTTTCTCTAACAATTGACCCCAAAAGGCTCCACGTAGGAATACCTAGATTTTATCAGGAAATTCGATCTTAATTTAAACATATTACAGCTTAATAGTTTAATAGCTGATTTACCTAAAGCCTGGAAGCAAATAATTTACTTAAATACTGAAAATACATGTGAAAACTGGAGAAACAATACCGTCACTCTAAAAACAACATTTTATGAATGACCAGTACTTAAAATGAATTCTAAAAATATATATCGCAGCTTTATACGAGAACAATACGTAGCTCCGTCCTGTGTGGAACGATGGCAAATTGACGGAATACAGTTAAACATGGAAGACTATAACAGATCTTCATTAAAACTAAATATCTTGCTGGAGTGATTAGGGATAGTATGCTGAACTATAAAATCATCCACAAAAGTTATGCGTCTAAATATATTGTCACAAATTTGACAGCTCTGTTAATCCGATGTGCAACAATTGCAAAATAAAAAATGATATTACTCATATATTCATACATTTCACAAATGTTAATTTAAATGAAGTTGCCTCTGCCGCAAGCAAAAAGATGCTTGGATTAGTAAAAAGTGATTGTATCGAAAAAGACCTTCAGTTCGCCATTGATTATGTCTTGTACAGGCACATACATTCATATTTAGATGCCATTGTAAATCGGGAAATATTTCTTACTAAATTTTTAATATTTCTTAAATCTAAATTGCAAATTGAAATTCTGTTTAAAAAACAAAAAAAGAGTGACCGATACTTTAAATAAAATCGATTCTTTGTTATGAAGAATGAGATATACAGTGGAACTTCTGAAATCGGAACACCCTTGGGACCGGATAAAATGTGCCCTATTTCAGAGGTGGTCCCATTCGGGAGACTTGGTCCTACTTTGGTAGAATTTTGCGGGTTGACCACAGATTCAAGTTTGATGTCCAAACACATTAATTATCTCAATTTTATCATGGAGACTAATGTCTTTTCTGTGGAAAACGGTCATCTGCCCCCCGGTCAACTGCCCCCATCAACTGCCCCTCCCCCCTTTTTTACAACCCGGTCGACTGCCCCCCCCCTGCAATTTGGCGGGGTCGTCATCTGCCCCCCTCCTTTTTTTGAGTTAAAAAAAATCTTTAAAAAATTAGGCAATTGTGATGTCCCCGTCTACTTCGTCTCTGAAACAATCGATCTTCATTGATCTATTCACCAAAATTGATCTTAGGAGAGACTGATCCTTAAACTAAGTACAATTCTAACTGCAATTAGTTTCCTACTGATGAATTGCAATTTACCGAGGTGCAATACATTCACTAAAATAAATATAATTTTATTTATTGCGTCTTTGTAAGCCAAGAACCCAAGAAAAAATAGTATATGGAGGGGGCAAGCGACCACCCCTCCACATTGAAGGGGAGGGGGGGCAGTCGACCGGGTTGCAAAAAAAGAGGAGCAGATGACAGGGGGACAGTTGACCGGGGGAGTGGCAGATAACCGGGATTCTGTCAGCCGCTATTGTTTAGACAAGGTACAAAAGTATAGATAACATAACTAAGCCTCTGTTTGGTTACACACTTGCTACCATAATCCCTAGCAACAATATCTAAGACGGCAACATGCTCAGTGTTGTAAGTAATGTGCCGCAAAAATACAGTGGTTTCCCCACTGACTGACAGTGGTCCGATCTCAGGCATTTTGAGGGCTCGGGACCGAAAAAAGCGGTCCGAAGTGGTCCGATCCGAGGTGGTCCCAATTGGGAGTTTTCTTAGCCATTAAAGTCTATGGAGCGCATTCGGGACCGAAAAAAAATGTGCCCTAATTCAGAGGTGGTCCCAAGAAGGAGGTGGTCCGATGCCGAGGTTCCACTGTATGTATATTTCATGGTTGTTAGAACAAAATTTTCTTAGTACATGATTATTGTATCAGCAACAACAAAAATGTCATTTGCAGTAATTATCAGTAACTATCAGTTTTGACTGAATATTGCTAACTATGTACCGGCTATATCAGAAATGACAATAAAAAAGTTTAAAAGAATGCGTTTGAAGTTTTTAAGTAAGCCTCAAGAGACTGACAATAATGATGTTATTTTCAGATCTCAACACATAGAACAGTAGAAATGAAAACTTGCTTCTCAAATAACACATATTCATAAACAAGAATATTTTTGGGAAGCAGGACAATTACATACACGACAATTCCCAATTGGGCAATGCCCAACATTTAAAAATGTAACAAGGATATGAGCGCGAAAAAACCGCTATTGAGTGGTAATAGACAAGGCAAATGCAAGACAAAATATAAGGAACAGGTGATGAATTTATTGAAGGCAACGTTTATAATATACATGAATTCGACTCTTGAAATTTTGAAAGCCAAATCAGGCATCAAGCTTCGCGTCATCGACCAGCTTGAAATGGGTCAGCTAATTGTTACAAATCAAGTTAAAACTTTGAGTGAAAGTAAAATTTTGTAAAATAGATACAGATGTCAAATTAGTCAATTATATAAACTTTAACTAACTTAAAAATTGCAGTATTGTGATAAACAATTTATTCGAAAGTATTTGAAAGTAATAAATAAGTTGTTTATAAATTTACGTTTCACATAAATTAAAAATCGGAAATAGTACCAGCTTGTCTTTTTAGCCTCAGCGTTTATTTATCACCAGGTAAAGTTAAACTAAAATATTGATACAAAATACAATAAAAACAATGGCAACAATAACAAAAATTCGCATGCAATTTTGTCATAGTTCGTTTACTTACCATATATACATGACTGAAAAGAAAAGCATAGGGAGGGTAATGGCAGTCTGCAGATATCTCCAGTTCCGGATGAAGTAAACAAATGGTACCAAGGCAATATAGCCAATAGCCCATATCATCCAGAAGCCCACTCCAACCAAGGCATGCTGACGCCTTGGGTAAATTTCTAGAATCAGCACTATACCTGTATCGGCCATGCCCTAGTTCAAATACAATATTGATCAGTGATGGATCCATGTGAAGGATAGAGATGCTTATTCGGTTGTAAATTCATTCAGCTCAATTGTTTTTAACAATTTGGCAAAATCGGTAATTTTGTAAGAAACAATTGCGTTCGAAGTTGCGCTGTCCCACTAGCGCGTCTCCGATCGTATTCATACTTTAAATTTGCATAACTGGTAACGCTCTCAAATACATTTCGGAAGTCCTATAACGGTGATAAGTAATAGTGACGTATTATTACTATTCTAAAAATTAATCTGTTCTGTTTAGATCTTTTCGTTGAAACAACAGACCAGATCTACACTTCCTGTGAGCGATAATGTTATTTCCACGGGAGTCGATAGACGTTCTTTGAATATCACCTTCCCGTTGCCTAAACAGAGTGGCCAAAACGACCTTTTGTTTTTCTGTCACAACCAATTTAAAATAGATATTTTAGAGGTTATATTGGTCGCGTACAAATGTCTGGATAACTTTTATAGGAAGTATTTTTATGAGGCATTTATTTGATGAAACTATTCAGCATAGAAAAAGACTTATAGGACGTTTCATTTTGATGACCGTGATGGTAAACAATGAATCGTAAATGTTCAGGTCAAAAACAGATGTTGGTTTTACGTTGTGTTTGCGCAGTATGCATTTTATCTTAATTCTTGCAAATATCTATACCTGTTCTGTAACTCCATCTAAAAAGCCAAGTACTGTGTACATTTCCATGTTAAGTGAGGCCGCCTGTGCCAGCGCTATGACTGTGTTAGCGAAGCACGTGATGACCAGCACCTTCCACCTTCCATACTTATCGGACAGTGATGTGCACACCACACCGACGACATTACCAATCTTTGCCAACATCATCGACATCTCAACCAGCCAGGCTCTATCGCACGTCAGGTCAAACTTTAGTACAAAATATAAAATGAACATAAACAGATATAATATCGGGTTTTTAGTTTTTATGTTCATCAAGTGCTTATATGCATGGAAACATAGAAACCTATATTCGTGTAAAGTTTCGGCACTCTAGATTAGCCAACGCAGAAGACGACTACCCGAAGGTAGCGATGTCATTGCGCATTTCGCGCTTACAGAGCCGCTCCTATAGACGTTCGGAGAGACCCGTGCGCTGCGTTACCCTTGAAAAAGAGCATTGGCTCTGATGACCACGGCTTGAACTCTTTGGTTTCCTCCTCCTTTGTTCACGGTCAGTCACAGCAGACTGTCTGTGCCTTGTGAGGATCCCAAAATGCAATACAAAATCCCAATACAGGAACAAGTACGTGACACTTGCATCATGGTTTCCACAGAATTCTTGACGACCTTATTATCCCCCGCCGTCCTGACGGAGGCGTGTGATATAGAAACGCACTCTGTCCGTTCGTCCGTCTGTCTGTCCGTCCGTCCGTCCGTCAGTCGCCAGTTTTCAGACGATATCTCCGAAACTAGTGGGCGGATCTAGTACATATTTAGTATGCGTAACAACCAAGATATCTGGGTGTGCCTTTTCGGGGTTTTGTTCGGATCGAAGCCCATCTGGATCTGTATTTTGACTTAGAATCCTAAAATTAGGATCCCAATGTGCACTTTGGTTTCAAGGCAATATCTCCGAAACTAGTTAGCGGATCCGGTTTATATTTGAAATACGTAACAACCAAGACATCTAGATGTGCCTTTTGGGGGGGGGGGGGTTTGATCGGATCAAAGCTCATCTGTATCTGTATTTGGCCTGCGAATCCCAAAATTCGGATCTCAATGTGCACTTTGGTTTCAAGGCAATATCTCCGAAACTAGTGAGCGGATCCGGTTCATATTTGATACGCGTAACAAGCAAGATACCTTTTGGGGTATTGATTGGATCGAAGCCCATCTGGACTTGTATTTGGACTTAGAATCCCAAAAATTTGGATCTCAATGTGCACTTTGGCTTCAAGGCAATATCTCCTAAACTAGTGAGCGGATCCGGTTCATATTTGAAATACGTAACAACCAAGACATCTAGATGTACCTTTTGGAGTTTTGATCGGATCGAAGCCCATCTGGACTTGTATTTAGACTTAGAATCCCAAAAATTTGGATCTCAATGTGCACTTTGGCTTCAAGGCAATATCTCCGAAACTAGTGAGCGGATCCGGTTCATATTTGAAATACGTAACAACCAAGACATCTAGATGTGCCTTTTGGGGGGTTTTGATTGGATCAAAGCCCATCTGGATCTGTATTTGGACTTGGAATCCCAAAATTCGGATCTCAATGTGCACTTTGGTTTCAAGGCAATATCTTCGAAACTAGTGAGCGGATCCGGTTCATATTTGATATGCGTAACAACCAAGACATGTAAACGGCCTTTTGGAGATTTTCGTCGGATCAAATCCCATCTGGATCTGTATTTGGACTTAGAATCCCAAAGTCCGGATCTCAACTTGTACTTTGGTTTCCAGACGATATCTCCGAAACTAGTGAGCGGATCCAGTTTATATCTGAATTACGTAACAAACAAGACATGTAGATGTGCCTTTTGGGGGTTTTGATCGGATCAAAGCCCACCTGAATCTGTATATGGACTTAGAATCCCAAAATTTTGGATCTCAATGTGCACTTTGGTTTCAAGGCAATATCTCCGAAACTAGTGAGCGGATCCGGTTCATATTTGATATGCCTAACAACCAAGATACCTTTTGGGGCTTTGATCGGATCGAAGCCCATCTGGACTTGTATTTGAACTTAGAATCCCAAAATCTGGATCTGAACGTGTACTTTGGTTTCCAGACGATATCTCTGAAACTAGTGAGCGGATCCGGTTCATATTTGATATGCGTAACAACAATATAGTGTAGCTGTTTTATCTACTTAGTTTAATTGCGACGTGCAGCATCCGCCTTACTAATTACACCCACGGCGGGGGATGTGGCGATCATTGATTGCTCTTTTTTATATCAACATCAAGTTTTGTTGATTGAGCCATGCACTGAAATACGATCATTCAACACTTGATTTAAAATATTTCCAAATTAACCCATAAGTTAACAATACAAATTAAGGACATCAGTGTCACAAAATTTCATTTTCCGGACTTACTAATTGCAATTTTTGTACATCTAGAAAGGAACATACATATATAGTAGATTCATTCACTCAACTTTTTTTTACAAAATCTAAAATTGAAGATGCTTTCAGTCAAAGACGAAAAAGTTGACTTTGACATATAATTTAATAACTCCTGCTTTAAACAATTACCTCAAACTACTAAACGATCCCAATGAATAAAAGGGCACATTGATTTACTACGATTGCTCAATATATGCTGGCCTTCAGTATCTCTCATAATGAATTTTATCGAGCGCAACCCCTTCCTTTCCCTCCTCCTCCCCAACCCCCTCGAGGAAGTACTTAGCTGGCTTCCAAACTACACTCTGTTGTACCTCAGTCACCAAAGTGGATCCGTATCCAGGCGTAGGATCATACCAGTAACCATGCTGACATTTTTCCGTCTTCGTGAAATTGCCGGGATTGCTGAATCACAACATTTGATATCGTTTAAAATCAAATAGAAAGATGTCAAATATTTTCTTGAAAAACAAAGTGAAGTAAAATTTTGGTCCACGATGATTAATATACAACCACTGCAGATATTCATATTTTATTTTGATTTTAAAAAAATCATAATTTACAACATTAAGATCACAATATTCATATAAATTTAATATTTTTTCCAAAGTGAGCAATTTTTAATTAATACCCAGCCAGATAGGACAGTATTTTAATAAATTAAAATGCGGTACTTTTACAATTACTGTATCAAGTTTACTTGGTTTAATCTTTTGCAGTCGTCCGCCCTCGTCATTGCATCAAATTAAAAAGAATAACTGATTAAAGCTGCAGTATTGTTGTGAATTTGCTACTATATTGTTGTAGTGTTTGCACCTAGTTTTTTTTTATTGGCATTTCCTGCTCAGAAACGGGACATTTGAGATACGTTTCATCTCTTTTGATTCAATTTTTCACAAAATACCACCGCACATAATACCATCAAAGAAATGAAAACCATCCGTACCAAACTCTGGTCAATAAGATATACTGCAAATATAAAATAACCGAAAAAAAATACAGTAATACCGCAGCCTTCTGCGGTACTTCTGCAATTTGTTTCAAAGACGACTGTAAAAGACAACATCTCATTTACATCTAAAGCATTAAATTCAAAAGTACTGCATTATTTTTTTAAAAAAGTTTTTGCGGGTAAATTGATGACATGTTTGAGACTCTACAAAGAAAAACTACATTTGTATCGAATTTTATTTAAATCTTTTCGCCCAAACTGCAGTCCTACGGCTGCTTATTGTTATTTGCGCATAGCAGAGCACCTAGTAGGGAAGAAACGAGAGTTTAAAAACAGGAAGTGACGTCATCATGACGTCAGGAGGTGTGCTAGAACTCTCATGAGAGTTCAAGCACAGTGACGTCATAATGACGTCATAGGGTGTTCTGGAACAGATATTAAAGCGCGCGCCCGTGTCAATGACGTCATCATGACGTCATTCGTCACGTGACCTGTCAATCATGTGTCACATGACCTGTCAATCATGTGTCACATGACCTGTCAATCATGTATATGAGGAAAATTTTCCCGATCATAAACCTTCTGGCCTGAATGGCTCAGTTGGTAGAGCAGAGGACCCGTAAGCGGACCCATGATCTGAAGGTCAATGGATCGAACCCGCCCTCGGGCACCACTTTCATATCATGGGGACCCCCCCCCTGGTGAAGAATCATATACCATGGGGACCCCCCCCCCGGTGAAGAATCATATACCATGGGGACCCCCCCCCTGGTGAAGAATCATATACCATGGGGACCCCCCCCCCCCCCTGGTGAAGAATCATATACCATGGGGACCCCCCCCCCAGGATGTGATTCAACACTCCTATAAGAGCACATTGTCTGTGCACATATGCATCATTCATGCTCTGACTGCCGTTGGATACACATGGAAAAAAAGTGAAAACAGTTGCTCTTACCTATTGTGTTGTGCTGTGCTGTTGAAGAACAAGTGAAGGATTGACTGGAATACACATAGGAGACGAAGTGAAACTAGGATGTGATTCAACACTCCTATAAGTGCACATTGTCTGTGCACATATGCATCATTCATGCTCTGACTGCCGTTGGATACACATGGAAAAAAGTGAAAACAGTTGCTCTTACCTATTGTGTTGTGCTGTGCTGTTGAAGAACAAGTGAAGGATTGACTGGAATACACATAGGAGACGAAGTGAAACATTAGTTATTCTTTGGAAAAGGAAAGTGAACGATTGGTTATTCTTTGGAAAGGAAGTGAAAGATTGGAGACGAATTGGCAAAACAGTCGTGGTAAGTGACTTTTTTTTTTTTCTTTTTCTTTTTTGGTTTGTGTTCACTTTTATGACTCTGTGACATTATGTGACAACATGTGACTGTGACATCATGTGACTCTGTGACATTATGTGACTGTGTAACTTTTTTTATTTTTTTATTTTTTTTTATTATTATTATTATGATAATATTTAATTAGTCATATTTCAATGGTTTCCCCATTACAGTAACCACACACATAGCATAAGTATATGTGTACAGAGTGTGGGGGGAAAACCGATTGATAAAATTTAGAGTGCACTCGTACAGAGCGTGAGGGAAAACCGATCGATAATTTCAGAGTGCGCTCGTACAGAGTGTGAGGGAAAACCGATCGATAATTTCAGAGTGCGCTCGTACAGAGTGTGAGGGAAAACCGATCGATAATTTCAGAGTGCGCTCGTACAGAGTGTGGGAACGATCAATAAATTTGAGAAGGAATGGGATTTTCCCTACGTTAAGTCCAATGTTATGTTTTAAGTTATAGTAGTTGGAAAATGACACTTCTAAAGCACATTTAACAAATGTAGTTTTTAACACCATATAATATATAAAATAAGTTTGAACATTTTAGCATGCTACTTATTTGAATGTTCTTAAATTATAGTAGTGGAAAAGTGGTGGTTCTAGATCAACTTTAACAAATTTAGTTTTTAACACCATATGATATATAAAATAAGTTTGAACATTTTAGCACGCTACTTATTTGAATATTCTAAAGTCATAGTAGTGGAAAAATGGTGGTTCTAGACCAATTTTAACAAATTTTGTTTTTTGACAAAATATGATGTATAAAATAAGTTTAAACATTATACAATGGTGTAGTAGAGTAAAAATGAGGGTTCTAGACCAACTTTAACAAATTTTGTTTTTTGACAAAATATGATGTATAAAATAAGTTTGAACATTTTACCATGGTGTAGTAGAGTAAAAATGAGGGTTCTAATCCAAAATTTAATTTTTTTTTGAAAACATATTATGCTTTTCTTTTCTTAATGCTTTAAGGTATCGTCAGAACACATCGCTCTCCGCTTTCATCTGATTATTAACAATGTCAACATTACTTCTTCACCGATGTGTAGAGACCATGGATGACGTCTTCAAAGTGAACTATGTTGACTATGTGTTTTCAAAGCTTCCTGCTTTTGAATCTAATTGGATTTTACAAGTGAAGAATTTGCATAAGCATTGGGAAGCTGTTGGAAAGATAATTCCAAGAGATGAATTCATCCACTCATTTCTACAGGAATGTGAAGAACTACTTTTACCATCAACTTACGACATTGATTCAGCATTTATCCGCGCGAATACAACTTGGGCAGCTGAACTCATGCTAGTTGTAGCTGCTAGAATTATTTTACATTATGATGATGGCGTTCCATTGACGACGAATGCATCAGAACTTGTTCGATTCAACAATGAACGAGTTGAAGTGAATTCAAAGCTTTGTAAAATGTTTGAAGAACTATAAAAAAGCTGACTCTGCAATTTCTAATGGTATAAAAGGAGAAGGGTGAAGTGAATCATTCAACGCGCAGCCATGGAGAAGACAAGCAGCTTTAAAATTAGTGCAAACTTAACCATTACTGTGGAGCATGGAGAATTTGGGCTATTTCTTCGAATCAAACGTGGTGAGAGATGGCTTGCTTTATCACCATCCTTGTGGAAGATTGTGTGTCAGAACTTGACAAGATTACGCAACATTGGCTTCAAACTGTACTTAACGCAAACGAAGTGGCTTGAAGTCATTTCATACTTGGATATGCGCTATGTGAGTTTTGTGCAAACATTCTTGTTTGAAGGGAAAGAATATACGCGTTACATCAACATGAATGATGGTGAATGGGAGACATTACTTCAGGAGATGGATAACATTAACTCAACCTTATTGCCATGTACGGAATGTCATGGGAAGAAAACTCCTGTTAAGCTGCAAAAGGACAATCGAATGAAAGTGTCGAAGCTATCCAAGAAAAGACTGGCTGAAGTTCAATTGGAGAATATGAACGTGCAAAATCAACTTGGACTTACCTGTGAATATTGTGGTGCTTACGGATATGCTGAGGATTATGATTGTCACTGCCATAAGTACAATTGCAAGTTGTGTGAACCTGACAACTTCTGCAACAAGTGCGGCTCACTAACAGTATCTGCCGAGTAAGACTACAAGTCATTTGCTTGCCAGCCGCCAAAGTGTGTAGACGTGTCATATGGATATGTGAAAGATGGATGTAGAAACGTTTTTCAAGGAGACGTATGTGGACTACATGATAAGTGAACTGGCGCGTTTTGGATCTATTCAACAACAACTGGAACACTTTGACATCTATTGGGAACTTGCTCATTCCACGCTGAACGTACCGAAATTACGTGAGGATTTCATCAAAGAGTGTGTGCTTTCAAATATTGACGGAGCTGAGGAGTTTGATGTGGAAGCAGCATATCACTTTGCCCGATTTGATCCAAGACTGTTTGATGAAGTGAGAGAGTGGCTAATCTACATTGCAGTATAATGACAGACATTACATTGAGACAATATATTGTACAAAAAACATATTGTGAAGAAATGTTATTAGCTGTAAAAAAGTTTGCATGTTTAGTATGTCCTGCTTGTCAAAATGAAGAGTGTTCAGAACATACTTGTCATTCTGCATGTGTCTATACATATTGGAATGAAGCTAAATATTACATTCATTTAGATAAAGTGTTAGATAATGCAAATCAACGTTGTGAAAAATATGGTGTAGATGCTATCACATTTGATGAATTAAGTAGTTGGTTAATGTTCATTGAAGATCAATGGACTCCAATTATTCACACCATTGTATCAATACTTGATTTGTAAGATATGTTGATAAAATGCAAGATGTGTTGATAAAATAAAATGTAAGATATGTTAATAAGTGTTAATCATTTAGTGTTAACATGTCGACGTGGAAAGACTACCTAACCAATATTTATTTTAAACCTGGTCAACCCGGGGCATTTGCTGGTCCATACAAACTTTATCACATGTTAAGAAAACATGATCAACCAGTCACTCATTCACAAGTGAAGAAATGGTTACAGGATCAAGATGCCTTCAGTTTACTACAGCCTGTAAAATACAGGTTTAAAAGGCAACGTGTCATTACACGTGGAATTGATGACATGTGGGATATTGATTTAGCTGACATGGGAAACATAGCTCCATATAATGATGACACCCGTTTTTTGTTGGTTGTCATTGATGTGTTTTCCAAATATTTATGGGTGCAACCAATGCCTAATAAATCACATACGAGTGTCATAGAAGCCTTTCAAAAGATTTTTCATGAAACACAACGAAGACCACGAACTCTAAGGTCAGACAAAGGAACTGAATTTAAAAACAGATGGGTAAAAGCATTTATGAAGAAGGAGGGAATACATGCCTATACGACAAAGAATGAAACCAAAGCCAACTTTGCTGAGAGAGTCATTCGTACTCTAAAGGGAATGATGTATCGATATTTCCTACATAATCAAACGTATCGATATATGGACATCCTTCCAGACTTAGTGTATAATTACAACCGTAGACCTCATGGCTCCCTCCCTAATAAGTATGCTCCTGCAGATATTCGTAAAGACAACGAATCGAAAGTGTGGAAGTATATGTATGTAGACAAATTGAAATTCAAACCAAAGAAGAAAAAACCCTACAAATTTAAAATTGGTGATCAGGTTCGCATTTCTCACATGAAATATGTATTTCAACGGGATTATCATATAAAGTGGACGCAAGAAGTGTTCATTATCACACATCGTTGTAAGAAGCAAGGAATACACTTGTATCGTGTGAAAGACTTTTTAGATGAAGATATTGATTGACATTTTTATGAAGAAGAACTGCAGAAAGTGACAAAAGATATTGAATCAGTCTACAGAATTGAAAAGGTCTTGAAAACACGAAGAAGACGAGGTGTTAAAGAATTATTTGTGAAGTGGTTAGGTTGGCCAAAGAAGTTTAACAGTTGGGTGAAAGAAACAGATATTCGAAAATGAAGCATCCATTCACATGTTTGGTCTCTGGACCTACAGGCAGTGGTAAAACTTCTCTAGTTAGAGAAATTCTAGAACAAAAGTTAATTAAACCCTCTCCAAAAACCATTTTATGGCTCTATGCAGCAGATCAGCCTTTATACAAGGGAATGAAGGGTGTGGAATTTTACCAAGGCATTCCAGATAACATTGAAGAGCGTTTTAACCCGAAAAAGCCAAACTTACTCATCATTGATGACTTAATGACCAAATGTCATAGTGATGAGCGAATGACACGTCTCTTTAGTGTTGGCAGCAGTCATCAAAATCTAAGCATTATTTTTATTGTGCATAATTTATTCCATCATGGTAGAGAAATGCGAAATATTAGTTTGAATACACATTACATCATTCTGTTTAAAAATCCTAGAGACAGTCAACAAATAAGTACATTAGCGCGACAAATGTATCCTGGAAAATCTCAATTTCTCATAGAAGCCTATCAAGATGCTACCAGCAAACCTCATGGCTATTTATTCATTGATTTGAAGCCGAAGACAAATGATCAACTACGTATTCGTACAGGCATTTTACCAAAAGATACACATTACGTATATGTTGATAAGGTGGCGTATGAACAAGAACCAAGTCACTTGACCATTCGCAGCCAAGATGTCTAAACGTATTCAAGCGAATCAACCTTTTCTTCACTTGCTCGCACGCAGCGGGCCTAAACGACGTAAAACCTTGCTACAACAAGCTACTAAGGAAGAATTAACTAGCTTGTTTGAAATTTGTTTGAATATATTGCGAGGACATTTACCCTTAAGCTCAAAAAGGTATAAGGTATTCAAGCGTGAACGTCATACCCTACGTACACTAGCAGATAGGAAGATATCACTTCGAAGAAAAAAGAAGTTGGTTAATCAGAAAGGAGGATTCATTGGAGCTATTGCTAAATTTGCATTACCCTTGTTAGCTCAGTTGCTGTTAAAATGAAACATACTATGAAAATGGTCCTCATTCCTGAATATGAATATAAAATGTTGTTAGAAAAGAAGGGAAAAGATGGTGAAATCAAAACGAAAGTGAATAAACTTTTACGTGGGAAACGAACTCGTGAAAAGGCAATAGAAATGTCTCAAGTTCTTGGCCGTCATTTACGAACAATTCAGTCGCAACAACAGCGACAAAAGTCTGTTACATCATCCAAAGTAGAAAAATCAGAAAAGTCCCAACAGTTTCTAAGTCATTTTCAACCTATTTATCATGTAAAACTAACACAACTTCTAGCAGAACTTAAGAAATATGGTACGAGATGGACAGATAAAAATGAACTTGTTTTAAAAACGGGTACTGTCATTACAAATTCCAACATTATTGATTTGTTGAAAGAAGCATTGGTTGCTACAAGAAGAAAAGAACAACGAGAACCACCGCATGGTTGGAAGCAGTTTATTGAGGAAATTGTAGATGCTAATATTCCAAAAACTGTTTTTGGTAAAAAGACAACTCGTGAAGATATTACAAAAGAGATACAACAACGTCAACAAAGGTTGTTTCCAGAAGGATGGGAAACTTTTTAACATGGATTAAAGAGCTATGGTGTTGTTGTTGTAAAGAAAATGGAAATAAAAATACTATTCCTGTAAAAATTAGGTGTGTTAGTGCTTGTTGTCAGGGAGAAGTAGTAGATACCAATTTAGATCATGTAGATAGCAATTTAGACAATAATGTAGACAGCAATGTAGAAAGTGAGGATGAAGAGTGTCAAACATGAAGTAATGTATATACACATCTAGTCTATCTACATCACATAAACGATTTAGCTGTCATGGAGTCAACAAGTTTTTACATTACTTTACCCAGCAATGCTAGTATGAACTATTATCCCAACAACAAGACTTCGAATTATCAAATTCGTATGCCTCGAACCATCTATCTGAACGGAAAATATGAAGTGGCATTAGCTGAAATTCAATATCCACATACATGGACAACCATGAGACATGGAATGGACTATTCTATTCAGTATCGACAACAACCACTGAATAATATTGTTCTTGACACAATCAATATTCCTTATGGTTACTACAGATCCATACAAGAAATATGTCATGCAGTCAATGAAGAAGCAACTAATTCTATGAAAGATGACCTTAAAGAAGGTATTCGGATAAAGTATGATAAAATTAGACGACGCGTTTTTCTATATCTAAATTATGGCTTTGAAGTGTCATTCTCCACTGGATTAGCTGAGATTTTAGGATTTATCCCAAATCAATGGTATACTGAAACGTGTACAGCTGAATATAAAGCTGATGTGAAACAGGGGTTTTATACACTTTATGTGTACTGTAGTATTTGCGAGCCACAAGTTGTTGGTGATTATTATGTTCCTTTGCTACGTTCTGTTGCAATACAAGGACATGATGGAGACATTATCATGAAAACTTATGGAGAACCTCATTATGTTCCTGTAAACACATCCAAATTTGACGTGAAAGAAATGAATATTAAGGATGACACAGACCATAATGTTCCATTTCAAACTGGGAAGGTGATCTGTAAACTTCATTTTCGACCAAAAGCATTATGAAAGCATACACACACAATCCATCTATATATCGCAACCATTTTCTTCATCAAGTGGGTGGAGAATTACCAGGATTTAAAGGAGCGCGAATACAATATGGAGATGGTATTGGTTCAATACTGGGATCATTGGCTCGAAAAGCTATTCCACTGCTTAAGGCAGGGGCTAAAATCGTTGCACCACATCTTAAAAAGGCTGCAGAAGATGTCGCGAAAGATGTTACAGGTCGAGTAGCACAACGTATGTTTGGTGATGAGTTAGGAGGACAAAAGAGAGCGAAACCAGCAAAACCTGTCAGAAGGCGAAAGGCAGCTAAACGGATAACATCAACAAAATATAAGAAAGATATTTTTTAATCATGTCTTTAATTCATAATCATTCTTGTGAATGTAGTCTTTCTCCATTAGAATGGTTTCACATACCACCAACGCAAACTGCTGTAGGAAAAAGCTATAATGTAGACTATCAACCACTAACTACTATTAGAGAAGGTGCTCCAATAGAATTCTACATTCCTGCGAGTACCGAAGAATATCTAGATTTAAAGAACAGTAAACTCCATATTGTATGTCGCATTGTAAAGGTTGATGGAGAAGCGTGTGGTGTAGATGATAACGTGTCATGCATCAATGATTTGTTTAATGGGTTATGGTCTAATATTGAATTATTTCTAAATGATCGATTGGTATCACATAGTAACAATACTCATGGTTATACCAGCATCATATCTCATCTCATTCATGACTCGGAAGAAAGTCTCAATTCTGAGCGCTCTATGCGTCTCATCTATAAAGATACTGCCGGGTCAATGAATACTCATCAGGTGAAAAGACCTAATCATGAAAGATATGTATCAGGTTTTCATGTAAATATTGAAGGTGGTGATATAGCTGAAACAGGAAATAATGGTTTACATAATCGTTATTTGTATACACGTCTAAGCCGTGAGTTTATGCTTACAGGTGGTTTAAGGGTAGATTTGTTTGAGCAGGATCGTTATCTTCCCAATGGTGTTAGTATGAAATTACGCTTGCATAGACAAAAAGATGAATATGTATTAATGGCTGCAAATAATGGTTTTAAAGTAGAAGTGAGAGAAGCGTTTTTAACCATTCGCAAAGTGAGGGTTAGTCCAGGTATTCAGTTGGGACATGCAGATGCGTTGATGAAAAGTCCTGCTAAGTTTATTGTTACTAGAAAAGAATGTAAAGTTTTAGCTATTCCAACTGGATTTCAATCTTTTGTGAAAGATAGCATCTTTTTAGGTCAATTACCAAAACGTATTGTCATTGGAATGGTTCATAATGAATCCTTTGCTGGAACAGTATTGAGAAATCCATACAATTTTGAACATTTCAATCTTAACTTTATGCAGCTTTACTCTGATGGTGAACCAGTCCTATCAAAACCTCTCAAGCTTGATATAAATCGAGGCAAATATCTTGATGCTTTTGAAACACTTTACACATCTTTTGATAAACTGGATGGTGAGAAAAGTTCGATTATAAAACGGGAAGATTGGCCTAGAGGTTATTCTTTATTTTCTTTTGACTTAACACCTGATTATGATGGTGCTGATCATTATGCCCTTATCAAACATGGGAATTTGAGACTAGAAATGAATTTTGCTGGTGCCTTGCAAAATACAGTCAATGTTATAGTGTATGCTAAATTTGATAACATTGTTGAAATAAGTGCACATCGCAGCATTCAATTCGACTACCAGTCATGAACACGAAGCAGATAGAAGCCATCCTATCCCATGATGCCACGACAAAAGACTTGTTTCAAGGTGTGTTTGCCATGGACCAGTTACCATCTTTACAACGCGGTGCCTATGTCATCAACACAGACGATCATGATGAGCCAGGAGAGCATTGGGTGGCAGTATATTATGACGAAGACCCTGCAGAATATTTTGACTCTTATGGACTTTTACCTATAGACAGTCGTTTGAATAAGTTTTTAAAGTTTAATTTCATTTATAATTCAGTTCCATTACAAACACCAATATCCTCTACATGTGGATTTTATTGTGTGTATTATATAATTCAAAGAGCTCGAGGACATAGTCCTTTTGAAATCATTGATGTATTAAGAAGAAGTGATGGTGATTTTGTTGTAAAGGATTTTGTATATAGACATTATAAACCATTATTTTATTGATGTTGTATTAGTTAAGTTGTATTAGTTAAGTTGTTGGTAATTGTGAATTGTATTATGAATATTGTAAATAAACAAGTCAGTTTTATACAACATTCTTTGTTTATTGTGTTATACATTATTTACATTTTAACAATTATTTCACATTAAGCTTTTATTTTACAAATACATTCAATACATCGATAAACACATGCCATTCATACCAATCTAAATTAATATATGTATCATAGACATTACATCCACGTTTGTAAATGCTATGAAAACTAGCATAACACTGTCCATTACCAAACTTTATTATTTTAACATCTTTGTGTTCAGACAGTTTCAGTTCAACTCCATGATCATTCATGTCAATGTCCATCACCATAACACACATGGGATGCGTCAGTTCAATGGACTTGGTGCCTCGCATGAGTTGCACTCCTTCCTCTTTGAATTCAAGCGTCAGGTTCTTTCCAATCCAATGCTTGTAACAGAGCGTGCCATTCCACTGTGTTGAGGGTGATGTAGTCGTAGCATTTTGTAAGCTCGTCATATTGGCGAAATCGTACAAACACGTCTAAATAGTTCTCAGTCACACGCACTTCTAAATCCTCTGAGAGTTTCAGGAGAAAGCCAGGTATCCTCAGCTTCTCTAGATGGTCTTTCAACACAGATTGTTCGTCAGTTGATAGAATGATATACTTTCCAAAATGTTTTAGCACGATGTCATCATATACGTTTCTCAGATATGAGAATCCATGCGTAATGGGTTCATATTCCGATAAAAAGTCTTCCATCTCGTTCAACAGTCAGATGAACTATGAGCTGTCTCCTTGTCTGCAAAGACGTTTTTTATGCTCGCAAGATGGCGAAGAGTGGATGTTGTATCACTTCTAGGAATCGTAAGACTGCGCGCCAGTTCTTGATATCAAAGAGGATCAAATCTGTATATGGTGTATCTGGCACAACTCCCTTATAATCCTCTGGATAATCCTGTAAAAGATTTCTACAGATTTCTACACGTATGTTAGAATCATATTCAGCCACCGTCACTTCCACTTTATTTTCAAGTCTACGTTTAAAACCATGTTCAAGTGGTATGTTTTTAAAGTCTTTCCACACTTCAGGTTTAAACCGATGATAACTTGTCTGAGAACCTAGTATCACTTCATTCCTATCATTTACAGTAAGGTAAGCACCACGGTTCAGCATGAGTGCATTCATGTTTTTACCTTGTTATGAGCTGTCTTCTTGTCTGCGAAGCCTTTTATCCACTTCTTTCACTTGCTTCTTCAGCATTTTCCATTCAGGTATTGTCAGCAAGATGCCCTTTTTCGTAGGACGGTTTTTTCCAGTCCCCTCATCTCTCAGGTACTTGCGAATGTTTACCACTCCTTCATTGCTTTGTTTCATAATCTTGATATACTTCCCATTTCCTAGAGAAAGCATTCCATCCCACGACTGTGGTGTTGGTGCTGTCTCCACTTTCAATTTCTTGATGGTAGTGGTAGGATTTTTCACTTTTAAGTCTTTAACTGCATCTGCAAGAGTATCCATATCAGTTGTAGATATCTTACGACTTTCACGTTCCATGTTAACACTTCAATGTTCACACCTCAAATAACTCTTCCGTTGGAGGACCTCCCCCTTTTATACCACAGCCTTGTAATGCCCATGCGCTAAAGTGGAATAGCCATCACTCTTCACATATCGCTTGTCGTCATATGGGGAGAGGGCTACTTTCCTCAACTTCTCCGAGAAAAGCTGGTGACTATGACTTCGGATAATGTGTCCTGTAGCCATCGTTTGAGTTTTCTTAAACAAACTGTCTCTATACTGCACATGTTTAATGCGTCTTTGACAAGCTCGATGATGCCTTTAGCTGTATGTTTTTCTTTCCCACCGCACAATAAACTGTACATTTTCGGTCTGAGTCCAACAAACTCTTCAATAGGGACGCCTGCCGTCTCATCCTTCATTTTCCCGAGCACTTTTTTGTTCACGTTGGAATGTAGGAAATGATCCGGTGGATAGTCACTTGTGTCGAACAGGTCAGCATCCTGCTGCATATCTTTGTAGATATCTTCCGTTTCTATGTCGTAACATAGACTGTCGGTGTCGCTGAACAATAACTTGGCATTGGGATACTTGGCCATGATGTAGTTGTAATGAAAGTTGAACATAAGCACTTTGCTGAGGTCGAGAATGGTGAAACCAACTTGAATGGGTTTAACCAGAAGCAAATCCACTTTGCGCAAATGTACCGCGGTCAAATCTTCGTTGAAAATTTTGAATTTGTGGAAAGAAGGTTTGGCTACAAGTTTCTTGAACCGCTTTTCCTTGTGAATAAGTTTAACATTGATTCGCTTTCTCACATTTTCCATGGTTTTGCCAAACACCGAGTTGTTCATCAGTTTGAAGAAGTCTTTCTCAAATGGGTTCTTGGCCAATTTTCTCTTTTCCGTGTTCAAGGTAATGTATTTTGCCAACCATTTGCTCTGTTCAAACATGATGGCGCGATGTACTTTAGTGACTTTCAACCCCAGTGAGACGTACTGTTGTAAATTCCTGTAATGAAGTACATATTTCTTCTTGTCAGACAAGTTAGGAATGAGCTTTTCACTGGGTTTGCCTTTCATGTTTAGATCTTCCAGTAGCTTCTGACTGTACTCTGACAATTCTCCAAATTTGACACATTTCCGTTCTGGAGCCACTGGGTAGTAATTATGACGATCATGGATTGAATTTGGATATTCTAAATCCACTTCCAAAATGAATCCAATGTCATCATCTTCATCCACATCCATGAAGTCAATGGATTCTGGCTCGCTCACCCACATAAATCCTCTTTGTGGCATGCTTTGTGACATGGCCCAGCCATACAAGTTGTTTGCGTCGAGGTACATCAGGTAGTTGTTTGGTATCTCAGAATTGTATTCTGCTACGTAGGGATTATTTGCTTTCGCATACTTGTGTGTGATCACGGATATTCCTCCACGTATGCCTTGCTCAACCATTTGGTACATGTCAGTGTCATTGATCAATTCCAACTTCACCTTTGTCGCTTTTAACATTGCATCCCACGACAGTCCTGGTGCTGTATAGTAATGAGCAGGATCCAATTCATACGTATTGAGGCATACTTGACGAAAGTTTTCAAACACGTCAGCTAGTAATAACACATCTGATTTCAGGTACAGGTCGTGGTATTCACCAAATGTTGTACAGTTGAATGTATCCCACACCTTCTGCGCATGTGCATAATCCTCATCGCTAATGTCCTCTTCGCTAAGCTGACTATAAAACTTGTCCTTTGATGGTAGCTGTGTTTCAGCAAACTTGGATGGCTCGTCCACGTAATCGTAGGGGTACACTCCCTTTCTCAGCAGCAAATCTTGCTGGTTACTATCGTGAATGTGAGAGGTCATGTTGTAGAAGTTGTCTTTGCCTTCTGCTGCAAGGTTGGATACCAACTTCTGTAGAGAGGTACTCATGAACTGAAAGCTGTCTGTAAATTTCAGATTGCTCATGGTGAATGCAATATATTTCTCAATGGTGTTGGGAATGACTGTAATCGTTTCATCTTTGAATTTCCCAATTTCCTCCATGATAAGGTGACTGTCATAACCTCGCAAATTGTGGAAAAACACAGGAATGATAAAAGAATCTTTATCCCCCTGCTTATCCTTTCTAAGTCGGAATTGTAAGTTGCATTCACTATGTGCAGCTCCGCGATACTTGCCATTGATATGGTCATGATCTCTCACACGATCTGCTCCTAGAGGTTCATGACAAATGTAGCAATCAACAGCGTTCTTAAAATTCTCTTTGTCTTCGGAAGTCATAACCATTTCCTTTGGCCGCTCTAAACCACGTACAATACGATCACGTTCATTCAACATATGGTCTAAAAAGACTTTCACAGCATTGTCTCCTCGATACACAACTGGTGCACGTGTGTCGTACTGGCTTACAACCACATAGGCAAAGCTGTTTGGACGATGATGTTGATACTTGTCTCCTTCTTCATGCTTTTGCGTGAAACATTCAAAGTCTGCATAAATCACAAACGGTGCTCGCTGTTGTTTGGCTACATTCTTGAACTTGATGAAGGGTTCCTTGGGAAATGATAAACGTTGTGCTCCATTCTTGTCACACACTTCACGATGCTCATCTAGAAGCTCTTGTCGCATAAAACCGTGAAGACAGTTGAAACAATAAAAAGCTGCACCATTATGCTTTGATCGATAAGCCATAAGTCTGCTGAAATTCTTGATGAGGCAGTAATGCCTTTTCTTGTCATCGCTAATCAAAAGCAAGTTGATTTCTCTCGCACTGGTGTTTCGACTCAGTTGTATTGGAACAACTACATCTTGTTCATATCCAAACACGTTAATGGACACATCATTCTCCTTTTCAAACTTTGGAATGTCTGTAATCGGTGTCGGAAATGCCATACCCTCTACCTTTAATTCCTTCTCAAATGGCTTGTAATTATTCACGCGATTTGGGTTGTTGTCATGAGGGTGAAGGTAAGCCAATACTGACCATAAGAAACACTTGTTGTCATCATTCTTAATGTTTATCACACCCCTTGTTTTCTTCACTTTCTTCGGCAGTGGAATAAAACTACTCGCATCCAGTGGCGCTGACGTAGCTGTATGTACTTCAATGTACAGTATGTTATCCAATACCCAGCCAGAGCCTTGTCGCTCATGTTCATCAAACTTAGTAAACAATTCTTTATAGGCGTCTGGCAAGTCCTGCTCAATATCTGCTGGGTTGTATGCTGTATATGTTGGACTGCTGATAAATGAATTATCCACTTGTTCTACCATAACACCTTCAGCATTCGCTGTCAGTTTCTTGAAACGTGCATGAACGACAATGTACCATTTCATTCCATAGTTTAAGGTCTCCAACAAATGTGCCTTGATACGGTTCTCTTGTTGTCGCATTTCAAGCAGTAAATCCGATCCATCCTCAGACTCAAATCGTCTTTCCTGCGCGTTTTCTCCCAGACTAACCCTTCTATCTCTCCCTACTTGTCCTGTTTTTTCTTTCTTTGAAACATGTTCTTCATGAGACGCATTTTCCATCTCAGCTGGTATGCATGCATGTGCATCATAAGTATCCATAGATGGAAATATTTTAATGCATTCACAGCAGAGGAACGGATCAGGTCTGATAACACCATCTTGTACCGTCTTTCGTCTCTTGGCTTCAATCATCTCAACAAGCTCTTCATTAGCACGTTTCATCTTAGCTTGTTTGCATGTATGTGCTACGAACAATTCCAGAGATGGAAATGTTACATTACAATCATGACAGACGACTGATGTGTCTGAATTAGATGCCATTGTTGTTGTCACGTCAATTGCTTAAACTGATATGATGAAATGTAGGTCTCACTCATCCTATTTATACCGCCTAGGCATGTATTGCAGAGACATCTAGCGGAGAGCGATGTGTTCTGACGATACCTGAAAGCATTAAGAAAAGCATAATATGTTTTCAAAAAAAAATTAAATTTTGGATTAGAACCCTGATTTTTACCCTACTACACCATGGTAAAATGTTCAAACTTATTTTGTACATCATATTTTGTCAAAAAACAAAATTTGTTAAAGTTGGTCTAGAACCCTCATTTTTACTCTACTACACCATGGTAAAATGTTCAAACTTATTTTATACATCATATTTTGTCAAAAAACAAAATTTGTTAAAGTTGGTCTAGAACCCTCATCTTTACTCTACTACACCATTGTATAATGTTTAAACTTATTTTATACATCATATTTTGTCAAAAAACAAAATTTGTTAAAATTGGTCTAGAACCACCATTTTTCCACTACTATGACTTTAGAATATTCAAATAAGTATCGTGCTAAAATGTTCAAACTTATTTTATATATAACATGGTGTTAAAAACTAAATTTGTTAAAGTTGATCTAGAACCACCACTTTTCCACTACTATAACTTTAGAACATTCAAATAAGTAGCATGCTAAAATGTTCAAACTTATTTTATATATTATATGGTGTTAAAAACTACATTTGTTAAATGTGCTTTAGAAGTGTCATTTTCCAACTACTATAACTTAAAACATAACATTGGACTTAACGTAGGGAAAATCCCATTCCTTCTCAAATTTATTGATCGTTCCCACACTCTGTACGAGCGCACTCTGAAATTATCGATCGGTTTTCCCTCACACTCTGTACGAGCGCACTCTGAAATTATCGATCGGTTTTCCCTCACACTCTGTACGAGTGCACTCTAAATTTTATCAATCGGTTTTCCCCCCACACTCTGTACACATATACTTATGCTATGTGTGTGGTTACTGTAATGGGGAAACCATTGAAATATGACTAATTAAATATTATCATAATAATAATAATAAAAAAAAATAAAAAAATAAAAAAAGTTACACAGTCACATAATGTCACAGAGTCACATGATGTCACAGTCACATGTTGTCACATAATGTCACAGAGTCATAAAAGTGAACACAAACCAAAAAAAAAAAAAGAAAAAAAAAAAAAAGTCACTTACCACGACTGTTTTGCCAATTCGTCTCCAATCTTTCACTTCCTTTCCAAAGAATAACCAATCGTTCACTTTCCTTTTCCAAAGAATAACTAATGTTTCACTTCGTCTCCTATGTGTATTCCAGTCAATCCTTCACTTGTTCTTCAACAGCACAGCACAACACAATAGGTAAGAGCAACTGTTTTCACTTTTTTCCATGTGTATCCAACGGCAGTCAGAGCATGAATGATGCATATGTGCACAGACAATGTGCACTTATAGGAGTGTTGAATCACATCCTAGTTTCACTTCGTCTCCTATGTGTATTCCAGTCAATCCTTCACTTGTTCTTCAACAGCACAGCACAACACAATAGGTAAGAGCAACTGTTTTCACTTTTTTTCCATGTGTATCCAACGGCAGTCAGAGCATGAATGATGCATATGTGCACAGACAATGTGCTCTTATAGGAGTGTTGAATCACATCCTGGGGGGGGGGGGGTCCCCATGGTATATGATTCTTCACCAGGGGGGGGGGGTCCCCATGGTATATGATTCTTCACCAGGGGGGGGGGGTCCCCATGGTATATGATTCTTCACCGGGGGGGGGGTCCCCATGGTATATGATTCTTCACCAGGGGGGGGGTCCCCATGATATGAAAGTGGTGCCCGAGGGCGGGTTCGATCCATTGACCTTCAGATCATGGGTCCGCTTACGGGTCCTCTGCTCTACCAACTGAGCCATTCAGGCCAGAAGGTTTATGATCGGGAAAATTTTCCTCATATACATGATTGACAGGTCATGTGACACATGATTGACAGGTCATGTGACACATGATTGACAGGTCACGTGACGAATGACGTCATGATGACGTCATTGACACGGGCGCGCGCTTTAATATCTGTTCCAGAACACCCTATGACGTCATTATGACGTCACTGTGCTTGAACTCTCATGAGAGTTCTAGCACACCTCCTGACGTCATGATGACGTCACTTCCTGTTTTTAAACTCTCGTTTCTTCCCTACTGCACCTGTTTTTAACTTATTTAATGACGTAAGAATTGAGGTCACCGATGAGCAGTTTATTCAGTTTTAAACAGTTTTATTCAAACAAGCAATCAAATGAAATACAATCTCATTATTTGATGTTTTTGACCCTTGGATACAGAAAAGATGTCAGGCAACTGAAAAAAACTATTGAACAACATTTTAAGACATATTGTAAGTTATTTTGTATTCTTTATTTTCTTCCCCAATGGGACACAGATGTTAAGGTATTGTCTTAAATTTTGACATTTCTATGAATTTCAACATTTGAGCAGGTGGAGGGGAATAAAGTAATTATATAATTTAGTTTTGTATATTTATCCAAGATACGTGTGGGATAAAATACCACCGTGTGGGACCAAATACCACTGCTTTCTCAGATCAACAGAACGGGTCACACTAAATGAAGTCGGAATGAAGTAAAAACAATTTAACAATAGCAACAATAACAAAGTCCACAATCAATGTTGACGTACTGAATATCACTTAAATTTACTGTCATTTTTCACCAATATATCGTCTCGAAACCACTACATGAATTGAAAATACAGCAATTCTAACGCCACAAACGGAAAAGCATCGTAAAATCACCACAAGCATATAGTCTTCAACTACGATTATATTTACTGTCCAAAGCGCACATTGTGTCCAATACCTTGAAGAAAATTCTCTAACGTTTTTTGCTCAAAGCAGTAGTCCGTACAGTAGTTTACAGACGTTTCTACAGCTAAACGCACGCCCCGCAGCATGCGTTTCTTTGGTCTCTGGTGCGTCTCCACCGCTTGATTTCCAGCCACCACGACCATCACCAACTGAACCAGTGAAGGAGGTCCTTTGGTAAGGTTTCGCGTTTTGTGGCGATGGACAATTGTCCAGCAACTGCCGGGGTCACCCATCTGGGCCTGGATATCCTGACTGGCATTCTGGATTGGTTGTGTGAATCTGCAGTGATCGTGCCATGACACTTCGGCTTTCACAGCGGATTTGGACTGTATTTGCTGCGCCTCAACATCTCCACTGATTCTTCTTTTGGCAGCTCCAGTCTCTTTCGGCGCTTTGCTTGAGATATATATGAGTATTGTGACATAAGTTTCTTTGGGAGGCAATTACTTCCATTTTTTGCACGACAAGGATAAATTTGCTCTTGTTTTGATTTTTACAACCCTATTTATATGCATCAGGTCAAGCGACACATTTATCCGTGCGAATAATACAGTGCACAGTTTGCGCTTTATCTCTCAAACCTACTCCTGCTTTAATTATAAACCTTGAAACATCTCTGTAACATGTTTGTTTTTTTTTTCTGCTTTTTGTGCAGAAAGAAAAATAGAAGAAAAGTAAAAAATAATAATAAATAATTGGTGGTATTATGTCCAAGTTTTCATTTCCCCGGTGGCAGTTTGTCCGGTGGTGTTAATTCCGGTGGTATTTCGTTTGAAAAACGCTCGGTACATTACTAGACATTGTATTTTACCACAGGGCTACTTTTAATCTACTTGTATTGAAATTTGTGATCAGAGCGTGCTATTCCCTTCCACAGCATCTTTATTAGATCTCGTTATTTTGTTGTTCAAAGACAATGTTACCTGTACATGCGACACTTGTCATAACTGCACTGCAGTGACTCGGAGTCGCACTGGTGAGGAATGGACTCATTCAGTGTGGCATTGGTTGGTAAAGCGCACCTGTAATCTGGTGCCTCGCCTATAAAAAATCACGAAAACTTCTATGGAAATGACAATCTTACAGATAATGCGTTGACAGATGAATTCTATGGGCTTGACCTTAGGAAAGGACTTTTCTACTTAGAAACAGGCTGTTTTTACGCGCAGGGAAAACTATGCAACAGCTGTGAACCTTGATTCAATTAGACACATGAAATCACAAATATCTCTAATTAGGGGCCCCATAAACGGTATACATAAAAGCGATGTTGGTAGATGATGTCTTTGCCAAGCCAGTTGTAACGTCATGAATTCAACAACATTCGGTCGATTTAAAACGGCGCCATTTTGCAGTCACAAATCTGACCAATGTGACGCTTGCACAAAGACGTTGTAACGACATCGTCGTAATGTTTCAAAATGTAGGACTTAACGACAAATATCCATCCCTAGAAAAACATAAGGGCCAAATCATGTCGCTGAGGAGACGCTTGAGGCGACATTTCTCACTGACACTTATTGGCGTCACAACACGTATCCAGCATGCCATTATTTTTCACTCATTCCACGTTTAGATTTAACAACTGATTCAGCACATTATATATGCTGTTTATTAGTATTGAGATATTTTTTTCTGTAACCACAACATCCCTTTTTAGGTCTGAACATCATTTAAATCGTCTGTTCATGATTTCTCAACTTATAGATCAATCCTGGCCGTTTTCTTCAATAAAGTGATTCAGTGAACTATGAAATTCAAAGAATACATCATGCTGTGAGTTTAACATTTCTCTCAACACGAACAACTCGGGGTGATGTGGTTTAAGTCTGATAAAACATTCTAGAAGCATAGTACATCTTGGGTGGGTACGTCACCCTCGATGTATTATATATTTCACAATTCATCTACTTTGCATGGTTTACCTATAATTTAAACTTTTATTTCCCAAGGATCTGTGTGTTTTAAGGACGGTTGTGGTTAACCACACCATATTCTGAAGTAGAACATCCGGAAGGGGCATTTTGCAAATAGGATCTCGATAAAAAGACTAAAATAGAATTTCTGTGATAAAAAAACCTCCCATTGAACAATACGACGTTGCGTTGATGTTGGATAGAGGTAATATCCGATGTCGGATCAACATAGAATTTTTCGTTGTTAATGGCAGTCGAAGCAACTTCTACCTTGTGATGTTGGATAGAGTCGATTATTCGACGTCCAATCAACGTTGCGGATGGATTAATATGGAAGTCGACACGATGTCGAAACACGTTGCAAAAATATAATACACACAATAGAATAGAACAGGAAATATCAATATAGAATTGCCGTTAAGACAGCAACAAAGTGTGGTCACCTGTCTGTAACCTGTCTGTCTGTAGCACTCTTTGCGTTATCCTGTCATACAGGATATGTATGGCAAAAACGTGAAATTCTTGAAAATTTCCAAGTGACCTGTCATGGCTACCATTTTGGGTGAGCGATAACGCGAGAAGGTTGTTTTTTGTTGTTGTTGTGAGTCCGACGTCTGCCCAACGTTGATTTCCAACATCTATTCAAGGTTGCAGCAAAGATTAGACATCAGAAAAAGTTACGTATTGGTTGCGACCAAAAGCATCGTGTTGCATAAGTTTTCCCTGCGCGTAAAAACAGCCCGTTTTTACGTAGAAAAGGCCTTTTTTACGGCCAAACCCGTAAAATCTACCTGTCAACGCATTGTCTGTAATATTGTCCTGTGCATAGAAAAGGCCTTTTCTACGGTGCTATAAAGGGAAAACTTACGCTTCAGGAGCGTAATTTTTTCCTGCATCAATAAAATTCAGCTTTAGACATTGTGTCTCCCTATGGAAAGAAGAACAAAGAAACAGTATATGGAGAGGAAATCATTGAAATAATGCGCTCACAGGTTAAATATACAGTCTTGCCCGTAGAAAAGGCCTTTTCTACGTAAAAACAGCCTGTCACTTCAGTATTGAAACTAGACATGAATTTCTGATGCACAGGGTATTTTTACGCCATCAATCCGTAAAAAAGTCCTTTTTTCTTTTAGCTATCAAGCCTTAAAGCAAGATATATTAAAATCTATCTGTAAGTTAAAAGGGCAATTTTTACGCCTTAATGGGCGTAAAAAAGTCATTTCAACCACAAAACTAGACATGAATTTCTGACGCACAGGCCATTTTTACGCTACTTTCCGTAAAAAAATCTTTTTTTTTTCTTTTAACTATCAACTTCAAAACTAATGTAGACACACATGGTAACCATTCGGTACGTGAGTGCCTCCCCGCCACCCCCCTCCCCCTAATAAATTCATTGCAGAATATATATTCTAGAACATTTATCCTAGAACTTTGTGTGTGCGTGCGTGCGTGTGTGTGTGCTTGTGTGTGTGTGTGTGTGTTTTGGCTTTTTTTCGGGGGGGGGGGGGGTAGAGTGCAAATAAATAAATGGAGAGGGTCTGTTTCTCTGTTATCCCCTTCCCCCAAGACGTTTTGTCAAAGCACGGATTACTGTTATGGTATGTTGAAAGTAATTTGAGGGTAATCAAACCGGTTAATATTTATGACGAAACACACTGTCACAGCGTTCGATATATCGTAATAGAATACTGAAATCATTTTTTCGGGAGGGGGGAGGGGGGAGGGGGGAGGTTGGGTGGGGCGACGGTATGAGGGGTGACGCTTAGGCAATAAGCACAATAAACAAGTTAGCTAAAATAAAATTCATTTAACCAGTTTCTTCCTCAGGACCACCAAAGCGTGTCTGTAATACGCGGTGGTACTGAGTTTGGCCGGTGGAAAACTCAGTGGTACGTGCTTTTGAAGAAGTGTATGCAGCTTTATGGGGAGAGACAGCAAGCAAATTACAAAAAGCTGCCAATCAATACACAGGGAAAATTTACGCATAGGGAAAACTTACGCAACTGTGAGCGTAAGTTTTCCCTGCGCGTAGAAAAGGCCTTTTTTACGAAGTGCAAATCTTACGAAAGGGAAAACTTACGGGACACATCGTCTTGTCTTGTTTGGTTAACGTCTAAACAACGTTGCTTTACCAAAGCTTATTCAAAGTTGTGTCAAAAGACACTGGTAAGACAATCATTCACAACCGAAGAAAATCGTTGGTCGGTTCGACGTCGCAGCCCCAAATCGACTTTGGATCGACTTTAGAATGTTACGGGGTCACAAAATAAGACCACATGAGGAGAAGCATTAGTTTAGCGAGGTTTCATGGTAGGTTTTGTTTCCGGTGTAATAAAACGTTTTGACCCCAAAACAAATCGACCCCCCGGTCGATTTCTTTTAAAACAAACAGACCCCCCGGTCGATTTGTTTAATGAAAGTCCGCCATAACAAACAGACCTCCCCTATAATAAAATGACCCCCTCCAAATAATCATGTGTGAATATAAAATGGAAGTAAAAAAGATGCATATGGTTTTTAAATACTATTTTAAACATTTCCTACCTCTTTATGTAGAAAATTATTATTTTGAGCCTTTGAAATGCCATTATTGAGCTTGGACAGATTTTTTGGTGACTGTATGTTAGTGGTGTTGGAAGTGTTTTTGTGTTTGAAAATGTAGATGTTAGTTGCTAAATAAATTGTTATTCATGGATCTAGTTTTTATTTCAATTAAAGAAACTAATAAGGTGGCCATATGTGGAAAGAAATAAAGAAATCAACAAAACATAAGGGGGTTAAAAAATTTCAAGGGGGGTCTGTTTGTTTTAAAACAAATCGACCGGGGGGTCTGTTTGTTTTAAAACAAATCGACCGGGGGGGTCGATTTATTTTGGGCGTCAAAACGTTTCTTTACACCGGGTTTCACAGAGTTTGGCGTAGTACCACGGATGGTCCTGCGTTATGTCAAGCAGCATCCAGACCATTTCAACAACAGAGTCATGAAAGCTCGAACGAAATAAAAGGGACAATAGCTTGAACGAGTAAGTTTATGTGAAGTTGATTTAAGTGTTTTCGGTTGCTGCAACTAAATCTTCAGGCTAATTTGTTGCGTGGCTCGACAATATGCCTGACAAAAACTGGCCTTAGCTACGACAATTCACCCGAATAGCTTCAGTTATACAGGCAAATTGTATAATACTCGTATTTTTCAGCTTACATTGTATAACAGCAAGTTTAAACGAGAAAATTTTCAAAAAAAAAAAGAAACAAAAATTACCGGCAATACGCAGGAACAAAATCAAAGAAACCAAAACTCTCACCATGAAATATCGTAAAAATAGAACTGATTCTTACTTAAGAAGACTGGGGACATGACCATAAGCGGCAAAAAGAGCATGACGCCGAGGCTGTAGAACAGGTAAGTCCTCACGTGCCATTTACTGTTCTTTCCTAACAGTGCTATAGCTGCATTGGCATCCATATTCAAAGATTTCCAACAATTATCCTGTTTTTTTTCTCCGGTTATGACTCTAGTTTTGTCGAGGCCGTTAATCCACCGAGAAAAAAATTATTTAAAAATGCAGCAATCACAAGCAATATACCGTTTGCAACATATGAGGTTAACACGTAAACTATTTCTTTACAGTGGCGGCGCATCTTGACATGGCAAGTGATTCCATTGCACGCGTTGACATTTTATTCGTCACGGCTTGTGACCTTAAATCCTATGTGTATTGTTGCTTTATATGAAAAGAATTACAGCTTATGTTTCGCAATATGCAACAGACACTTCCAGGTTGATGCTCCCAGTCACAACACACACACACAAATAAAAACGGAATAAACGAGTGTCTGTCTGTCTGTCTCTGACAATTACTGATCTCTCCTCCTTGTAAGTGTGTGGATACCTTGAAACAACCTGAAAATCCATACGTTAGATTTTATCTTTGTTTTGTTCTGCTGTCTTTCTTTGGAAAATTGAAGGGAATACATTTTCTTAATCTACTGCCTATCTTCAAGCAAAACTTTTAATTATATTTTGGCACTGCATTGGAAACCATAGTGTCCTCTTGCTCGCAGGCATGAATACATTTCCAAGAGTTTTTTTTATTAATTGTCCTTTTTTCTGAAATTGATAAATATGTTGCTTTTGAATTGTCACCAAGACTTGTTATCTTAGTTAAAAGCATTAAAGAAAAATGTAACGGGGAAAATGAGGTTTTACTTTGGTAATAAAATGTGTTCTTAGGCAACCTTCTTTAGGTATCTGTTCTATTTATACAGGTAAAGAAGTGACCCAGATACTATGACTTGAATACCATCCCTTTCTTTTAATAGAACAGAAAGGAAAGTTTGTGGTGTAAGCAAATTAATAGGCCATTTCATGTATATTTGGGATGATATCGCATCATTTGGTTACTTATTTTTAAGTCCCTTTGCCCTGATCTAGGAAAACTGTCGCCGGGACATGTGCTGCAGGGACAAGTGCCACTGTACACCGCCGCCGGGGCAAATACCGCTGCTGCAGAACTGCTGACGGCGGATAACCGCAGCACAAAAAAATAAATAAATAAATAATTAAAAAAAAAACAATTCGTAGCACAAATCATGACTAAAACGTTTATTTCAAAGATAATCTCTTTTCAGAACTCCCCATCTATTTCGAATCGCAATACACCACACGCACTTCACTGTTTTACCCTGTTATTTTTCGCTTCATTCTTAATTGCACAGTATATATAGAAGATAATCCATCGCGGGATTGTTAATTATTCGCTTTTAAAAGAATCTAATCTACCAAAGGAATTATACTCTTTATAAAAGATTAAGCCATCACACAAATTGTTCCTACACTTTATGTGAAAAAAAAATAGCTTCGACCTATAAAATGTGATTATCCGTAAAAAGAACCTTAATTGTTTTTTCTACGTTATTTTGGAAAGAAGCCGGTGAATTATATCTGAGAAGGTCATGCAAAACATGCCAGAATAATTGTGTTTGAAAAAAGTGATCAATTTAAACCGAGCGGCAGTTATCCACCGGTGGCAATCGTCTCAGAGGCACTTTATTGTCTCCACGGCAACTGTTCGGTGCCGGTGTCCTAGGATATCTTAGCCCCCGTATATCTTGGCCCCCTTTAGAATATCTTGCCCACCCCCAGAGGGGCCAAGATATCCTAGGATATTTTGGCCCCTCTTAAGTAATTTCATATGAAAACTTCACTTGAAAGAAATGTCAGTTAGTGTTTCATGTTTCATGTTGATGTATGTGTGATCAATTAATCAATAGTCTTTAAAAATAAGTAGCTTTTTTATTGCATTTGACCTCATCTTCGAATCCACCTCCAATTTAAACAGCATTTCTCTTGATTACAATTCTGTCGAATACATACTCCATGTGAATAATTTCGGTGTCCTGTGTTGGATTATTATCTCTTTTGATTCAAAGGCAATAATATAATGCGACGGGGATCGAAATACTATTCGATTTTGCGGCAGTTATCTGCGGAATAGTTGGGATTTCGTCGAGCCTACTCCGACTATGAACTATATAAGATGGCCTGATTTCGCGATTTCTGTACGATGCTTGTCACATTGAGTGTACGGTTTAGTGTAATGAGAAATAAAATATATAAATTGGCATTCTTTTTATTTTCCTATTATCTGGGGGCAAAGATATACTAGGATAACTTGGCTTCCAGAGGGGGCCAAGATATGCTAGGATATTTTGTCCGGGGGAGGGGGGGCAAGATATCCGGGGGGGGGGCCAAGATATCCTGTTAAACCGCTCGACCTAGTTTAAGCCAATCAGGCACACTTTACCAGATTCACTGATGCAATTCGCTCCTCATGAAAGGATTAGCAGTACTTGAGCACCTCGACATCGCTGGCTGGCATCCCATCCGTACACTTGGGCCATGATAGAGCCATTCCTTACCACATTTGGCGACAGAGTCTGCTTCTGTAATGCCTGCGGGTATCCCTTTTCGTGCGTATTGAGAGAAAATGCTTATATAGAGGGGAGCAAGCCATTCGAGGACGCAAAAGAGCTATCTATACGTAGCGTAACAAAGAAAGAAGAAAAATCCAGCCATCTGGTCAATTTTTAGCAGATTTCCAAAGGAAGAAACTTTTTCAAAGAAGGGTACCAAGGGAATATACGCACCGAAGTTGACCTTCTTTTTTCCATTTTGCTGATGGTCATATGACTGGTAGTGATTTGGCATGGATGCCACTTTTGCCATACCCGGATTTATGCCGTAGAAACTTCCATAATCATTGAAAACCCAACCTTGCTGAAGTGTTAAAATGTTCACTGGTACGAGTGAATTATAAATACATCATAAACATTAATGTGACGTCAAATTGTAGAAAACCTTGTAACAAATGGACGGATCATTCTTCGCGTTTTGTAGCGAGAAACCCAAAATTGCATTTATATTATGAAAAAAACTTCACAACAAGTGTGGAGACGAGCGTCCTCGAAAGGTGGGAAATAGCCATCCCAGCTGAGATTTTGGCTGTTCAGTCTGAAGACAAAGACACAGCACATAGCACATGTTTGACAAAGACAAAGATACAGCACAGAACACATGTTTGGCAAAGACAAAGATACAGCACAGAACACATGTTTGGCAAAGACAAAGATACAGCACAGAACACATGTTTGGCAAAGACAAAGATACAGCACAGAACACATGTTTGGGAAAGACAAAGATACAGCACATAGCACATGTTTAGCAAAGACAAAGATACAGCACAGAACACATGTTTGGCAAAGACAAAGATACAGCACAGAACACATGTTTGGCAAAGACAAAGATACAGCACAGAACACATGTTTGGCAAAGACAAAGATACAGCACAGAACACATGTTTGGCAAAGACAAAGATACAGCACAGAACACATGTTTGGCAAAGACAAAGATACAGCACAGAACACATGTTTGGCAAAGACAAAGATACAGCACAGAACACATGTTTGGGAAAGACAAAGATACAGCACATAGCACATGTTTAGCAAAGACAAAGATACAGCACATAGCACATGTTTAGCAAAGACAAAGATACAGCACATAGCACATGTTTGGCAAAGACAAAGATACAGCACAGAACACATGTTTGGGAAAGACAAAGATACAGCACATAGCACATGTTTAGCAAAGACAAAGATACAGCACATAGCACATGTTTGGCAAAGACAAAGATACAGCACAGAACACATGTTTGGGAAAGACAAAGATACAGCACATAGCACATGTTTAGCAAAGACAAAGATACAGCACAGAACACATGTTTGGCAAAGACAAAGATACAGCACAGAACACATGTTTGGCAAAGACAAAGATACAGCACAGAACACATGTTTGGCAAAGACAAAGATACAGCACATAGCACATGTTTAGCAAAGACAAAGATACAGCACAGAACACATGTTTGGCAAAGACAAAGATACAGCACAGAACACATGTTTGGCAAAGACAAAGATACAGCACAGAACACATGTTTGGCAAAGACAAAGATACAGCACAGAACACATGTTTGGCAAAGACAAAGATACAGCACAGAACACATGTTTGGCAAAGACAAAGATACAGCACATAGCACATGTTTGGCAAAGACAAAGATACAGCACAGAACACATGTTTGGCAAAGACAAAGATACAGCACATAGCACATGTTTAGCAAAGACAAAGATACAGCACAGAACACATGTTTGGCAAAGACAAAGATACAGCACAGAACACATGTTTGGCAAAGACAAAGATACAGCACAGAACACATGTTTGGCAAAGACAAAGATACAGCACATAGCACATGTTTGGCAAAGACAAAGATACAGCACAGAACACATGTTTGGCAAAGACAAAGATACAGCACAGAACACATGTTTGGGAAAGACAAAGATACAGCACATAGCACATGTTTGGCAAAGACAAAGATACAGCACAGAACACATGTTTGGCAAAGACAAAGATACAGCACAGAACACATGTTTGGCAAAGACAAAGATACAGCACAGAACACATGTTTGGCAAAGACAAAGATACAGCACAGAACACATGTTTGGCAAAGACAAAGATACAGCACAGAACACATGTTTGGCAAAGACAAAGATACAGCACAGAACACATGTTTGGCAAAGACAAAGATACAGCACAGAACACATGTTTGGCAAAGACAAAGATACAGCACATAGCACATGTTTGGCATAGACAAAGACACAGCACAGAACACATGTTTGGCAAAGACAAAGATACAGCACATAGCACATGTTTGGCAAAGACAAAGATACAGCACAGAACACATGTTTGGCAAAGACAAAGATACAGCACATAGCACATGTTTAGCAAAGACAAAGATACAGCACATGGCACATGTTTGGCAAAGACAAAGATACAGCACATAGCACATGTTTGGCAAAGACAAAGATACAGCACATAGCACTTGTTTGGCAAAGACAAAGATACAGCACAGAACACATGTTTGACAAAGACAAAGATACAGCACATAGCACATGTTTGGCAAAGACAAAGATACGGCACAGAACACATGTTTGACAAAGACAAAGATACAGCACATAGCACATATTTGGCAAAGACAAAGATACAGCACATAGCACATGTTTGGCAAAGACAAAGATACAGCACAGAACACATGTTTGACAAAGACAAAGATACAGCACATAGCACATGTTTAGCAAAGACAAAGATACAGCACATGGCACATGTTTGGCAAAGACAAAGATACAGCACATAGCACATGTTTAGCAAAGACAAAGATACAGCACATGGCACATGTTTGGCAAAGACAAAGATACAGCACAGAACACATGTTTGGCAAAGACAAAGATACAGCACATAGCACATGTTTGGGAAAGACAAAGATACAGCACATAGCACATGTTTGGCAAAGACAAAGATACAGCACAGAACACATGTTTGGCAAAGACAAAGATACAGCACAGAACACATGTTTGGCAAAGACAAAGATACAGCACATAGCACATGTTTGGGAAAGACAAAGATACAGCACAGAACACATGTTTGGCAAAGACAAAGATACAGCACATAGCACATGTTTGGCATAGACAAAGACACAGCACAGAACACATGTTTGGCAAAGACAAAGATACAGCACATAGCACATGTTTGGCAAAGACAAAGATACAGCACATAGCACATGTTTGGCATAGACAAAGACACAGCACAGAACACATGTTTGGCAAAGACAAAGATACAGCACATAGCACATGTTTGGCAAAGACAAAGATACAGCACAGAACACATGTTTGGCAAAGACAAAGATACAGCACAGAACACATGTTTGGCAAAGACAAAGATACAGCACATAGCACATGTTTGGCATAGACAAAGACACAGCACAGAACACATGTTTGGCAAAGACAAAGATACAGCACATAGCACATGTTTGGCAAAGACAAAGATACAGCACAGAACACATGTTTGACAAAGACAAAGATACAGCACATAGCACATGTTTAGCAAAGACAAAGATACAGCACATGGCACATGTTTGGCAAAGACAAAGATACAGCACATAGCACATGTTTAGCAAAGACAAAGATACAGCACATGGCACATGTTTGGCAAAGACAAAGATACAGCACAGAACACATGTTTGGCAAAGACAAAGATACAGCACATAGCACATGTTTGGGAAAGACAAAGATACAGCACATAGCACATGTTTGGCAAAGACAAAGATACAGCACAGAACACATGTTTGGCAAAGACAAAGATACAGCACAGAACACATGTTTGGCAAAGACAAAGATACAGCACAGAACACATGTTTGGCAAAGACAAAGATACAGCACAGAACACATGTTTGGCAAAGACAAAGATACAGCACATAGCACATGTTTGGGAAAGACAAAGATACAGCACATAGCACATGTTTGGCAAAGACAAAGATACAGCACAGAACACATGTTTGGCAAAGACAAAGATACAGCACATAGCACATGTTTAGCAAAGACAAAGATACAGCACATGGCACATGTTTGGCAAAGACAAAGATACAGCACATAGCACATGTTTAGCAAAGACAAAGATACAGCACATGGCACATGTTTGGCAAAGACAAAGATACAGCACAGAACACATGTTTGGCAAAGACAAAGATACAGCACAGAACACATGTTTGGGAAAGACAAAGATACAGCACATAGCACATGTTTGGCAAAGACAAAGATACAGCACATAGCACATGTTTAGCAAAGACAAAGATACAGCACATGGCACATGTTTGGCAAAGACAAAGATACAGCACATAGCACATGTTTAGCAAAGACAAAGATACAGCACATGGCACATGTTTGACAAAGACAAAGATACAGCACATGGCACATGTTTGGCAAAGACAAAGATACAGCACATAGCACATGTTTGGCAAAGACAAAGATACAGCACAGAACACATGTTTGGCAAAGACAAAGATACAGCACATAGCACATGTTTGGCATAGACAAAGACACAGCACAGAACACATGTTTGGCAAAGACAAAGATATATCATAACGTGCATCTGCCATTTTTGCATATAAAATGTTAATGGTGAATCAACTAGATATGCCACAGAATGTTCATTCCAAATATGGTCTCAGACAAATACGCGTGACAAGGTTATGGCGACAAAAAGTAATCATACGGAAACACCTTACCGAATTCAATAAACTATGGAGACTGAAAATCACCAAGTGTAACAAGCAGGAAAAGTCCTGTCTTGATGGACAAATACTCTACAAACTGTCAAATCAGGCGGTTTATAAAGTGCCTAAAAATTTCAGGTAGTTTGTATTGCAGGTAGTTTGCAGATAATTAAACTTGGCAAGCATAGCTTGCTCAAGTTAGTTGAAATTGTCTTGTCGAAAACAGTACAACTTGCCGCCGTCTTTTTAATACTTGGCAAGTTGTTAGCTTACAAGGGTTATATGAATTTGTGCGAACAGCCGTTCGTTCTTTTTTTCTTCTTGACAGTTTACCGATTTTTTGTGTCTTCTTCTTCTCTGACACGATGGGCCCTAGGACCATGATACTTGGGGTTATGAAGTGCTTGGTCTGAACATGTGCATGTCACTTTTTATTTTCGTTTTCGATTTCGTTTTCTTTGTTAAAACGCCATGTGAAAAGAGTGTATCTTTTGCAAGTAAATGCGGAGCATTTAACCTACAGCACAGAGCACCACACAGTTGCTGAGCTTTGTGCTAGTTCTCACTGCGTAAACAGATAACACAGCGTATGCCTGATCAGTCAGTCAAACCTTAAGTCAACAAAAACCAAACACTAGTCGGCTTATAAGACGTATTCAAGCTGTGTTGTTTGCTAATATATTTGGCTAGTATTAAGTTATCAACCTATGGACTTTTTTTCTTGACAGTGATCCGATTTTTTAGAATATTATAACCCGCATACATGCTGTGCCATAAGCTCTGTACATAGTTGTAGAACACACTGTATGCATATTCTAAAATACTTTATATATCAAGAAATAACCCATTGAAGGAAGTATTTTTGCGTTTTAATTTTTGTCAAGTGTTTAACATTTCGCTAGGGAAATGCGGTTCTAGTTTTCTTCCCATTCGGAGATGCACGATTTTGTTGCATCAACTCGTCAACAACGGTACAAGGGAGAGAAACTATATTTAGCAAGTATATAGTACTTGATTTGAACTTTATCCTCCCGGTTTTTCAAGAAGATTGGTAGTGATCTTCATCGTGAAGTCGATGAGCAAAGACAGACGATTTTTTAGTAATTCTATGCTTAAAACCAATTGGCTCGCACTGCTAGCATTAGCGCTGCGTTTTACACGATAAGCAAAGAAAGTAAACAAAGCCAATGCGTACGTTATTTGCTATCTGCATTCTTCATCTGCATGACGCTACGATTGCTAGTATCTAAATGTAATCAACCACTCAAGGAAGCACATTGCTTGATGCTGTCTACGTTGAAAGGCGCAAAATAAAAGATATCAAAACAGAAATAATTCAAACATATTTCAGCTACCACGAAGCTGTTCATGTTACTTTAACTTTCAAAGTTCAAAACTGTAATCAAACTAAGTTGGTTTCATGACATTCCCTCAAGCCAATATTCGATCCACAAATTTACATCAGATATATAGATACTTAGTCTTAGACGAAACGTTACATTCCTACTGATAGCTAGAGTACCACGCAAGGACAAACATCGAAATGTGATAAATATTGTTTTTACTTTACCTCAAAATAAATATCGTTTTCCTTTACTTCATACGAATACTTCTGTATAGTGCACTCACTACATACGGTTGTGCGTGAATTGAAATTATTCAACAATGACCACACTTCATAGCTGACAAGTTTATATTTCGCTACTTGTTCGCGAAATCGGTTCTAGTTTGTACTGGTTTAGTCAGGAAATTTGTTAGATGTTTAAAATTTCTAGCCACTTTGCAAACTGCCTTTTTTAAAAGCTAAAAAATTGGTAGTTTACCTTGAAATGCGTTGTTGTGTTGTCAGAACTAGCTAATTTGCGCTTAATTGTTCATCATAATATTTAAACCTATTAAACTACGCTATATACTTAGATTTGATGCGACTTGGATAGTAGTCTCATGTATGAAATGTAGATTGCAATTATTAATCTTGGGATTGATATTGCAGTCCGCAACCACTATGTCTATATTTAGAATTCAGATAATGACATTGTAGCAATGGCCAACAGTGATTTTTCTAGTGCAGTAAAATCTGCCTCTGGACAAACCTGTATAAGGCGGAAAACTCCCTAATTCAGAGAAAATATTTTATTCCCTTTTAATTCCATCGGTTCCATTGGTTTCTATACAATAAGAACTTGTTTAATTCAGACACCTCCCCATTCAGGACACCAGACAAAACTATGCAGAAGCAATTGTAGGTTTTATTATAAATAACCTGTGTAATTAGGACAAGCAATGGGTGTGCCGCAACAAACATGACTCTTAATCCCGTAACGCTTGTCTAGTCCTAAGATTGTTATATGTTTAACTATATGACAATGTTCATTTAAATTGTCAGAGAAATTAATTCGACATCATGAAGGACGAAAACTTGAAAACATCCTTGTCCTTATAGTCTTTAACTTGTCATGGAAGGAATGATACTAAAGACATGACGAATTCTTTTCCAGTAAAGAAGAGTCTGAATAGCTGAACACTGCTCGTTGGTTAAATGGTATGGTCCGGTGTGACAGGACTAATGGTCTCCCCGGACCACTGGTCTCCCGGATCATTGGTCCTTAGGAAATATGGCCCCCCGCGGACCAGTGGTTCTAGGACAGATGGTCATTTTTCTAAACTAGGAATAAAATGCAATAAATTTTATTAATTATCGGTTTATTCATACTGTTATCATTCATAAAAACAATCACTTTTTACCACAGACATGCAAACAAGAACATCTACACACATAAACACAAAAATCTGGTCTGACAGGCAATTTACAGACTGGGGTGCAATGTTCACCCATATTTGACAGATATATGTTCTGTGCAGATTTTCTCAATTTTCAAAGGGGCTTCAGGCGTGCGCAATGGGCCTTCTACATGAGCCACTTGTACGTGCGATTGTCTGCCGAATCGGAACCGCATGGTGAATATACCACTATATCAGTTTCAACATCGACGCGGTGGCTAAAATTTCATTTTCCGATGGCCAAACCCCAGGTGCACCCATTTCATTTTTTTCCAAGTAGCCGTATGGCTATTTTGGGAACCTGTCCGAACATGGCTTATTGACCTGAAAAAGCAATTCCCCTCTGAAAAATACTGAAAAATGTCATCCACATTATCCAAGTTTAGGATTGTTTTACACGCTCCGTTCTCATTTTCATCTACTTCTACGCTTTCTGTGTACTCATCCACAGTTTTTTTTAAAGATGGATTTTGAGGAAAACCTCTCATCTTATATAGGTAGAGCCGTTGAGTAATTTTCATCGTGAATTTACTCAACACCGTTTTGCTGAGCAAAATTTAAAAACTGATCATTCTCAATTTCCGATAATATTTTTTTCGGGATTAATTCAACAATATTCTATTGAATAAATTCTATTGAAGTAAGTTTTAATTGTTTTTTTTTTGCTGACTGATGGGGATTCGTGTACCACATTTGAAATTGCAATCTCCGTAGATTACACTGTAGGATTTAAGTTATTACAGTTCATTGATATAAAAGCAAATTGTAATCCCTGAAAGTCACGAAGGAAACGGCTGGATTATATGGAATTATAATTTCCGTGATTTAATGACAAATTGCGCTGTTTTACCCTAAAAGTTTCCTTTGAACTAAGAAAAAAATCAACCATAATTAAATTTATTCAAGTTTATTCTTAGTTTTATAAAATAAAAAAAGAAGTAGCGGAACATTGTTCCTAGGGCCATTGATTCGTCCTTGGACATCGGGACGAACAAACCAGGGCCTCGAGAGATAAAAATGACGTAACGTGCGGCCTTCGCTAGCATCTATCTTAATGAATTCAAGGCACAGTCAGTTCATTGGAGATGAAATCACTCGTAGAAAGTGCAATAACCGAATCCTGGTGGTGAGCATAGTCTGAGATGCCATCCGGATGAGAATCATCTTTATTCAGCCAAGGTGTGCAGCACGAGACTGCAGCGAGCCAGGCTTTTTCTTGTATAACATTTCTGAAAGAAGTCTTCTTCCGGCAGTACCAATCGGAAATGTGAAGGGGTGGAAGACTCTTCCGTTTCGGCCTCGGCTTTCTTCTTCCTCGGGAGCCCGGGGTGTAGTTCAGGGTCTGACTTGCCACACTGGGTGCGAAACCGTGTCTAACGACTTGTCCTTCTTCTGGGGTTGAGCATACTATTCCTGACCCTGCTACAATTCTTATAGCTGCCACTGTATGTGGGATAGTGCCGACAGAACACGTAGCCCATGCCTTCCGGTGGCCGAGCGTTGTTCTCCATCCGGGATGTCCAGTTCCGCGATAATCTCCGAAAAGGCTTTGGTTCACTTAGCTTAATTATTGAACTTCTTGTGGGTTACATCCAACTCTAGTATCTATTTGGACTGGCGTCAAATTTGACCCAGAATGATATGATTGACTTCCTATCCTCTTTTCCCCAGAATTCTTCGGAACAATTTTGGTAAATAACCTTCCAGTCTCTATGCAATAGATTTCGGCACTCTAACCCAGATAGCAGTCATACTTGGGTACTATGCATAATATATGTGGGTATTCCTACGTACCCACGCATAAATAATGTGTGTTTTATTGGGGAATTCCCATGTAGCTACGTGGGATTTAGGAGAGTTTGAGACTCTTTCCGATGTGTATTATGCGCATGTGAACCCATGCATTTTATACGTTTTATACATTTACATATATTTCCATGCATTTTATATGTGGGAATTCTCACGCATATTAAGCATGGCATTTTAAAGGGCCGACCCACCCTGGGCATACACGATAACTCCATCGAATACACAAACATGAACCTTTATAACTATAGTGCAGTTATAAAGTACTCCTTAAAAGAATTTTAAGCATAACAATTTTAGTGAAATTGGTATTTCCATGTCTAACTTTCTATTATACTTTGGAAAAAGGCAGCCCCCCCCCACCAAAATATGCAGAATTTAGCAAAATTTAAATATATTATCGCTCAATGGCGGCTGTTTCCGATCTGTGATAATAAGCCCACATTGCCAGACTGCGCATAATATGCGTATATTTTTCCATGCATTTATTAAGTGAAAATTTTCATGCATTATATACGTGTATTTTACATAGGAATGCCCACATGGGAAATCTCACGTAAAATATACGTGTGATATGCAAATGACTTCTAATGAAATTTTACGTGGGAATTCAAAAGTATAATATGCATATCATATGCGTTAATTACACATGCACTTTAGAAGTGGGGAATTCTACGTATATTATACAGGGGAATGCCCACGGCGGACATTACGCGGGAAAAACTATGCGGTTTACGCATGTATCTACCCGTTCATTTTATACGTGGGAAAGCCTATGTATATTATATGTAGAATTTATACGGAAATCACACCGTGGGAATGTCCCACGTAAATCCCATCTAAAAACATTATTATACTTGGGACGAAAAATTATGCTAACTGGGAAGCAGTTCCGACACTCGTCGCAGAGTTAAGGCTACTTTTACAACGGTCGCACGGTCTTTCAACGGTCGCACACTGAATGCGGGTTGAGTGAGGTGAGATTGTAATTCAGTCATTCCTTAGGTGGCGATCGTAGACCGGCCTCTCATTTTTGAGAAAAAAACAAGCACAAAAGAGGTAAGGAAATAACTGCTACCGTAAACACACAGTTAACTCACACTGAAAGACTACTACTATCGTTCCAAGCGTTCTTCAGTGACTAAATGTGATAAAAATCTTAAATCCTAATCAAAAGCAATTTAAAAGATTCTACATGAAAGAGTCGTCTTTTAGGCATGATTTTCCGTTACTTCCCGTCACTGACGGTCCGACACGGGTCGTGCTGTGAAGGGACAGGACGGATCATGACAGATCCCGACCATAGCAGCCACTGCCCAAAAGCCATAGATCCTGTAGACCGTCCCAAGACAGTCTGTGGACGGTACAGAACCGTCTACAGAATGCGGCCAAAACAGAAACAAATTCACACCTTCCAACTGGGTATCCCAAGCAAAAAACTGAACACACAAAATGGCGTGTACTTGAAGAACCTCGCTTAAAGGTAATACCCTGTGTCATCAATGTCATAATACTAAAGGATTCCCTCAGTCTGACTGGTTGTTGGATGGATGGTGGGATTGGGCCATACAAAATGCGACAAAAACCTTGTTTTTATTGCGTAGAAAGTATATTCCAGAAGAAAACCCATCTAAAGGTGGAGATAAGCGAATTCAAAGCTTTTGAAGTAAAAATGGATTTTGGTAGTGCATCTGGTGCACCCCAAGAGTTCTACTTTTGGAATATTTAAAATCCGAGCTCTAAAATCTTTCGTGCAAGTGAGATTGGTCTGGTTTGAAAGAAAAAATAAGTGAGAATATATAACAGTCTATGTGCATAAGTGCACATGGACTTATTTATGACAGAAAGGAATCTGATTGGTCGACGCGCTTTATCCTCGGGAGAGCTAGCCTTTGTTTGGTGTTTTTCATTGCCTTTTTTGCCGTTGGTGCCAAATGATCAAATTTTTATAATTATTTTGTTTTGTTTGGGATTCTACAATATGTTGAATAATTTAGGATACTATTACTATGTAAGTCATTTTACTTATTTTCATCGTTAACTTGTAAAGGTTTTGCTGGTTTTGTTAATGTTGATCAAAATTGGTTAAAGCTGTTTAAAATCAGTAACCATCTAATTTATATTTATCATATATGTTTCAATTTTTTAATCACTTTACCTCACCGACATTATATATTTTTGTGCGATCACTCACACCATTTTTAACCTGACTAGTCCTTTTGAACAACATCTAGTCTTGGGCTTATTCTTCAGGTGTTAATGTGCACCAATTTTTCTGTGATCACTCACACTTTGAGCCTGACTATTCCTTTGATTCCATTAACTTAGTCTTAGGCTCTTCTTGGCTTGTTAATAGTGCATTTTTCTTTGATGTGTGTTGTTTATTTGTTTCTGACTTGTCCAGCTTCATTATTTTTTTTCTCTTTTTTTCTGGTCCTGTTTTGCACCCTTCCTTTATAAGTGACTCGGGTCTGAAAAATTTTAAATGTTGTTTATAACTTATTGTTTATTTATGCGGGCATCATGTGCCCTTTTACCTAGACCTTTAAATTTGGGTTCCACATTATTTTGTCACGTCATGATATAGGGCTCAGCCCACATATGGCCTCTTGCATGTTTTCTGCGGCGTTTATTTGCTATTTTCAGAATGCCTCCTGCAAATCTCGAAAACTTGCAAACAAACTTGCCATGCCGCGATTGTTTCTGATGTTGTCAAACAGCTGAGACCCGTCATCGCTCAATCGGTGCAACACACTATGTCGGAAGCCACAGGGCCGTCTCCAGACATACAACAGGGGCCTTTGGAGGAATCACTCTTAGTGGAGAATTATTTGGCTGCGAGGTGGAATTTCCTAGGAACACTCGTAAATTAGGGGTTTTGCCATTGTTTGGCCCCCTCCGCTGTTCTATAGTATGACCAATAGTTCCGAAAGCTGAGGAAAACTTCCCCATTCCACCGCTGAGACAGCAAAATTAGGGTTGTACCTCCTCTCCGCATCCAGCCTTCATCGCCAGAGTTTTTGTGGATCCTATAAGACCGATATTTTTTGCAACCCAACCCCAGTCGTATATTGCCGCCTGTATAAGGCCGTCGGATCCTGCAACCGAGCCACCCGCCGGTATCGGTACTGTTGTTTCAAATGCCAGGGACAACATGCCAGCACTCGTCCGTCAAATAGGACACCAGCCACTGCTGTCAGCGATAAACAAGTTGTCAACGCCACCATTGAGTCGAAACGACAATACCTTGCCGACGCCCACCAATGTGCAAAAACTATCACTTTTGTCAAAAAAGTATCCATTGCATGACTTTCTAACTGATGGGCTTACACGCGGTTTTAGTTTACATTACACAGGTCCCAGGCAATCTTACAAAATTCCTAACCATAAATCAATGAACAACAAAGTAGATCTTGTGATGGAAAAAACTTATCCATGAAATTTCTTTTGGCTGAGTTTTTCCAGGTTTCTCCGCTGAGAGTGGTTCCTAAGAAGGACAGTAATAATTTCAGAATTATACATGACTTAAGGATACCTCGTACTTAGTCTGTTAATTCAGTTATCATTGATGTTTATTCTGCTGTGACCTATGAATCATTTGATGATGTCGTTTCACCTATTATAACTTGTGGACCTGGAGCTTTAATTGCAAAATATGATATTCAAGATGCTTTTAGAGAAATTCCGGTTCTTTCGGCCCGATACAATTTACCTGGATTCTTCCTTAAGGGATATTATTTTTACGATAAAGTGTTGCTTATGGGGTTGTTGTTCAAATTGTATCATATTTGAGTCTTTCAGTTCTTCTTTACATTAGATTATTAAAATTGCTTACTCTTTTCCCTATGTCAGTCATATTTTAGATGAATTCATTTTTGTTGGTGCAAGTCATTGTGACGATGATATACATGGTTTATGTTAATTTTGCGTTTATCTCGTGTGATAAACCTCTCCCTAAAACCGTCTAAAACTGTCTTACCGACCACGGGAACAGCTATTCATGGCACTGAGGTCGACACAGTCAGAATGACAGCTGCCATCCCACAGGATAAGATTGACAAAGCATTACATCTCCGATTTCATCCACGAATCAAATCAATCTTCAGAAACTGTTAGGCTTGCTACAGTTTTGCTGCCGATGCATCATCACCCCTGGACGAGCTTTTCTGCGCAGACTATGGGATATCACATTTTGTTTACCCGCTGCTCCAAGATGCAGCCATGGTTCCGTGTTCGTTTGAACCGTGTCCGCTGAATTTTTCGGCGGATCTTACAGATCCGCTGGTTTTGGTCTAAGAAAATTCTACCGAACCGCTGAAATTGTCATAATAGGCAAAACTGGCCATTCACGTGATCTAAAATTAAAGGAATGGTTTTTAAATACAATGTCAGTCACCCAAATAAATTGCAATTCCCAATTACGCAATATTTTTATGTACAATTAAAGGTGGCATTTTTCACTGAACAGTGGATTATAGAAAATGGATTACTCTTTTCAATTACCATCATCACAGACGTCATTTATAACTGTGTGATCTCATTGAAATAACAGGTATAATTGCATTTTAAAGTTTACCTTTCATCGTGTGATCTAAATTGCAAGTAAGTTAATGCAATTTTGAAATTCAACTCTCCACCCTCTTTTAACTCTTCCTGCTGATTCCCCCGTGTACATCTTATTCTCCAGAAATATCCAACAGCATTTTTCCAATCTATTCTAGAGGAACTTATTAGTTTAAGCTGCATTTGTTTGCATCTCATTGGGCCCATGGGAGCAGTTGGAACTGATGTAAATTTAAGTGGGGAGCTTTCAATGAGACAAGCGGTTCAGCACGAGTCAAGCTAAGAGGGAGAGGGGGGTTGGCTTGTCAAGTGTAACTGTGCAGGCAGTAAAAGATGCCAAACGAACAGATGTCGCTGTTTTAAAGCAAAAGAGAAATGCAATTCTCGATGTCACTCCAGTCTTGCTTGTGCAAACAAAATGTAAAAAATAATCGTAGTTACTATTCGTGACTGATTAACATTCAGTGAACTTTAGGCTGCCGATCATAATATAGTTATAATTGCCTAATTGCAATCAAAACATTACGAATATTTCAGTGATAAATCCGTAACTGAGACTTTGAGAGTTAAAGTTGTGATAAATAATTGGAATTTATGGTTTACTGACATTTCTGTAAAAATCTGTAACAAAAGCTTTGATAATTTTTCTTTTAATTGTAGATGAGTAGTCTCTGATTGATATTTCTATGAAAAAATGTACTCACAAATAGAAGACACCATAAGGAATCTTACTTTAGGATTTTTCAAAGAATATATTAATTGAGTATTGCATGTGTGTATTATCAATTAATGTTTACCGGACTCATCGTGTTAATGTGCTAAATAGTAACACATTAACATAAAACATAAAACCCACCAAAAATGTTCTAGAAATACATAAAGCACAAAACAGTAAACATCTACCATAATCTATCGCTCCTAAACATTTCAGCCGATCTGTAGAATTTTCTTAGCCAGCGGATCTATATATATATATATATATATATATATATATATATATATATATATATATATATATATATATATATATATATATATATATATATATATATATATATACATATATATGTATATATATATATATATATATATATATATATATATATATATATATATATATATATATATATATATACAGATCCGCTGGCTGAGACAATTCTACAGATATATATATATATATATATATATATATATATATATATATATATATATATATATATATATGTGCGTGTGTGTGTGTGTGTGTGTATCAGATTATAACTGTACAGTAAGCATAGTATAAGACTGGCTGACGGGTATAAATTTACAGTAAAGGACTGAAAGCCACTCGTAAGTCCTACTATTGTGGCATATATGAATAATATCATGGAAGCAATCAGTGCATCTGATGCATTAATTAAAACATCAGTTAATAAACACTGACCCCTTCACCATTTGACGATCACCGTGAAAAAGTGAAGGATGTTTATAGTACCGCACCACAGCTCCTTCCTTAAGCGGATCCGAATTCCAAGCGATTTCCAACTTGCTGGTGTTGTTCCAGGGTTTTCCAGCACTACTTGTATCAAATCGCATGCTAGGTCGTTGGATCACCATCTTCCACGACAGTTTTGCGCATTGCTCTAGGTAGTCGGTGACGTCACGACAATCAAGTATTTTCTTCACAGTTTCTTCGCTGGCTTCTCCATCTCTCATAAAGTCCTCATGTACGCTCTGAAAAAAAACAAGATGGAACATATAATATTTACTCATTATTCGATAACCGTTAAAATATTCAAATACCGTAGAACTGCGTTGAAGTCGTTGTAAATTTCGTTGCATAACATAAACAAAATTATATTTGTGGCTGTTTTATTTTGTTATTGATTTATTTTGTTTGTGTTAGTGCCTGAGTACCTGGTATAATGCGTGAAGATTGACATAATCTGCTGTGTTCCGGAAGTAGTCACCAACAGCTATAACAACAAACGACGGTAGCAGTTCTTTCGTCGGTTTTGTTGTCTCCGAGGTCTTGGAAATTGTCCGTGCTTCTGATTGGCCCCTTTGCAGAGGTTCTTCCTCATGACACAGCTGTGGAAAAACAAAAGTAACGAAAATGCAAAAAAATGTCTTCTGTAGTTGTTTACCTCGTATTATGCTGTTATAAAGTCAACGTTGTCACTATATTTGTCACTGAATTTGTCTTCAGCTAGCCAAAGAGGGTAGGCATACTTATAAAAGATAGAAACGTTATAGATTTTCATGTGTGGTATAAAATAAATATTACATATTATCATGTATACCAACATATGACACAAAACAAAGGGCTAATCACCTGTTGGATTCCGCCTCGTACTTTGGCTTGTCTATACGGTCCAAGTGGATCTTTCAGTCGAGATGCTAATGAATCAAAAACACTGCTGTGAAACTCTTTGGCTTGCCTTTCTGATATCTGTAAAACAAATTAAATGTGCCAATATACCATACTGAACGTTGAAGTTTTCAACATCTTAACTATAATACGAGAACCTTTTCTTCTTTTTTTCTTGAAAGGCAAAATAGTAAACATTTTGCCAAAAAGTATTTTAAAACTACTTTCTCATTTCGAGTAGAATGTAAAACACTTTTCAGCCGATTTAGGTTTGCTTTTCATATGCAGACAAAATAATGTTGTTTTTTTAAATTCCGAAACGTTTCTAAGGAACTTTTTTCCCACTTCGTAACTATTCTATAAACAAAGCTTTGCTACTTACACTATGAAACTGCATTACTCTGATGTGCCTGTCTTAGAACTTGAAATCTAGTAAAATCATTCCAAATAAGAGTACCCCAGTAGTCCTTTTATTTAAAGCTTTCTTTATCAATTAATGATCTTTCATACCTACTTATGTTTTGTGGATCTTCACTTTTTAAATCACTTGTTTTCAAAACGCGTTAGATTTTGAATTCATTTGGCATTCGGTTGTACAGTAAAACATAGGCATTTTACTCAGAAATTTACGCAGAAATTGCTCCATGGAAATAGAAGTTCTAGATACGAATAGGGGCAAGCCTCTAATTCTATGTGACGGTTATAGAAATTGCCAAGCATATGTTGCAAATACTGGTGACATTTCATGGAGATGTTCTGATGCCAAATGTAAAGCTCGTTTAAAAAATGACAGCAACAAATCAACCGTAATTAAATTGGAACATGGGCATAACCATGAAGCAATGGAACGTGATTGTGAGAAAAACAAAATACGAATGCAAGTTAAGCGCAAAGCTTTAGAGGATATTATTGCTCGGCCTGTGAAGACAAAAAGTGCGATGGACTTATTCGACAAAATTGTGCACAAAGAAATTCTTGGCAGCCACTTCATCTCTGCAATGGTTCACAAGTACCAGGCGAACATTATGAAACTCTACTGTAGTGCGATTTCATAGTCTCTGTTATGCAATGCCATTGTGTGTAAATTGGCTAAAATGCGACGACTTTTTGGCTGAAATGTGATTTTATTTTGGCTAAAATGTAGTAGCATTTGGCTAAAATATGAAATACCGATCTACACCAGAACTGCATTATCTGCTGAAGGCCATGTATTATGAAAGTTTGACCTTCATCTACACTATTTACGAATTTATCAAAATCCATCGAATAATCTGATATGAAGTAATACAAAATATTGACCCCCATTGAGGCAGTAGCAATATATTTACCAGTAAAATTTGGCATAGAGTGTTAACTTTATGTTGCTCATACTTTTCACCCGGGAACAATTCATCTATGGCTATTTTAGCATTCAGCCATGCATTTGCTTTCAGGACACCATATTCGTCGGCGACAGTCATTGGCCTGTTTGGGATTCCTATGTTCTCCAGGGAACTTTCATTTGCCGCCACTTTAGCGTTCATTTCTGCTGCAAGCCTAAAATTTCCGTGTTAAAACGAAACAATATTTAGCTATTCCAAAGAAACAACAGTGGTACAAATAACTGGAATGCATGGAATGCTTCTTTCACATTTATTAGGCAATTATTGATATCAAGAAGTAATTTATGATCTGAAAAATTGATTTTTAGATATCAAGAATTAATTTTTGTTCTCAGAAATTTCATTTTTTTGGTGTCAAAAATTCTTTTTTGCTATCAGCAATTATATTTGTGATATCTCTAAATGTATTCTTGATCTCACAAAATATTTATTGATAGCAAGAAATAGTTCTTGATATCAAAAATGAAAAAATGATCTCTAAAATTGATGTATAAGTCTTGGTAGCAAAATAAAATCTCAATTTTGAGCTCAATAATTTATTTTCCTTTTATTGATATCGAAAATTTATTTCAGATATCATTTTTACAGAATGATACTTTTTAAATTTATATTTTAAAATCTGCAAATTATTTTTTATATCAAAACATCAGTCTATTTTTAATAAAAAAAATCCACAAGCGCACATCTGAGACTAACATAATGACTGGTCCTTGTATACAGAATATGTCTTTTAAATTTTTTACTGTACAAAAAAAAAGAAGTTTTTGAGCTCAAAACTGTGTTGTTGTTATTGATCTCAATAATTAAAGTTTTCACCTCCAAAATTTGACTGACGATTCCTTCATATTTATATAAATGTGTATCCCCCTTAAGATTTTTGAAGTTTGTAAAATTGAATTTTTGATCTCAAAAATAAATTTTTGCCATCTAAGATTCAATTATTGATAGAAAAATATAAAATAATAAGATCCACATTGATTTACTGATTTCTTTATTTATATTTTGATGTTAAAAATATGCATTAAATATTAAAACGGTATTGCATATTCCATAAACTTGCTTAGTTCATATTTTACCACATGCAAATGATGTTTTGATATCAAAAATAGTCTTTATACCAACTATCAGTATATTTTGTATCTAAAATTCAGAAGCAAACAGCTCTAATAAAATATCTGGTCCCTGTTTACAGAACCTTTCTTTTGATTTTTTAATACTCAAAAAAGAAAAATTCTTGAGCTCAAAAATTTTATTGTCGTTATTATTATTATTAATAGCAATAATTCAATTTTTCATCTTCAAAATTTATTTGAGGATTCGTGAAATTTTGTGTCAATGGGTCCCTTAAGATTTTGTAAGTTTATATTTATAAAATTGAATTTTTGATCTCAAAAATAAAATTTTGCCATCTAAAATTTAATTATTGATAGCAAAATATAAATTTATCAGATCAACATTGATTTTTTTACACCTTTCATTATATTTTGATATAAACATTTGCATTAAATAATTTTAAAATGACATTCATATAGAATGTAATTAATCTGACAATGGAATTGAAGGTAAGGATTATTCAGTGCACTATATTAGTTTCTGTCTTCATTCTTTGACACGCTTTTTAAGACAACAATCATTACGTCATAATTCTACAAACCTTTCAGTCAGCTCAGCGTTTCGATGGATTAATTGGTGTATAAGATCTTCTTCTCTTAGCTGTTTATTTTCCTTCAAGGGCGTCACTAATTCATCCAACAAACCTTGCCGTGGGTCTGTAGCCATTTTCTTCCTCAGGGTTTTATTTTCTAGAGTCATTCCCTTGGCTTTCTCATGCAGAGTTTTCAAGGGTACAGATGCGAGCGGAGTCGTCTTTTCTTTCTGTGAGTCAATTTGCATCATTCCCTTAAACTGGTGTATGCAAATGCCTAATCCGGCACAGATAGCTTCATGGTTTTGAACCAAATTTCGGAAATCCCTATAAAGCATCGGATCTTCTTTTCTGTTAACCGTCACTGAGATCTCACCCTCTGGTACATACATCTCGCCATCCTGCGATAGCCCTATTTTGCTCAGATTTCTTACCATCGACAAGCACTGTTGCAAGGATTCGACCACACTAGCCACGCTGTCTGTTTCCGTGTTTATTCGAATAGTGGGTCTTATATGAGACCTAGGTCCATATCCCACAGTTTGCTGAGAAGGAGGATTATCAGAACTATTGTTGTTACCTAAAATCAAATTTGTCTATAAGTGTGCTACAAATTAACATACAATTAGATGGGGGGGGGGCAGGGGGAGTTCATATTAGAAAATTCACACGACGCAGCGAGTCAAACTTTTTTGTGAAAACATCAAGCTTAACAGTTTATTTTTTTATTTCGGAGGGGGGGGGGGGGTGATTGTAAGCCCTGATCCTCCCACCTGGTTCCGCCACGGCACACTGATGGTATGATTGGAATGATACAACCACACGAGCGGGTGGACTGATAGGTAAAAAAACCTGCTGCCTTTAGCACTGGTAGTACAAATATATTCTCTTATAAATTACATATTTTTGCACTCCTTTGCGATGCTTTCTTTCGCATATTTATGTTGTTATGGCGATGCCAGGTGCACACAATCACTAGTGCGTAGTGTGATATTATCGATACTGGAAGTACGATGGACCTGGACTGACTTCCGAGCCTTCCGAGACTGACTTCCCCAGTACTTCCTTAGCACTTTCCCAGCACCTCCTTAGCACTTTCCCAGCACCTCTTTAGCACTTTTCCAGCACTTCCTCAGCATTTCCCCAGCACTTCCTCAACATTTTCCTATCGCTTCCTCAGCACCGTTGGAAAAGCAACTCCCAGCACTTCCTCAGCACTTCATTCTCACCTCCCCAGCAATAACCTGGGATTCTGTTTTTTTTTTGGAACGAGGCTGATTTCCTAGGAGTGGATGGATGGCGTCTCTCGTCGGTCACGACGAATGAGCGTCTCGGCGCCGATGGGCCCTCTGATGTGAGGAGAGTCCGCGGCGCGACAGGAGTAATTTTCCGCCATGTTGTTAAGTGAAAAAGAACAATTTTCACGTTCTACATCTCTTGGTTCAAGTGTAATTACATAGGATGTTTTTAATGGCCATTTTCTATTTGTTTACATCCGGCCAATAAATGCCTCTGAAACTTTTAGGATTTCAGTATGCAAACTGCTGGGGTGGGGGGGGGGGGGGGGGAGTGATGGGGCACTGCTGGGCCACTGCCCTGGAAATAGATTTCGGCTGGAACATCGAAAGCAGGGAAGGTCAGAAGTCAGTCCAGGTCTTCCACATAGAAGAGCGGGTAATACGGCTGCTGACCTATAGGGCGTATGTACCAGGTAAAATACTAGTGTTTCTTTTCACACGCGTACGGGCAATCATGAAATGAAGTTTAATCTTCTATTATCATCTCTGAATGAATACTCTCTGATTTTGCAGTACTGCACCAAACAGTAGTACCTGACCCCATAGGTTTGTTTGAAAAAATAAAGCAAGAAAGCTAACAGGAAGTCTCTAAAACGACATTTACTGTATGGGATATTCGCGAGTAAAAAAAAAAGAATCAAACTGTGTGGCCAAGGCTGACAAATATTCATTTATTTTGAGTGAACATGAGACATATTGACAGCAGGCAGCTGGTTGATCTTCTTAAAAAGGTCAACAAGAACCTGAACTTGAACATGTTCACCCAAACCGCCTCAACAGTCACTTTTCTTTTTTTCCGGAAAGCACAGAATCCCGTGAAACGAGAATATAGGCAGCAAATTACATCACACTTTTTATGCATTCTTTGTATGATATCAACATTTACTGACAACTGTTATATGATAATAACTGCTACTTTTAAAATAATAAACTATACATACCCATGTTTTGGTTGTTAGAACTGGCTAATATTATTCACACAATTATGCCACAACAACAAAAAAATCAAAAGTGTTAGTGTTAAGGTAGTCAATATGCTGTTATTTTTAGTTACCTGACTTAAAGCGAAAGTAAGTTATTACGGTTGTGTCTCGTGATGTATGCTTATCATATGATTAAAAATGGTAAATAAGACTTCTGTACTTGATCATAGGGGTACCTGTAAACAAGAAATACAGGCCGAATTATTTTACAAGCATACAATTAAAACAATTGCAACTGAACTATTTTGCTGGTCACAGGATCCACACCTGAGAGCAACAATCCTGCTCAATAAAGGCTTGGGTAAAATCCATAAAGCACGTATATACCGGAGGCAGGAGTGAGGTTGCCGACGACCAGTCTGAGGATGTGTCTAAGCTAGATATATGACGTCACGCATAATGTGTAAAGCAGAGGGTGGAAATCCAAAATGCTGCGTACTTTATGAATGGTCCCTCGGCAAGCTTGAGGGGAATGTTATCAGCCCAGTATCTTAACTTATTTTTCTCAAGTTTCGTTCCTTTGCATGAAATTTGCGTCTGGTCGGAGGAAGGAGGAAGCTTATTACATTGTACTGTTAATGGGGTTTATACATGGTCAGTGAGCTACAACCAGCTGTGGATTCGCACGCTAGGTCCTCAAAACTGTCATTTTATCTCGTAAAAGACTTTTTTACGAGGAAAGCGTAGTTCGCGTTCTCTACCTTTAGACGGAATTTTCCCTTATTTACGGTAATCAGCGTATAAAATAATAATTGAACTTTTGTACGTATGTATCAGTACCATGTAAACAAGCATTGCCAAAGAAATTGCCTGATAAGTAAAACCGAAAACATTGGAGTCTGAAAGACTGAGTGACAATACAATACCAACATTTCTTTTTATCTCAGTACCACTCCGCCTACGTTGGTTTGCAGTGGGGTGGAATAAGGTGGATGTAAGAAAAGTTTAAAGGTGGAGAGCACAAACTACTCTTTTTTTCATAATAATATGGCAGTTTTACTTTGCAAAAGCTAATGTTCGCTTTTCCTGACCTCTAGGTGCAATTAGATTTGGGATACTGGTTACTGATATGTGTATCGAACGAGTAAATGTAAGACATCGAAATACCTTTGAGATTTTAATGAGTCTTCAACAAAATAGCAATCCCGAAGTGCAAAACATATATACTAAAGTAAAAGAACCTCCTAACGAAAGAACGACAGTGTAAACTCTATTTTGATAGAGCCAAACCAAGGATGACTCCATTTCTGTAATAACCTAACAAAATGGCTCAAAAATGTGTTCGGACTGCTTGGAGTGATTCTACCTATGAGGTCCTAATTAAAGGGCTGATGGGTATAGCCATGTAGGAAGAGCCTGGGATGGTTTCATCCTTTCCCTGCTTGGCTCTTCCTTCCTTTTTAGAAGTTGGATTGACCAAAGCCTCGATGATTTGTGTAGCTAAGTACGCCCGCACAGACAAACAACAGGGCAAGGATAGCGCCAGGAGTAACCAGCTACCACCCCCTTCCACCAGCCTCAGACGGTACGCCCAACTGTTGTGGTCTGACATACATACGAACAGGTGGGATTTTTATAAATTTCTTGTACCGCCAATGTTTAATTAATATATTTACAATTACGTAACATCCATACAATTCCGTAACAACAATACAATTACGTAACATCAATATTTGATAGAGGCACAAAATAAAGAAGAATTACATCACACATATTTATGAGAAAGAAAACATATAGTTCACTGATCCAAAATTTGTCTGGGGGTCAAACAAATTGAAATCACCCACCGTAACAAACGAACATATGGAGGCGATGGGTCGGAGGAGGGATTTAAAGAAATTTATTTCTTAGCTTAATTATATAACATGTGTTACACGCGAGCAGAGTAAAATGAATGAGGTTGCTGAATGCTTAACAGCTACCCTCATTGGATACAGATAATTTCAGACCCATCAAATCAGAGGGAAGGCTTATTCATTAATCCGTCTATGTCAGTGGGCGGACCTAAACGGCAATTTATGATTTCAAGCCGTCCTGTGAACACAAAAATAAACACGCACGTGGGATTTTTAGAAATTTCTTGTACCGCCAATGTTTAATTAATATATTTATAATTACGTAACATCAATACAATTACGTAACATCAATACAATTACGTAACAACAATACAATTACGTAACATCAATTTTTGATAGAAGTACAACATAAAGAAGAATCACATCACACACATTTATGAGAAAGAAAACATATAGTTCACTGATCCAAAATTTGTCTGGGGGTCAAACAATATATATATATATATATATATATATATATATATATATATATATATATATATATATATATATATATATATATATATATATATATATATATATATATATATATATATTTATATATATATATATATATATATATATATCACTTATACATATTATAATTGTACGGTAAGCATAGTATAAGACTGGCTAACGGGTATAAATTTACAGTAAAGTACTGAAAGCCACTCAGTGAAAAAGGGAAGGATGTTTATAGTACCGCACCACAGCTCCTTTCGGGAGCGGATTCGAATTCCAAGCGACTTCCAACTTGCTGCTGTTGTCCCATGGTTTTCCAGCACTGCTTGTATCAAATCTCATGCTAGGTCGCTGGATCACCATCTTCCATGACAGTTTTGCGTATTGCTCTAGGTAGTCGATGACGTCACGACAATCAAGTATTTTCTTCACAATTTCTTCGCTAGCTTCTCCATCCCTCACAAAACCCTCATGTACGCTCTGAAAAAAAAACAAGATGGAACATATAATATTTACTCATTATTCGATAACCGTTAAAATATTCAAATACCGTAGAAGAAATGCGTTGAAGTCGTTGTAAATTTCGTTGCATAACATGGACAAAATTATATTTGTGGCTGTTTTATTTTGTTATTGATTTATTTTGCTTGTGTAGTGCCTGAGTACCTCGTATAATGCGTCAAGATTGACATAATCTGCTGTGTTTCAAAAGTAGCCACCAACAGCTATAACAACAGAAAACGGTAGCAGTTCTTTCGTCGGTTCTGTTGTCTCCGGGGTCTTGGAAATTGTCCGTGCTGCTGATTGGCCCCTTTGCAGAGGGTTTTTCTTATGTCACAGTTGTTGAAACAAAAATAACGAAAATGCAAAAAAAAAAAAATAGAAATGTCTTCTGTGGTTGTTTAACGCGTTCTCTGAATTGATAAAGTATCAAAGGAAAAATAATCATATCATACTTATAAAAGATAGAAACGTTATAGATTTTCATGTGTGGTATAAAATAAATTGCCATATTATCATGTATGCCAACATATGACACACAAAACAAAGGGCTAATCACCTGTTGGATCCGCCTTCTACTTTGGCTTGTCTATACGGTCCAAGTGGATCTTTCAGTCGAGATGCTAATGAATCCAAGACACTGCTGTAAAACTCTTTGGCTTGCCTTTCTGATATCTGAACAAAGCAAATTAAATGTGCCAACACGAGCATTTCGCTATACTTAGCACATTTGGCGTATGCGTGTACAGTTTGTCACTGTATCAGTTAGCAGGCGCAAGAGACTTGTGCGCAAAAGTTCTGCAGTTCTTACGCGTTGTATTTCTAAAGAGAAAATGGCGGACAAGTAAAGAGAAAAAAGAGAAAAAAGGTCCGAAACATTGACCCCGTACAGCTTCAATGCATTCTTTGTAAGCATTCGACGTGCGAAGTGCTAATAAAGTCTGAGCTGAAAAACTGGAACTCAAAATGCTATTCGGAAATGTATTTTCTGACACCATAGTCTGGTGATTTTATATCGGCACACAGATTTAAGCCTCAAAACAGTTTCATGAGTAGTTTTGGCACTACAAGCGTTAGGGCGTCTTTATGAAGAAGTGACTGCTGCTACATAAATACAATCCTTGATAAGAATAGTGGAAATGTTAAGCAGAATATACAACATATTATTGTGCGAACAAAAACAAAAGTAGCGCTGTAGCGTTTCTCTTATTTGAGCCTTATTTGAGTAAGAAAACACAGTTTTATCTTATCAAACATAAGCAGTGCCAGACAAATGCGCATCTCCTTTTCCGAGGCATATGCATTAAATATGTTTTATTAATCGTTCTCATGGATATCAATCTGTCTTTCTCAATTAAAGAAGTTCTGCCCTTGATCTCATATTTTAAGTTAACTACACGGGATGATTACATTTTAGCCAAAATGCTCCACCACCCAAGTTACATTTTAGCCAAAATATTTACTACGTTTTAGCCAAGATCAATATCTCGATATTACATCATCCTCGCTAAGAGTACAGCTACAGTCGATCCCTCATGACCACGCTCACGCTACGCGGGACATGTAGAGTCAGGAATCGTCCGCTGTGGCTATTCGGGAAGCTCCTGGTGTGCCTGTCTTAGAACTTGAAATCTACTAAAATCATTCCAAATAAGAGTACCCCAGTAGTTCTTTTATTTAAAGCTTTCTTTATCAATTCATGATCTTTCATACCTACTTAAGTTTTGTGGATCTTCACTTTTTAAATCACTTGTTTTCAAAACGCCTTAGATATCGGATTCATTTGGCATTCGGCTGTGCCGTAAAACATAGGCCTTTTACTCAGAAATTTACTCAGAAATTGCTACTATGGAAATAGAAGTTCTAGATACGAATAGGGGCAAGCCTCTAATTCTATGTGGCGGTTATAGATATCGCCAAGTTGTAAATACTGGTGACATTTCATGGAGATGTTCTGATAGCAAGTGTAAAGCTCGTTTAAAAACTGACAGCAACAAATCAACCGTAATTAAATTGGAACCTGAGCATAACCATGAAGCAATGAACGTGATTGTGAGAAAAACAAAATACGAATGCAAGTTAAGCGCGAAGCTTTAGAGGATATTAGTGCTCGGCCTGTGAAGACAAAAAGCGCGATGGACTTATTCGACAAATTTTTGCGCAAAGAAATTCCTCGCAGCCACTTCATCTCTGCAATGGGTCACAACTACTAGGCGAAGACCGATCTGTGAACGACGCATTAGTGAAACTCTACTGTAGTGCGATTTTATAGTCTCAGTTATGCAATGCCATTGTGTGTAAATTGGCTAAAATGTAATTACTTTTTGGCTGAATTGTGATTTTATTTTGGCTAAAATGTAGTAGCATTTGGCTAAAATATGAAATACCTAACTACCAGAACTGCATTATCTGCTGAAGGCAATGTATTATGAAAGTTTGACCTTCATCTACAATATTTACGAATTTATCACAATCCATCGAATAATCTAATATGAAGTAATACAAAATATTGACCCTATTAAGGTAGTAGCAATATATTTACCAGTAAAATTTGGCATAGAGTGTTAACTTTATGTTGCTCATACTTTTCACCCGGGAACAATTCATCTATGGCTATTTTAGCATTCAGCCATGCATTTGCTTTCAGGACACCATATTCATCGGCTACAGTCATTGGCTTGTTTGTTATTCCTATGTTTTCCAGTGAACTTTCATTTGCCACCACCTCAGCGTTCATTTCTGCTGCAACCCTAAAATTTCCATGTTAAAACGAAACAATATTTAATCATTCTAAAGAAACAACAGTGGTACAAATAGCTGGAATGTATGGAATGCCACTTTCACATTTATTAGGCAATAATTGATAGCAAGAATTAATTTATGATCTGAAAAATAGATTTTTAGATATCAAGAATTTACTTTTGATCTCAGAAATTTCACTTTTTGGTGTGAAGAATTCATTTTTGCTATCAGCAACTATATTTGTGATATCTCTAAATATATTCTTGATCTCACAAAATAATTCTTCATAGCAAGAAATAGTTATTGATATCAAAAATGATATAATGATCTCTAAAATTGACTTTTAGAGATCTAAAATTCAATTCTTGACAGAAAAATAAGATCTCAATTTTGAGCTCAAAAATTTATTTTCCTTCTGTTGATATCAAAACTTTATTTCAGATATCATTTTTACAGATTGATACTTTTTTAATTTATATTTCGAAATCTGCAAATGATTTTTTGATGTCAAAATATCAGTCTATTTTTAATAAAAATATCTACAAGCACACATCTGTGACTAACATAATGACTGGTCCTTGTATACAGAATCTGTCTTTTGAATTCTTTACTGTACAAATAAGAAGTTTTTGAAGTCAAAACTGTGTTGTTGTTATTGACCTCAATAATTCAAGTTTTCACCTCCAAAATTTGAGTGACGATTCCTCAAATTTTACATGAATGTAAAGTTTGTAAAATTGAATTTTTGATCTCAAAAATAAATTTTTGCCATCTAAAATTCAATTATTGATAGAAAAATATAAAATAATAAGATCTACTTTGATTTACTGATTTCTTTAATTATATTTTGATGTAAAATATGCATCAAATATTAAAACGGTATTCCATATTCCATAAACTTGCTTAGATCATATTTTACCACATGCAAATGATGCTTTGATCTCAACAATAGTTTTTATACAAAATATCAGTATATTTTGTATCTAAAATTCAGAAGCAAACAGCTCTAATAAAATGACTGGTCCCTGTTTGCAGAACCTCTCTTTTAATTTTTTAATACACAAAAAAGAAAAATTCTTGAGCTTATTGGTGTTTATGTTATTATTAATATCAATAATTAAATTTTTCATCTCCAAAATTTAATTGACGATTCGTGAAATTTTATGTCAATGGGTCCCTTAAGATTTTTTAAGTTCATATTTATAAAAAGAATTTTTGATCTCAAAAATAAAATTTTGCCATCTAAAATTTAATTATTGATAGCAGAATATAAATTAATGAGATCAACATTGAATTTTTGACATCTTTCATTATATTTTGATATAAACATTAGCATTAAATAATTTGAAAATGACATTCATATAGAATGTAATTAATCTGACAATGGAATTGAAGGTAAGGATTATTCAGTGCACTATATTACTTCTGTCTTCATTCTTTGAAACGCTTATTAGAACAACAATCACTACGTCATAATTCTACAAACCTTTCAGTCAGCTCAGCGTTTCGATCGATTTTCAACTGGATTTTCTTCTTCAGGGTTTTATTTTCTAGAGTCATTCCCTTGGATTTCTCATGCAGAGTTTTCAAGGATACAGATGCAAGCGGAGTCGTCTTTTCTTTCTGTGAGTCCATTCGCATCATTCCCTCAAAATGGTCTACGCAAATGCCTAATCCGGCACAGATAGCTTCATGTTTTTGAACCAAATTAAGGAAATAGCCGTAAAGCGACGGATCTTCTTTTCTCTTAACCGTCAATGAGATCTCGCCATCTAGTACAAGCATCCTGCCATCTGGCAATATTTCTATTTTACTCAGATCCCTTACCAACGACAAGCACTGTTTCAAGGATTTGACCACATCAGCTACGCTGTCTGTTTCCGTGTTTATTCGAATTGTTTGGTTTATATGAGAGCTATGTCCAAATCCCACAGCTTGCTGAGAATGAGGATTATCAGAACTATTGAAGTTACCTAAAATCAAACTTTGTCTATAAGTGCTACAAAGTAACAAACAATTAGATGGGAGGAGGAGGCTGTCATTTTAGAAAATTTACACGAGGTAGCGATTTTACCAGTCAAACTGTTTTGTGAAAACATCAAGCTTAACAGTTTATTTTTTTTATTTCGGGGGTGTGGGGGTGGTTGTAAGCCCTGATCCCCCCACCTGGTTCCGCCACAGCATACTGATGGTATGATTGGAATGATACAACCACACGAGCGGGTGGACTGCTGCCTTTAGCACTGGTAGTACAAATATATTCTCTTATAAATTACATATTTTTATACTCCTTTGCGATGCTTTCTCTCGCATATTTATGTTGTTATGGAAATGCACACAATCGCTAGTGCGTAGCGTGATATTATCGATACTGGAAGTTAGAGGTGTGAGGTTCGAAAACCGAAAACCGAGAAAAGGCTTCGGTTCGGTTCGAACGGAAAACCGAAAAGCCCAATCACAGTTTCGGTTCGTTTTTTTTTTTGCTATTTATAACAAGATAATGCATTAATTTGGTAATGTTATTTTAGTTGTTTTAGTATAGTTTAGTTTTAATATACAGTCGGACCCACTTAATATGAATACGGTTAATATGAAATTCGTGTAATATGAAGTAATTTGCTTGGTCCCAATGTAAAACGCCTTGGTTTCTATGGGCAGAAATTCACATAACATGAACACGTCTAATATGAAGTTCACGTAATATGAAGTCCAGCATAAGGTCCCATAGGTCACATTTACTGCATAATCTGTCCGCGTAATATGAACTACATGAAAGGCCAAGAACAAAAACACAAAGAACCAAAAGAATTTGATTGAGTCTCAACATTGAATGCTATTGTTTATAAAAGGCATTATTGTAGGGCAGTCACAAAAGGGTCGCAATTGCACTTTGGCAGTCTTTAAGCAGATAAAACAGTCGTTTGATTCAAAGCTATTGCGTAGCAATGCCGTCATCAAACACTCGGGTATTGCATTGTAAAGTTCGTGTAATATGAGGTTCGCGTAATATGAAGTATTTTGCTCGGTCCCGACGACTTCATATTACGCGGGTCCGACTGTATATATATCACACCGGACAAATCAACAAACAATGACGAATTCCATGAGTTTATTATGGCTACATGTGAGTCTGTCAGTCAATAAAAATGTAAATTCTTGTGTAAGTAAGCTTTGAGGTAATAACTATAAGGCATTACCGTCAGGGTTCGCGCTGGGTTCTCAGGAAAGTGAGTAAAAGGGAAAGTGTGACTCAGTTGGGTCCAGAAAAACTCGGTGGATTCCAAAAAAGTGAGTCATTTCGTAAAAAATGCCCACAAAGTGGACAAAAACTCCGCCAATGCGAACCCTGATTACCGTTATATGTTAGGTTCTGTATCTGTTCTAAGGTAAAAAGAAATATCGGATTATCGGATTAAGTGCAGGCAATTATAAATAAATAAATAAAAAATAAACTGGTATGATTTAAATCAGTGATTTAATTCGCGATTTAAGTCACTATAAAAAAGTAAAAAAAGTCACGATTTTGACTTTTTTGTTCCAGAATAATATTTGTCAATAAAATGCTAGAACAAGCCCTTTGAGTGTATACAGTGAAGATGCATTGTTAGATTATTAACGACTTAAGCTGCTCATGCGACGCAGTCACCCTCAACCACACACCTTTTGTGCCTTATGTACACACTGAGTTAACGGTATTTCTCCATTGTGGTGCCCGTACTAATTTCGAAACAGTTGCTTGCTGATAGCAAGACTGCTTGATAAATAACAGCGCCAAGACTATTATCTTATACAAATAAGCCCTGTCAATAGAAGTACTCCCGTTATGAGTCACTATCATTGTTGATTTTAAAGTCAAAGAGTAATTAACCCAGCAAATTTGTGGTGCACTAAATCTGAAAAAATGACTGGTAGACGTCTAGCTCCCGTATATAAAGATTATTCGACAGAGATGCGACAAATAGTTGAAATGTAAAAGCTATTTGCAAATGTCTAGTTATTCGATGTGATATTGCTGAGAACTGCAGTGGCATTAGACTAATAAATAGTGAAAAATCAGTTCTGTATGTTTTTAAATGTTCTGTGACATTTTGGTGATTTAAATAAAGTCAATTTAAATAAAAAAGTAAAAAATCACGACTTGTTCAAAAAAAGTCATGATTTCTACTAGCCCTGAGATTATATATATATATATATATATATATATATATATATATATATATATATATATATATATATATATATATATATATATATATATTTAAAAGGAAACTACCGGTTGGTTTTCCCGAACCGAACCGAAAATTTGTGTTGAACCGAACCGAACCGAATCTAACCGAGCCGGAGGTGAACCGTCACACCTCTAATGGAAGTACGATATACCTTGACTGACTTCCGAGCATTCCCAGACTGACTTCCCCAGTACTTCCTTAGCACTTTCCCAGCACCTCCTTAGCACTTTCCCAGCACTTCCTCAGCATTTCCCCAGCACTTCCTTAACATTTTCCAATCGCTTCCTCAGCACTTTCTCAGAACCGTTGGAAAAGCAACTCCCAGCACTTCCTCAGCACTTCATTCTCACCTCCAAAGCAATAACATAGAATTCTGTTTTCTTGTTTTTTTTTTGTAACGAGGCTGCTTTCCTAGGAGTGGATGGATGGCATCTCTCGTCGGTCACGACGAATGAGCGTCTCGGCGCCGATGGGTCTCTGATGTGAGGAGAGTCCGAAGCGCGACAGGAGTAATTTTTCGCCATGTTGTTATGTGAAAAAGAACAATTTTTGCGTTGTACATCTCTTGGTTCAAGTGTAGTTGGATGTTTTTTAATGGTCATTTTCTTTTTGTTTAACATCCGGCCAATAAATGCCTACGAAACTTTTAGGATTTCAGTATGCAAACTGCTAGCTTGGGAAGTGATGGGCCACTGCTGGGCCACTGCCCTGGAAAAGATTTCGGCTGGAACATCGAAAGCAGGGAAGGTCAGAAGTCAGTCCAGGTCTTCCGCATAGAAGAGCGGATAATACGGCTGCTGACCTATAGGGCGTATGTACCAGGTAAATTACTAGTGTTTCTTTTCCACGCGTACTGGCAATCATGAAATAAAGTTTTATCTTCTATTATCATCTCTAAATGAATACTCTCTGATTTTGCCAGGAAGGGTTGTCGTCTGCTCGGGACCTCAGTACCACTGTCCCGAAGTGGCACTAAGGACCAGGTGGTACTGAGGACCCGAGAAATTTTTCATATCAACTCCCCGTCTCCGCCCCGCTCTGCTCCAGCCTTGAAGCGGCTTGATCAAAGCAGCAATGTGAGCGGCATTGACGGTGTTGATGACTGAGTAGGGATGGGTCGGGGCCAAATTTTTGGCCCCAGGGACCCGTGACCCAAAACCCGCTCCATCTCTGGGGCCCCGATATATATATATATATATATATATATATATATATATATATATATATATATATATATATATATATATATATATATATTTATATATATATATGCACATATCTGTGTGTGTGCGCGCGCGTGTGACGGTATCCGTAAAGGAGTTATCCGTCGTCTGTATGTACGTATGTGTGTATGTATGTGTGTACGTATGTAAACTTTTACTTAAAATGCTTCTTCTCCTTCAGTTTTGATTAAATGCCTTTCACATTTTCAGCGAATGTTCTCTAGATAGGCCTCTCTTGAAAAATTACTTCATTTGGAGATCCGCCTAATATTGGCTAAGTGGGGGCATTTTTCTTTTTTATTTTTTTGCGTCGGATTTTCAAAATGCCTCTTCTCCCACAATTTTGACCGGATTCCTTTATAAATTTTGTAAGATTTTTCTGCAGCCGGGTTTAGCAATATGACCTTTTTCTGGCGACCATACAAGCCTACTGATACGTGATTTATTAGATCTCGGTTGGTCACAATGTCCCTGACATTCTTGCTTTGTTTTCATTTTACATGTTAGATTTGTCATGTTTGAGAGGGAAAATAAACCATTATAACAATAACAAATATCATATTTTTCGAGAAAAGTTGACATCGATGACCTGTTGGTGTCCCTGAGGCTCGGTTGGTGGTACTTAGGATTCGGTAGTGGTAATGAGGACCCTGTGGTGGTAGTGAGGACCCATGGTGGTAGTGAGGATCCAGTGGTGGTAGTGAGGACTCGATGGTGGTAGTGAGTACCCGGTAGTTGTCCTGAGGCCCCGGTGGTGGACCTGAAGACCAGGTGGTGGTACTGAGGACCCGATTTTTTAAATTTTAGATTACGTATTTTCAGTGAGAATAAACAGTGAAAGTGTAGTTAGCGTTCTCCATCTGATGCATAAATTGTGACTCGAACGTTTCTAGACATGCAGGCGTGCAATTTAAATAAGCGTTGCCGAAAATTACCTTATTGGGCAGTTAAACCACCTAATCTAGCATTTTGAAGAGAACAAGAAGTTTGGGTCCTCGGTACCACCACCGGGCCTCAGTGCCACCACCGGGTCCTCAGTACCACCACTTTACTTTTTCTGAAAATAGGCATTGATTTTTGGTTTTGAACATTTCTTTCAGCTTAAAACAACTTAATCTAGCATTTTGAAGCAAAACAAAGTTTAGATCCTCAGTACCACCACCGGGTCTCAGTGCCACCACCTGGTCCTCAGTACCACCGCTTTACTTTTCTCTGAAAGTAAGCTTTGATTTTTAGTTTTGAACGTTTCTTTCAGCTTAAAACAACTTAATCTGGCATTTGGAAGCAAAAAAAGTTTGGGTCCTCAGTACCACCACCGGGCCTCAGTGCAACCACCGGATCCTCAGTACCACCACTTTACTTTTTTCTGAAAGTTAGCATTGATTTTTGGTTTTGAACGTTTCTTTCAGTTTAAAACAACTTAATCTAGCATTTTGAAGCAAAAAAAAGTTTGGGTCCTCAGTACCACCACCGGGCCCTCAGAACCACCACTTCACTTTTTTCGGAAAGTGACATTGATTTTTGGTTTTGAACGTTTCTTTCAGCTTAAAACAACTTAATCTAGCATTTTGAAGCAAAAAAAAGTTTGGATCCTCAGTACCACCACCAGGCCCTCAGAACCACCACTTCACTTTTTTCGGAGAGTAACATTGATTTTTGGTTTTGAACGTTTCTTTCAGCTTAAAACAACCTAATCTAGGATTTTGAAGTAAAAATAGTTTGGGTACTCAGTGCCACCAGGTCCTCAGTGCCACTTCGGGACCTCATTACCACTGGTGGTACTGAGGCCCCAAGCAGACGGGGACCCCGATCGATTTTGCAGAACTGCACCAAACAGTAGTACCTGACCCCATACGTTTGTCTCGTGATATATTTGAAGCAAAAAAAAGTTTGGATCCTCAGTACCACCACCGAGCCCTCAGAACCACCACTTCACTTTTTTCGGAGAGTAACATTGATTTTTGGTTTTGAACGTTTCTTTCAGCTTAAAACAACCTAATCTAGGATTTTGAAGTAAAAATAGTTTGGGTCCTCAGTACCACCACCGGGCCCTCAGAACCACCACTTCACTTTTTTCGGAGAGTAGCATTGATTTTTTGTTTTGAACGTTTCTTTCAGCTTAAAACAACTTAATCTAGGATTTTGAAGTAAAAATAGTTTGGGTCCTCAGTACCACCAGGTCCTCAGTGCCACTTCGGGACCTCATTACCACTGGTGGTACTGAGGCCCCAAGCAGACGGGGACCCCGATCGATTTTGCAGTACTGCACCAAACAGTAGTACCTGACCCCATACGTTTGTTTGAAAAAATAAATCAAAAAAGTTAACAGGAAGTCATATCGTCTAATTTTCAGTCTTAAACATCAAATATAACACGACATTTACTGTATGGAATATTCGTGAGTGAAAAAAGAATCAAACTGTGTGGCCAAGGCTGATAAATATTCATGTATTTTGAGTGAACATAAGGGGAGACATGTTGACAGCAGGCAACTTGTTGATCTTCTGAAAAAGGTCAACAAGAACCTGAACTTGAACATGTTCACTCAAACTGCGTCAACAGTCACTTTGCTATATTTCCGGAAAGCACAGAATCCCGTGAAATGAGAATATAGACAGGAAATCACATTATAATTTTTATGCATTCTTTATATGATATCAACATTTACTGACAACTCTCATATTATAATAACTACTACTTTTAAATTAATAAATTATACATACCAATGTTTTGATTGTTAGAACTGGTTAATGTTATTCATACAATTATGCCACAACAAAAAATTCAGAAGTGTTGGGATTAAGGTAGTCGATATGCTGCTATTTTTAGTTACCTGACTTAAAGCGAAAGTAAGCTGTTACGGTTGTGTCTCGTGATATATCATCTGATTAAAAAGTGGTAAATAAGAGTTTTGTACTTGATCATGGGGGTATCTGTTGACAGTAATATTGGCCGAATTATTTTGCAAGCATACTATTCAGACTAGAAGCTCATTCCGCTAGCGAAATGTTAAACACTTGACAAAAATTAAAACGCAAAAATACTTCCTTCAGTGGGTTATTTCTTGAATAATATATTGCAAACAACACATCTTGAATACGTCTTATAAGCCGAGTAGTGCTTGGTTGTTGTTGACTTAAAGTTTTATTGACTAATCAGGTATACGCCGTGTTATCTATTTACGCAGTGAAAGCTCGCACAAAGCTCACTGAGCAAATGTGCATTCTGTGCTGTCGTTAAATACTACGCATTTACTTGCAAAAAATGCACTCTTTTCACATGGAGTTTTAACAAAGAAGACACATCAAAGACGAAAATAAAAAGTAACATGTACATGTTCAGATCAAGCTCTTCATAAGTCCGAAGTTTGATGGTCGTAGGGTCCATAGTGTCAGAGAAAAAATCGGAAAAACTGTCAAGAAGAAAAAAACGATGAACGGCTGCTCGCACAAATTCATATAAACCTTGCAAGCCAAAGGCTTGTCAAGTGTTAAAATTTACAACTGAACTGTTTTGCTGGTCACAGGATCCACACCTGAGTGCAACAATCCTGCCCAATAAAAGCTTGAGTAAAATCCATAAAGCACATATATACGGGAGGCAGGAGTGAGGTTGCCGACGACCGGTCTGACGCTGTGTGTAAGTGGATGACGTCACGCATAATGTGTAAGGCAGAGGGTGGAAATCCAAAATGCTGCGTACTTTATGAATGGTCCCTCGGCAAGCTTGAGGGGAATGTTATCAGCCCAGTATCTTAACTTATTTTTCTCAAGCTTCGTTCCTTTGCATGAAATTTGCGTCTGGTCGGAGGAAGGAGAAGGCTTATTACATTGTACGAAACTGATTAATGGTGCAATTCAAAGTAGGGGTCGCAAATTGGGGGAGTGGTAGAATTACTTATTCTCCGTTGACAAATGTGTACTGTTAATGGGGTTTATACATGGTCAGTGAGCTACAACCAGCTGTGGATTCGCACGCTAGGTCCTCAAAACTGTCATTTTATTTCGTAAAAGACTTTTTTACAAGGAAAACCATCGCGTTCTCTACCTTTAGACAGAATTTTCCCTTATTTACGGTTATCGGCGTATATAATAATAATTGAACTTTTGTACATATGTGTTAGTACCATGTAAACAAGCATTGCCAAAGAAATTGCCTCATAGGTGAAACCGAAAATATTGGAGTCTGGAAGACTGAGTGACAATACAATTCCAACATTTCTTTTTATCTCAGTACCACTCCGTCTACGTTGGTTTGCAGTGGGGTGGAATATCGTGGATGTAAGAAAAGTTTAAAGGTGGAGAGCGCAAACTACTCTTTTTCTCATAATAATATGGCAGTTTTACTATGCAAAAACTAATGTTCGCTTTTCCTCACCTCTAGGTGCAATTAGAGTTGGGATACTGGTTACTGATATATGTATTAGACGAGTAAATATAAGACATCAAAATACCTTTGAGATTTTAATGAGTCTTCAACAAAATAGCAATCCCGAAGTGCAATAACATATATACTAAAGTAAAAGAACCCCCTAACGAAAGAACGACAGTGTAAACTCACTTTTGATAGAGCCAAACCTAGGATGACTCCATTTCTATAATAACCTAACCAAATGGCTCAACAATGTGTTCGGACTGCTTGGAGTGGTTCTACCTATGAGGGCCTAAGTGGCTGATGGGTATAGCCATGCAGGAAGAGCCTGGGATGGTTTTATCCTTTCCCTGCTTGGCTCTTCCTTCCTTTTCGGAAGTTGGATAGACCAGAGCCTCGATGATTTGTGTGGCTAAGTACGCCCGCACAGACAAACAACAGGGCAAGGATTGCGCCAGGAGTAACCAGCTACCATCCTCTTCCACCAGCCTCAGACGATACGCCCAGCTGTTGTGCGGTGACATACATACGAACAGACAGATGTATGAAATATTTAAATTTAATATTTTAATTTCAAAATGCGAAGAATCACATGATCTCTATAAAATAAACAGTCTGTGCACTAACTAGTGCTAGAGATCAACTCATAAATGTGATGTGATTGGTAAAGTACAATTTACCTGAATTTCACCACAAAAATAAATTGCAACCTTTGTCTCACTCAAATCAACGCGCACAGCAGTGAGAAAAAATTGGATGAACCCAGTCTCTTCGACAATACATAAGAAGTGGGAAAAATGCCTCAACCTACTTCTCCAAGCCAACCGACAGCTTGCCTGTATCGTGCCACGCATCAAACTAATAGCTTTACTCCAAGAAAAAGTCCCACTCATAGTGTCCTTGCAAATTAGTTACCTTGGATCTGATTCCCGCTCCCCCTCTGTTCCTGGACTTGAAAGATTGTCTGAAGCTGCAGCCTAGCTTCCTGTGACATGGGAGTTGGAAGATATGGGAGCCGTATCTCTTCTAAGGTCCCTGTGCCTCTAGTGGCTGTATGGGTCTTAGCAAGAAATATGCTTGGGCTTGAGAACCACTGTGTCCCAGAAGCCATTTACTTTAAACTATCCTTCCCCAAAAATATCCCTATCAAGTAAAACCTGAAGATGCAACCCAGATCCCATCGTGCCACATTAATCCTGGTGAAACTAATTTGAAATCTCTGATTAATTGAAAGATAGAAGAGGCCTCTCCTGGATCACAGCCTGAAACTGGTTCAAGTATTGCTACGATCGTTGATTTATACTCCTCTATGAAAGATGGTCTGAGGTGCAATTCTTCCCGTACATAATGCAAAAACGCCGATATGACCACATGATTCTCACACCAGCTCGAAAACTTATTCCACTGAGATCGTTAGATATTTTTACGTGGATGTCTAATGCACTTGCTACATTTTCCCTACCACACCAGGATATGTAGGGAGGGTGGAGAAATTCCCAATGTGGTTAACATAAGAGTCGGGGATGGTAAGACACTTAAAGACGCTTCTCTGCCCTTAACCGTCACAGCGGGATGAACCATGGAGCTTCTTGTTGCCATGGTACTTTCAGAGTGAGTTTGCCTCTTGGAAGAAAAATTGAGCAATAATTATTTCAGAACTGTCTGTGGAAGAAAGACACAGAAAACCTGCTTGGGCCATTGACGCTTGAGGGGTCTATCCCCTAGACTTTCCGGTCCGGACAGGGGGAGAGATACCTGGGCAATTGGTGTGTCAGAGAATTTTTTTATTTGCTTTTCATATTTATACAAACATACAGTAAACACCACACTAAAACATAACATCACTTGTCCTCAAAATGACCTCACACTGCGGCATACATCTCACCGAACTTAGGTTCCTGTCAATAGACATTTGGTCCACTGCAAGGTTCTAAACGCTCGTTAAACAAATGCATTGAGGATACAATTACAATGTGATAACACACACATGCACACACACTCATTCATACCCTCAGGCACATACACACAGTACCCACACACATAAACACAATACACAAAATTTTTGGCTGCTCGTAACAGAAGAACGGGAGTCAGAGAATTGGCAAACAGATCTAGGAAGGGGAATGGGCGACAACCAATCAAAAAAGTCTTGACTCAGGCACCACTCTGCCTCTACTAGTCTGCCCACTCTGGAGGCCAGGTCTGAAAACACATTCACACTTCCTGTTATTTGGTCTGCTGTTTTTTTCTGTGACCACTTGTAAGCCAAGCAACGAGTCCATTTGGGTAAACTTCATGTATTGATGAGGAGTAATTTTTTGTGGGGTAAGCTCTAAGGTGGTCCAAATTCCACCTTTCTCCTAGGAAAATCATTGGCTGTTTGAGCACTAGTTTTGATTTTGCGAGATTGATCACAAGAAGGGTCTGAAGCATGATCCAATCTTCATCCATATTAGCCAGAAACCAATCGTCCAAGTACTAGAAGATGAGCATACCCTAGAGTCTGGTCTAAGACTTTACCACTTGTATTACTTTTGAAAACATATACGGGGCAGTGGAAAGGCCAAACGGGAGTGCCAGAAACCAGAATCTCTTCCCCTGTCTGGAAGCATAAATATTTGCGAATTTTCGGATTTATCGGGATACGCAGATAAACATCTGACAGGACAAGTCCCCCAACTGCACAACTGTAACATTTCTTTTATCAATTAGGCAGTGTCCATCAGAAATGTGCTAGACCGAACCATATTTTGAAAAGCTTGATTCTGCTCGGGGCCATGGCTGTAGGGGATGGCTATATAATTTGAAGCTTTGGAATGTAGAGGAACCATGAGGCATCTGCCTCGACTGTACCTCTTAAACGGAAGGGTATAGCCTTGTCGCAGCCACTTGACTACTCGACGCGGCGCCCTATCTCTTCCCAAACGTCGCAAAAACAGCCTGGCCTTCCTTCTACGGCCCAAGAATCTCTGCAGTTCAGCATATCCTCCATTTCTTGTGATTAAAGAACGATATCACCCTTGGTTCATTGCTACCTCTATTTCTGTGAATCGTGATGAATATGAGTGCGTCGTCCTGCTGTCTCTGCCTCTTGACCGATGGCGAGTGGTGGCACAATTACGATGCCTTTTTCCCTTTGTGCCGCCTCTTGAGCCGACTCCGGCTGGATGCAACTGTTGCATAGGAGCTTCCGGGGTGAGAGCTCCCGACAAAGAGCTCTGTTTTCCAAATTAACCCTTTCAATGTCTTGTTTCGGAAAAGCTCAGACTAGTTCAGGATACTCGGGTGTCTTAATTCACGAGCCACTTTGGCTGATAACCAACGGTGTAGCAAGACTGCATCCCTTCTCAATTGCGCAACTGAAGATGAATCGACGCTGTTTTAGCCGTATCTCGGATAGCCAGTGATACTCACTGTAGCAGTTTTAGAACCACTGGGTCAGGTATCCCTTTCTGTGCTAGCCCTACCTTCAGTACCTTCAACGTCTAGTTTTGCTTTGACGTTATGATGAATATCTATTTAGTCAATCCTTCCAGAACTGCAGCTTCTTTCTTAACCAGCAGAATATCGGAATTTGGCTTCATCCTGGTTGTCCACACTGTCCTTTTGCAAAGCTGCTCTAATTGCTCGATAGGTATCACATTATGTGGGAATCTGGCCCACAGTTGCTTCGATAGGTGGAGCCCAGCCATAACCTTGCACTAACCAAAGGCAATTCGCTGAAATTCCCTTTGTTTTGTGGTGGACAAGACTAAGAAGGCTTCTTGATTTCGCGCTTCATTTGTCTGCATACAGATTGTCTACTTCTCTCCTCGCCAGCCGTGCAATGCCATTAACCGCGTTTCTAAATTGAATGTTTTGTGGTGTATCCCCGGTTACTTCTGACGGCGGGTGCATCGCCTTATCCTGAGACAGTAGGGTGTGAGGTGAGGTGTGGATTTGTGTCGGTCTGCTTATGCCGGGTCTCTGCAAAACCATTGGTATTTTTCAGTGAGCGCACTGGCGTCTTAAAGTCGGATTGATTGGTTAAGCGCCTCCACTTCCCCTTGCCGGAACTAGTCTGAAAGCAATTTCTGATGACTAAGCTCCTTACGCAATTTTTATCGCGTTCCTGTCGGTGTGAGAGAGGCGTTCGCACTCTATGCAGGTATTGTGTTCATCGCAAAAGACCAAGCTTTCGTTGAACCTACACTTGTCACAGAAGGAGTGGTTGTAAACGATGGATGGCAGCACACCGCCTTGCACACAGATATTTCTACTTCCGCCATGTCTTTAGCAGAAAATTCTAGTTAATAACAGGCTAACCTTTATGTTACTCTAATTGATTCGACCCTCCCTGCTATCCACGCCTAGCCAAGAGGGTAGGGAAAGGAGGTGGAGGATATGCAACTCGAGGAGGGTAATAGCGATAACCCCGTGAATCCATCAAGAAACGTATAAGTAACAACAACGCTCTGCTAGTTCAAACACAGCAGCCCTGGCAACCCAACGGCGCTGGAGTCATGTGGAGCGATAGAGGACAAAGACAACGAGATAACTTATCAATACCACCGCCTGTCTCCGTGCCTTTCCAACACCCAATCTGACACCAAACAACCAACAGCCGGTCAGATTTACATAGCTCCTTGAATCTCTGGGTAAAGATGAATCTTCTGAACGGTGGAGAAATAAGCTGAGAAAAACTTTACGGGATAAACATAGAGTTTGATTAGTCGTGGCCAATGCTATCATTCCTGGTGCTGTTTAACTTGGCATCGAAAATACTCAAAAATTGCATCAGGATATCAAACCCGATAAACGTGAATATAAATGTATCCAAAAACCAAACAAGCACCTCTTATCCTGGAAACGTCATGAAAAAATCGTCAAAGATTTCTTTTCCAACACACGCTATCACTTCACTATATGCATGTTAACTCCTCCTGTCTACTGTCACCTTCATTATCTAATCAGACTGAATGACATTACAGATGTCACTTTTTGTATTGCCAAATTCTCCTAAGCGCCCATCAGCAAGCCGGCGACTATCTCCGCTCTTAATTCTGTGCCCACATTGGCCAAGATAATATACCTTCAACTCACTCTAGTTTCCTTTACCTTCAACAAACACTTCATAATTGGGTTTGCCGCCCTTGCATTAACATCAAAAGTTTCTGCTCGCAAAATCTTGTCTTCATCAAGAGGACTTTCTAATTCTTTTATGGATGACTTCATGTTTCAAGGGGTAATGCAATAATCTTAAAGAAGTTTGTTGAAGAAAATATCTTGTTATTATACTGTTACAAGAATAAAATTATTAAAAAACCAAATGAGTGATAATTCAGAATCGTTTTTTTAAATTTCTGGAAGAATGGATGAAGTAGAGTGCTTAGAACTATTAACAAAACAAGACAGCACTTGCGCCGCAAAATTTAAGCTTTTAACTGGCAAAAATGTTGCGCTAAAAGAACTAAAGAGTAATGAAAACGTGACGGTGCAGAGCGAGTACAAGTGGATAGAAGCACGGAAAGACAACTAGTTCAAGTGATTGCTAGCAATTCCACAGACAGAAATAAAGCTAGTTTTTTAGATCGGATACAAGAGGCAGAGAAACTATTCTGGTATTCCTGACTCGAATTCAAACCTTTAGTTATGGACAAAGCTTTGCTTGTACAAGACGTCTTTGGGCTCGGGGACTATACCACGAAAAGCATCAAAATCAATAACACACGCATTGTAAGAAATCCTCGGATTTTAACGGAGCTGCTTCGTTTTGGGCAAATCCAATGCACCCCATCAGCAATGGGAGCATACCTCATTAGAATTGGGGAGTATTTCTAAGCATATGACCGAGAGAAAATTATGCTCTTGGACCAAGAGTGCCACCTTCAGCAGTCTGCAGGTCCAGTTAAATGGGGCGAGGATTCTTTCCAACTGGGTCTAGAATACCTCTTCTCCGACACAATCACTAGGACTACGGGTGGAAAATCCACCAAGAACAATCGCACAGGCCCGGCTTGCCCATACCAACAGATTCAAGAATGGCAACTTGGCATAACTTTTAGCAAAGATTATTAAAGAATTCTAAATTTTTAAGTATTCAGGATCTTATTGTTTTTAACCCTATGTGTAATTTTCGATATTTGATGACGTAAAGGGTCTAGTATTGCCATCGGCATTGACCCAGTTTTGAACGAGAGCTGCCTGTCATTTCTTATTTATATGTGGAACTAGTCCAGTGGTTAAAATGGTTTCAAAACCTATTCAAACCTGTTAGACTCACACTTTTTGTGACACTTCACAAGATTAAAAGTCAAGAGGTCACAGTTGCCTACTGAAAATTATGTCTACTGTAAATGAGGAAAGAAAAGAACTGAGGAATTATAAGCAGTAGATGTAAATCTTTTCCGTCATTGTTTCTTTAGAAATCATGGATGTAAGGCTTGTTAAAATTCTCCAAGTTCTATTGACTTCACAGAAAATTTACCTCTTTAATAATTTTCATGACAGACAATTTTCAGCACCATAAACCAAATTATAGGGAGAATGTCTTTTATTTCTTTTATTTTTGATATCCTTTTCATTTCAAGGGGAGATTTTGCGCTAATTATTTTTCTAGTGAAGGAGCGCTATTTCTTGTGAAAGGCCTCGACATGTTTTTAAATTGAGTACAAAATGTAAACTAAGTGAAAACGTAATAATTTATTCATCTTTTCTCATTCAATCGTAACGGATCATATCACGCAGTGTTTATGTCCTAAATAGAAAAATGTCTTATTAAAAATAATATTTAAATGGCACTTAAAAGTTAAAAAAATTGCAATGGCAATGTTTATTTTATAATACCAACGGAATTACAGCTGTATATTTTACAGTTTCAGGCCAGATTATTTGCTCATAACGGAGGCCTAGCAGGGGATATCGTTAATTTTCTCGCTAATCAACTAAAACACAGTGGTATCCCGGAAAGAAGACAATTAGAATATACAGACTATAGAGAATTGGTTCTAATTGAGAGGCGGTCTAACTTGCACAATGCATTTCGGTATTCAGCTGTATTTTGCTTGATTGCCTTTTGGGCTCAAAGACTTAATTTTCCTGCTGCGATTTTCTAGCTATCTCGGTGCTGTCTCTAGGCAACATACACAACGCCTTTGACCATACGCTTACTGCCGTGCAGAAGAGTGGGTTGTTTGTAGTATCTGATCGTGGCACCTGGCACCGAAGGCTTCGAGCCCCATGCCAATTCCAAATCCTTGTTTCCGTTCCACTTGCTGTCAGTGCCATCGGTATTGAAGCGCATGCGAGGACGTTGAATGACCATTTTCCACGATATACGAACGCACTGAGCTATGTAATCCTTAACAAATGTGTCTCCTATTAGTTGTTTGAACGCTTTCCTTCCCGAGTCCGTTTTAGTTTCACAGGAATACCCGACTTTCTGTAGGAAACATAAAGCTGAATGTACTTCAGACAAAACAAAAATTGAAGGAATACAGTTTTGATATATAGGAAGACAAGAAAATTCAACAGAACTACAGACACAAGATTAGGGTTAATAAAATAATTTCATAAAAATTCTGAGACTACTGAACCTTTATTATTGTTATTATTATCTGTGTTTACAGTAAATGAAAAGGATGTACTCTTACTCGAATTAATGCATCCAAGTTTGTGAAGTCAGCGTTGTTTCTCAAATAATCGCCAATACAGATAAGCACGTTTGGCGGCAAGATATCTTCTCCTGATGTACCAACAGAACGAGGCCGAGGTGTAGGACATTCAGAAGTGGCCTGAAAATATAGACTGTAACATGATCTCCGCGTCAGATCCTGAAAATATACCTTGATAACACAACCTATGAATAATATCTTACATTGTTGTTGTAGAGTCGACAATGGGTACAGTTTGTTTCCAAAAGGCATAAAGTTTTCAGTAAAAAAACTTTTCAGCTGTACTTGAAAAACTGACTATAACAAACCATTTGTATTGCCATGAATTTTTCTGGTTACCTGTTTTTGATGCTGAAGTTCATGATATTTCACTGGATTTTTCAATTGACGAGCAAGTGTTTTAAGGCTCTCTTCATGACACAAATTGGCTTGTGTTTCCGCCTCCTAAAATATAAACCAGTGGTCTGTCAATGAAATCCCTAATCACCTTCAATCTCTTTGCATCAGATGTTTCATAGCAGGATATAATTACATATTTCACGGTCTCATCCAGGTCGCTATAACGGGATCTAAAGGCCGCTTCACACGGCAGGGCATGCTCAAATTAAAAACTCACGAGTAAAGCGTACATCGAAATTCAGGGAGTTTACACAGTGCAGCACCGAATTCCTTGATTATCACATAACGACATTTTAATGGCCAAGCCGCCCCCACTTACCTCGGGGTTCAGTTGAAAATAGCTCCTTTCCTCCCACTTTTAATGTCTTTAAGCAACTGGCCTGGCATCCAGTTGAGACACTTATCGGTTAATCTCTTTCATGTGGTCTGATTAGCATATCTGTGCTCACGAAAAAAATAGGACGGGCTCTATTTCCGCGAGCTTGCTGCGTGACGACGGATGGGTCATAAAAATCACAAAAACTTTGAGTTTACACGATACAGCTTGCTGCCATGAGCACGCCCATGCAGCAAAAACGGATCGTGTAAAGCGGGTTTAATGTAATAAGAAAGTGGTGGTAAGGGGATATAGTGTAAGTGAGGGATAAAGAGAGAAAACAAAAGCAAGGGAGAGAACGGGAGGTTGCCTGTGGTGTAGATACAAGTGAACTAGCATCCCAAAAATAAATCTGTTGTTTTATTTCTAAAACTTCTCTTTTACGAGTTAAAGCGTAGTTCGCGTTCTCCATCTTCAGAGGGATTTCTCTTCTTTATAGTAATCGACGCGCATAAATTGTGAATTGAAACTACATGCACAATGTACACGTAGGCGTACATTGCAAATGAACATTTACAAAATCGCATGATTTGGTAAAACCGGAAACACTCGAGTCTGAGAGACAAGAAGGCAACAATTGAACCACATTCCTCTCTTTATCTAAGCACCAATCTGCCAAAGTAGTTTTCTGTGAAATGGAATAGGACGGGTGTAAGGAAGGTCTAAACGTGGACAACTCGTAAAAACTTTTCTTCGCAAAAGCTAACGTTCCATCATCTTCACGCAGAGAGGGAAGATTTTCACGAAGCTTCCAGGTTAAGAGTTGCTTTTGCATGCTTGCATACTTACTTTCTAGTGTTTTATGTTGCGACGAAATATTTCAGGTGGTTTCAATGCCGGATCCACTTAGCCCTAGGAATTATAGTGTTAGCCACGAGTAAGCAATAGCGGTGTTTTTTGTCCGAAAATGTCTCTCGGTTTTTCTCCACCAGTCAACAGATCTTTCCCTGGAGAACGGGGGAGCAGTGTCAGTCTAACCGTCTTTTCGGGGTTTTGTGCCAGACTAGCACGAAGACAGATGATAGTGTAGATAAGTTCTCTCGTTGTCTCTTCCACACCGCTCTACATAACCCGTAGCACCATTGGATTGCCATTGCTGCTGTATTTGAATTAGCAGAACTTCGCTGTTGCTTTTACGCTTATAGTTAGCCAGATTATCGTCACTTCCCTGACCTGCAGGCTTGTTTTGGAATCAAGTGGATCTATCCACCTGGGTAGATCCATCAGAATGTAAGGTTGTACCGACTTTCCCATCACGAAAGTGTGGCTAGCAAGTGTGAAACCCTTTTGGCTCTTCCTCCACCTGGTTATGCCCCTTCTTGTGATGTACCTCCCCACCCCACTCTCCTGGCGTGGGTGTGGATAGGAGAGAGAGTTGAGTTAACAGGGGCAGATATGGGCTAGTGTAAGTGTGTGTTGTTGCCAGTTATTAATCAGGTTTTTCTGTTGCAGGCATTGCGAAAGCAGAAGGCTCTGCCCACAAGGTGGGCATTTTGTTATTCATCGTTCTCTAGTAACCCACACTACCTCAGCGACAAGGGCAGGATTTCTGAGTGCCTGGTCTTATATGATAAACAGAATGGAGTGAGTACCTGTTCCAAGCAGTATGGAAGGGGATAGGCAGAATCGCATTGGGAACCAGCGCGGGAATGAGTTGTGTGGAGAACGTAGGCGCCAGAAAGCGCTGTCAGAAACGAAGACGCCTACCTCCGCCCATCACCGAGTCGTCGTCGGCCTGGCTACAGAAGGTAGCCGCAATGGATAAAGCTTAATAATTTCATGTCTTCGGAGAAAGTATTTGAGTTAGGTACTGGGGAGAAAGAAGTAGTGAGAGACGCGTGGATTCCACCTCAATCGTTATTTCGCCACCCCGCTACGTGCCCTGCTGTAGCATCTTTTTAATCACCTAGGCAGTGTCCATTTGAAAAGTAATGGGCCATAGGAATCAATTTAAATCTGAAGGAATTATGACCATTCTCCATCCTGTTCTTTTCTTTGAGACGAAGACTACTGGATGAAAAAGCCCTGCTCGGAGTCTGGCATTTTCTGTATGGCCTGCTTGTTCAACACTCCTGACCCAGATAGCAGTCCCACATGGGAACTATGCATAATATAGGTGGGTATTCCCACGTACCCACGCATAAATAATGTGTATTTTGTTGAGGAATTCCCACGTAGTTACGTGGGATTTAGGAGAGTTTGAGACTCTTTCCGATGTGTATTATGCACATGTGAACCCATGCATTTTATACGCATATATTTCCATGCATTTTATATGTGGGAATTCCAACGCATATTAAGCATGGAATTTTAAAGGGACGACCCACCCTGGACATACACGATAACTCCATCGAATACACAGACATGTACCTTTATAACTATAGTTCATTTATAAAGTACACCTTAAAGGAATTTTAAGAATAAAAATTTTAGTGAAATTAGTATTTCCATGTCTAACTTTCTATTATACTTAGAAAAAAGGCAGCCCTCCACCAAAATATGCAGAATGTAGCAAAATTTAAATATATTATCGCTCAATGGCTGCTGTTTCCGGTCTGCGATAATAAGCCCACATTGCCAGACTGCGCATAATATACGTGTATTTTACATGGTAATGCCCATATGGGAAATCCCACGTAAAATATACGTGTAATATACAAATGACTTCTAATGAAATTTTAGGTGGGAATTCAAAAGTATAATATACATATAATATGCGTTAATTACCCATGCATTTTAGAAGTGGGCAATTCTACGTATATTATACAGTGGAATGCCCACGGTGTGCATTACTCGGAAAAAACCATGCAGTTTACGCGTGTATCTACCCGTGCATTTTATACGCGGGAAAGCCTATGCATATTATATGTAGAGTTTACACGGAAATCACACCGTGGGAATGTCCACGTATATTACACATGTTTTCTATGTGGCCCTGCCAACGTCCCACATTCCCACGTAAATCCCACCTAAAAACAACGCGCTTTATACGTGGGACGAAAAATTATGCTAACTGGGGAGTCATATCTTGAAGAGCCTGATCCTGGCTGTGATAGGTGGTTAGGTGTTCTAGAGCTTTGGGGTGTAGAGAATCGTGAGACATCTGCCCCGACTGTCCTTGGGTGGAAGTTGATAACCTTTAGACTTAGTGCTTTTTGTAGAGGGTAGGCGGAATGAAGATTACGACCAGAGCCAACCGTCTCTCAGTATTTCCCCTTCTGCCGTGCCAGTTCTGCTGCAGTCCTTGAAGACACAGAATGAATAAGTTTCGCCCTCTTTCAACTGGTGCCCGACGTGGTCCCAGCTTGTTGGCTACTCTCTAAAGTCAGGGAGGACAATGACTCTTCGATGGGATGGGATGGACGACTTCGTTTCTCACAGCGCTTTCTGGTGTCTACGCTCTTCATGCAGTTCTTTCCAACTCTGATTTTTGATGCTATTTGTCTCAATCGCCTTGCACTCTGTATGAGAGAGGTTTTCGCATTCGATACAAAGCAAGCTTGCCGGCGGAGTGGGTGGAGCCACGTGGCTCTTCCCTTCTACTCTGATGCCGCCACCCAGAAGGACAGAGCCACTTGGTTCCCAGAAAGCCCACAAGAGAGGGAGTGGCAAGCAGCCCTGGCAAGCCAATGATGCTGGTGTTATATAGAATTGTGAATAACAGACGACAGTTTATCTGCGCCACAACCTTTCAAACACCTAGTCTGACACCGAATCCTCAACATGATACTGCCGCTTTGTTCTCATAGAAAAAGATTAATCTGCTGACGAGTGGAGAAAAAACTACGGGTACGAGTACACTACGGGATAAAAAGATGTTCTTAACTCGTCACTTAGCTACGCAGTATTCAAAACACATCGATAATTCTGCACAACACTATGATAGTAAGTACAAAAGTATCCTCAGGCTATATAAGCATTGTTTGTCATGGAAAATTTTTGAAAAAGTCTTCAAAGATTTCCTTCACTGGTGCGCGCATAGAAAAGGAATGTGGGTTAAGTGTGGGCAATGTGTGTCTTACACTCGAGTATTTTCGGTTGAACCTAATGAGGTGATTTGGGCAAAGTTTATTTGTATTGTACTCCTACATGTTTAGAAAATGGCGAACCGACGTTGGCTGAGGAAAGTTGTTTAAACGTTGCTTTTGATCGCAAACAAAACGTAACTTTCTCCGACTCCAAGCAACGTGTTTGTTGCAACGTTGAATAAATGTCGGAAAATCGGCTTTGGATAAACGTAAAAAAAATCGGCGTTGTATACATGTCGGACTTATAGCCAAAAAAAAAAAAAAAAAAAAAAACCAACATCCTCGTGTAATCTCTCACTAGAAATTGTAGCCATGACAAATCTCTTTAACAATAAATCAAAATCGGAACGTAAAATGAAAGAATTTCAATAGCGCGCAAGTTTGTTTCCCACGTAATTTTGAAAAATATTCATGGAAATCGACTTCATGCGTATCCTGCGTGACCGGATGACCCAAGGGTGGAGGTAATGCGACGGATGGGTGACCGCTCTAGGTTCTAGATAGCATTCTGTATTAATATTTCATCTACGTTGCTTTCCAGACGTCTATACAACGTCGGGGGATAGCAATGTTTCGATTTCCATAATCAACCAATACCCGACGTTCATCCAACATCAGATGCGACGTCTATCCAACGTTGTTCCAACGTCGCAATGTTTACTGGGTAATTGATGGATAAAGGTATATTTTGACTGGCTTTACCGTCAAGATCTCACACAGAAGGCGATGTTTTTCCTCTTCTTTCTCTCCTTCTCCAGTCTTGCCATCAAGCGCTGCTTTTGCCTCCAGCCACGCATTTGACATCAACAGATTGTACTCCTCGGCAACATTCATGGGTCTGTTGTAGATGTTAATATTTTCTAGCGAGCTTTCGTTTTGTGCAATTCTCGCATCCATTTCCACAGCAAGCCTTTTGTTAAACAGTGACAAATATACATTAATATAGGGACAAAATGCCTGAAGCTTATCACTTAAACCATTTGTTTTCATTATAAAGAATGCAATTGATTCACAGTGTACCCTGCAGAAATGTGGAGACAAAATGTTTGAAATCGCGATATCGATGTTATTGCTAAAAGAAAAAAACGTCTTACGAAATCACACTCCTCTCTGCGCAAAAAAAAAAAAAAAAAAAAAAACAGAAGCAAAAAAATAACAACCGACGCTGCAATTTTGCCGCTGGTCGGAACAACGTTACATATTCCAAGAGTTATGTTTTGAGATAACCCCACACCAGGCCGCTCGAAGGGCCACACCAGAAGGCTGTTTTCAAGGAAGGCTGATTTTTTTTTCACATATTTTAAATGAATAAATAAACACCCGCTATACTTTTCAGGGGCTTTGTTTGTAAAGAGTTAATTAAACTTCGATGAGTTGGTTTTCTATGCGTCAATAAAGCAGGCATTATTCTTAGGGGCTTAGTTTGTGAAAGGTTAACTTCGTATATCACATATTCCGCCCCCATCTTCCCCTTCCCCTACTACAAATGAGTGGCGATAACTAGATGCTGAATGTTGCGACGAATGAATCTATTTATCGACATTGAATCGACATTGTGAAAACGACGTTAGACAGATCTTAGGAGAGGGATCCTTCTAGCATCTTTGGCTTCTAAAGTAAAACATTTATGAACGCTTTTCATGTAAAATTTTCCAAAAGAAGTTGAAAAATGACTGCGCTCTTATCAAAAACTAACGTCGTATATTCAAGGACCTGTCATATCCTCATATGGCATTTTATAATGGCTACGTGACGTCCATTTAACGGCTGAACGACGTCTATATAAATTCAACATGTCGATTTGATCTAAACATAGCATCAATAAAAATCGCGTTTTCCGTCAAAGCTTAGGGAGACATCACAATATTTAGTTCCATACCTGTCAATCAGTAATGCATTTTGTTTAACCAGGGCATCCATCGCTTCATGCTGGGTTAGTTTCTCTGTTTTCAGCTTCTTCTTCAGTGGGTCAAGTAACTCTTCAATTAAGATACATCGTGTATCTTTTTGCATTTTTTCTTTCATTTTAATGTTTTCCTCTATCATTCCTTGAACGCGTGGAATAAAAGAACTTCCGAACGAAACAGACATTGGCCCCAAGCAAAGGCTTTGAATTTTATTAGGGAAGGCACCTGCCGACTGAGCACCATCGTAGCTGACAGTGGCTTCCTTAGGCGCAAGGTTTGGCTTCTGGCCCTGGGTTATGGCCGATATTTTGTTGTTCGAAGAAGCGCCATCGCTGGGCATAATGGCAAATTGGGCTTGCATTAGGAGCAGAGCGCGAAGTAACTTATCCTTCAGTCCAACATATCGACACAACGCTTGAATGGCCTCCAGGTTCGAACCTTTTTTCGAATCCAGTAAGGTATTTTTTCCGACTCGTATCTGTGGTGAGTGCGGATTTACAACCAGTCCCTCATCGTTTAACGCGGTGATACTGTTTATGCATTCATCTATAATTTCGGCAGTTTCGCCAAATGACAATTCGTGGCTCCCATAGCTGGCCATATCTGTCAGTGTTAAAAATATCACAAACACTCTTGTTGTAAAACAATATCGCGGCTAAATTCGGAAGTAATGAAGGACTGTTAAGTTGATTACTTTCTATACTTTTTGTGGTATCCTTACAATTCAGCTGATAACAAGGTCTCGTTAATTGTTCAGTGTAAATGTATTATCACAATATGCATCGCAATGCACAGGCACAGTCTATTACGATTCCCAAGGCTAAAATGAAACTTTTACTTCGCAAAAGCTTTGAATTCGCTTATCTCCACTTTTAATGGGTTCCCTTCCAGTAATATTTACCACGCAATATAAAAAAGAACTTTTTGAGGTACTGTTCAAGATACTCTAACCCTTCCATCCATCCTATGGCCAATCAGAATGCCCGAGACGTCGTCTGCTAGTCTCGTATAAACGACATTCCCTTTTTGCGTGGCGTCGATACAACACGCCATTCTGTGTGCTGCCGGTTTTTTGCAGCAAGGGAACTGGTTTAAGGTGCGAATTGCTTCATTTTTTACTTAATTCACTGCCTAATGGATTGTTTTATCTATTATTGTGCGTTGGGATAAATTTATGGAGCCGAAGTGTGTTTATTCGCCATCTTACTCTTCGGTCTGATTAGGTTGAGTTTGCACGATCACGGAGACACTTTCCTAGTCCCGAGAAGTGCGCCTCTTTCTCCACTTTCATTCAGATCGAGGAACTTACCAGTTCCACCTCAGTTCGTCTAGGAGTAGGATCTTTTCAGGCTGCTGGACCTGATCAGACTCCAAGCTTTACCAGCCAGCTGTGTCATCGCGGAAATGGCCAGTTTTTGCTTAAGCTTTACTCCATGGGTCGCTTCTCAGTCTTTGTAGAGCAGGTTCTGCAAGTCTGACAGCGTTCTCCGACGAAAAGAGACGTTTTCTGTGACGTCTGAGGGTCATTTTCTTTGCCAGGACCGTTTTCCCTTTGTGGTCTTACGGTCACGGGTGCGAGAAGACCATTCTGGTCCAACGGGATTCACAAAACCCGTTACGGTCCGATGGTCCCAGGTGCATCTGAGGCAAGAGAGATCCATATCCGACACGGGTGGTGCCATTACGGTCCAGCCCGTTACGGCCCGGGAACGTTATCGTTCCGGGAAGCATCTCTTTTCGTCTTTCCTTAGACCCAGCGAGTTATTGCGGTGTTTAAGCAATTGTAAACACAGCTTGGAAGGTTAAAGCTTGCAGTTGAAGCAAAGCACGGAGAAATGTAGTTTTGTGCGTTGTTTTATACTACATATTCTCACCGTTGTTTTTCTCTGCTTGCATTTCAGATATGACAGAGGCCAGTCTACATTCTCCACCGTTACTGCCTCAGTGTATCCATCCTCCAACCGCGTGTAACCCCCACTCCATCTGCGACCGCTGTAGACGGAATAGTGGAATACCTCTGTGTGAGCCAGACAGCCAGTGTGGCGAGTGTCTACATCTTTCTCCAGAGGATTGGAAAGTCCTATTACGGAATAGGACCAAGAACGAGCGCAGGAGGGATAAGCGCAAATTCCTTTCGTCAGCTTCGTTTGTTACTCGTGAATTTATTCGTGATACCATGAAGAAGGCTAGCTCCGTTATTCTGGGCCAGGTCTCCACCCCCGTACACGTAGACACTGGTGCAGAATCGGAATCCGCTACGCCAGTTAAGAGACATAAAAAGTCCAAGAGTAAAGGACGTGCATTTTCTGAGACTGTAGCAGAATTGGACATCCCGGAAGGGCAAGAACGGGATCGTCTCCGCGAGGCATGGGCCTCACCTCCTAGAGTGAAACCCAGTGGCAGTCCAGGAGGGGCGTTTAAGTCCCCGTCTGAGGAACAAGTGACTTTAACGCATAAGGATACGGGAACAGTACTTTCGGCGGTTACAGGCCAGTTAGGCATTCCCCCGCGAGAGGACTTATCCCCCCCTCCTCAGCTGCAGCGTCTCCCGAGTGAATTTTCAGCGTTTTTGTCTATGCAATCGCAACTGCAAAAACAACTTTTGGATTTACAGAGTCAAGTTCAGAAGCAGGAGAGTCTGCTTAGTCAAAGGCAAAAGCCTAAACCATCAGCTACGGTTTCTCGTCCTCCTCCGGAAATTCAGTCAGTGGCAGCGATATCGGGCTCGCCTGTACCTCACCTCCCGCTGGACTCTAACGTGGATATTCCCGAAACGGTCACCATCAGCGAGGAGGATTCCGTGGGCGTGCCCCTTTCGGGCCAAGTCTCCGCATTGCTGGAAGATGATGAGGAAATCGGGCCGATGGAAAATTCTCCCCTAGCAGCAGTCCCAAGCAACAGGGAGAAAGAAATTTACACCCCAGTAGGGGAACCCCACATGTCACATTTTTCACAATCCCAACTCCCAGAAGCAGCATCTGATGAACAGGAGTCGGAGGTGGAAGACGGGGAAGAAGAATCCGAGGGTACGTCAGTACATTCCCGTTGTCATTTACCGTTACGGGCAGTGGAGCAGGTGCGTTCTCCCGGCCAAGGGCATCGACTTTGGAGAGATCCAGCGGCAGCGGGCAGACGGCCCATCCGTACTCCCTCTCCACCAGATCTTGCCCCATCGGTCGAGGACGCGGCCCCCTCGAGTTCTGCTTCTACGATTGCACCAGAAGACGTGCCGTTCAGGGATGCCATTCAAGAGATAGCCCGCTTAGCAGAGGTCTCCTGTGGCTCCCCAAATTTAGATAAGGAGGATCCGCCCATTCGGATGACATCTCAGGCAGCTCCACCACAACAGGACTCGTTTATCGCACTAGCCACCAGTGAGGGCATTGCTCATGCTGTCACGGTCCGCGCGAAAGAGTTCAAGAAGATGGACGCCGGTGAGGGTCGCACGTTGTCGCGTTTCCATTTATCTAAACATTGCTCAGTACGACCAGGACCATATCGGTCAGCGGATGAAAAAATTCCCCTAGAGGCACTGGAGCAGCCCGTGAAGCGTACAGTCTGGATGCCCACAGTGCGTAGTGACTCAGACATTCCATTAGTGGAGAAAGACGCAAAGACCATCGAGGCGTCTTCTCGCCACATCCTGAACATTATGTCTTTTCAAGATCATGCACTTAAAGCACTAAAGTCGCGTTGGGAAGAACTTCGCCTTAGTGATCCCGTGTCTGCTAAATTGATGGAATGCCTGGCCTTAGCTACCCGAGACGTGGTCAAACTTTCCACTTTTTTGATGACTTCAATGGTCTACTTACGTCGAGATGCCTTTCTCCAGCACTGCTGGTCTAGTGTCAAAGGTTTGCGGGACCTGCGTCATGCCCCTATCCTGGAGGAACGAGAACTATTTCCTCCCGCCGAGATAGAGAGGGTGAACCAGGAAAGTCGTTCGCTTTCGCAAGATTATGCCCTGATGTCCAGGATGTCTCGCTCCTCCTTCAAACGTCCACTGAAGAGGAAGAGACCACAACAGTCCTCTCCAGCACCGTCTAAGCCGAGTGCGCAGCTACAACAGCCCCCTGTCAAGAAACCGAAACCCAGCCCCGGCAGCAAGACAGAGGGTCCGGCTCCACAGTCGTTCAGGTAGCAGCCAACCAAAGTACCGTCACGAGATTCCCTTATCTCCTGGCGATACTTTAGCAAACTTAAGAGACTTGGAAAATTTACTTTCCTTAAACGCCTCCTTGCCCGTAGGAGGAAGACTAGGAAAGTTTTGGCAGCAATGGGCAGAAATGGGGGCGTCTCGAAGGGTAGTACGTTGGTTAAAGAGAGGTTACTCCCTACCTTTCAAACGAGACCGGAACGGGCTCAGGTGCCCTATTCCCCTAACCGCCCATGCGCCAAGACAACTAGTCACCTCTTACGCCAAGGGGTCAGAAAAAGACCGAGCTCTCCAAGAAATGCTACTGAGCTTGTCTCAAAAACAGGCGATAGAGGAAATGCCAGAAAATCAAATGGGTTTTTTCAGCAGAGTTTTTCTGGTTCCCAAGAAATCCGGAGGGTGGAGGCTGGTAATCGACCTTTCCCCCATAAACGGTTTTCTCCGAGTGATCACCTTTCAGATGGACACGGCCCAGGTGATAAAAGGGTCATTACGGGAAGGGATGTGGGGTACCTCCATAGATCTCTCCGATGCTTACCTCCATATTCCTCTCCATCGCTCGGCAAGAAAATTTCTAGCCTTTCAAGTAGGGAAAAGACGATTTTGGTTTCTGGCACTTCCCTTCGGTCTGGCTACGGCCCCGTACGTTTTCTCCAAGGTCATGAAAGTACTGAAAACATGGGCACGGCTAGAAGGGATGTTAGTCTTTCAGTATCTGGACGACTGGTTTCTGGCGAATCAAGACAGGCAGGTAACCGAGAATCATACAATGTCTTTAGTTCGCAAGGCACTAGAGGTAGGTCTAGTAGTAAACCTAGCCAAGTCCGAACTAACCCCCAAACAGTCCATTACCTTTCTAGGGGAGTTTTGGGATCTGGCAATAGCAAAGGCGTTCCCTACGCCAGAACGCCGCCAGAGAATTGCAGATGCCATAAAAGGTATTTCCCCAGGAAAGAAGGTGAGATTACAGGCCATGGAATCGCTCCTCGGCCTGTTAGTGGCAACAGAGAAGACAGTCCCCCTGGGCCGTCTCCATTACAGGCCATTTCAAAGCCAGGTAAGATGGGCGTTGCATCAGGGTCGTTCACCCGCAGCGAGGATGCAAGTTTCACAGGTAACCCTACAAGCCCTACAGTGGTGGTGCGATGTTCTAATTATGTCCGAAGGAATGCCATTTCAGCCCCCCACCCCGGAGATAGAGATTCAGACCGATGCGTCCCATGCGGGGTGGGGAATTTATTGGAATGGTCAGGTATGGAAGGGCAAATGGCCACCCTCGCTTCAGTCCTACCACATAAACTGGCTGGAGCTTCGGGTGGTCTGGATTGCCCTAATCAAGCTGACCAACCAACTCAGAAACAAGGCAGTCCTTTTTCGGTTAGACAACTCCACAGCCATAGCTTACCTCAACAAGCAGGGGGGCACCAAATCACGATCCCTGTCCAAACTTGCATTCCAAATTCTTTCAAAGGCCAGGGAGGAACAGGTGACCGTTTCCGCCCGTCACCTGGCCGGGAAATTAAACGTCCTAGCGGACTTAGCCTCCAGACAGGGTCAAGTTATCAACACCGAGTGGTGCCTATCCCCTCGGTCCTTTCAGTGGGTGACACACCAATCCCCATGGGGTGCCCCGACTCTGGATCTGTTTGCAAACGCGATGACCACCCAACTTCCCCGGTACGTGTCTCCTTGCCCGGACCCAGCAGCTTGGGCAGTAGACGCTCTCAATTGTCAGTGGCCACGGGACGAGGTACTGTATGCCTTTCCCCCACAAGCAATCTTAGGGCAAGTCCTGCAGAGAGTAATCGAGTTGAAACCACCGTTCCTATTACTCATTGCCCCATGGACACCGGAAGCCCCATGGTTCGCCCTCCTACTCCATTGCAAGGTAGTAAGGTCGATACCGATCCCATGCCACAACGAGTTGCTATCACAACCCCATTGGCATCACTTCCACCCCTCCCCTCGCTTACTGAACCTCCACCTATGGTGTCTGACCAGTCCTTTCTGAAAAACAAGGGTTTTTCTAAGCAGGTGAGAGAGAAAATAGTAAACAGTCACAAGGGTTCAACGGCCAAAGTTTACAGGTCGCAGTGGAATAAATTTGCCGCTTGGTGTAGCACTTCTAAGCTAGATCCGTTTCAGGCTAGCCCAGCAGTGGTAGCGGATTTCCTCGATCACCTTTTCACGGAGGTGAAATTAAAGGTAAGTTCCATCGAGGGCTATAGGGCCGCTATAGGGTCAAGACTCAAAGCGTCTACAGGCTACGACCCGGGCGAAGATACTTCCCTATCACAGCTAGTAAGACATTTTAAAGTAAGCTCCCCACCCTGCCCATCCAACATAGCGCAGTGGGATTTATCAATAGTCTTACAGTATCTTCAGCGCCCAGATATATTTAGTAAGGACGTGATTTCAGCAAAAAACGCAACATTAAGATTCACGTTTTTATTGGCCTTAGCTTCGGGCAAAAGAAGAGGCGAAATCCATGCCCTAGACAGAAAGGTAAATAAAGATAAGGGTACATGGGAGAAGGTCACCCTAGTCCCTAGAGCAGGATTCATGGGAAAAACCCACATCATGACCCAAGGGATGGGAACGTTCGATCACATTACTCTCCCATCCCTACCAGATGACCCCGACTCAGACGGTCTGGTCTCTTTGTGTCCCGTCAAAGCGCTGCAACAGTATTTGGAAATGTCAGAGGCCTACCGATCAGATAATCAGAAGGCTCTCATCATTTCGTTTATGCCGAAATTTAACAAAGATCTTTCGAAACAGTCGATCTCAAATTATATTAAAAGGATCATTTTGGCAGCCTATGACGATGCACAAATCGACCCTAACCCGTTAGGGGAATCAAACATCAAAGCCCATCAGGTAAGGCAAGTAGCCAATTCCCTCAGGGCGGTACGCAACGTGTCCCTTTCGGATATATTAAAAACAGGTTGTTGGGTTTCCCCCAACTCGTTTGTTAAATACTATCTGAAAGATTTTTCTCAAGATGAATTGTCTGGCTTATATTCATTAAGACCGTTCGTGGCTTCAGAAACGACCATTACAGGCTGAGTGTTTCTGTTGTAGGAATGCTTCTCCCAAGTTTAAGAACAAGGGCAAGCACAAGAGTAACTTCTCCAAGGGCCGTAATGGGAATAGTAACAACAACAACAAGCCACGAAAGTAACAACCTACAAGAAGGTCTTTCCTTCTTACTCTGAACATTTCGCCTTTCGCTCAGGTCCTTTGGACCATTTCGGTTCGTGCTTATATTAAGTTACGGACGAACGCTGGACGGTTATGTTTAATTAAGCATTTATTTACTCCGAAGTGTTCAGGATCGCATGTGTAATGAGTACAGCCCAGTCTTCGGTCTTACGGCTACTCGGATGCTTAAGTTTTGATCTCCTTTCTTCATGTTTTTCAGAAAGAAAGGGGGGGGGACCATGTCGGTCCCAGACGTACCCAGTGACCGTACACCCGTTGTAGCCGGAAGGCCGAAAGCCGGTTTATGGTTCATGGTATGAGGTACCATAGTATCATTATGGGCTTATGGGACCATAACGGCCCCATATAGGAAAACAGTCATAAATAAGCAAAATTTTTTCTGTTTTTCATTTTATGACGATTTACAGTAGTTTTAGTACTATCTAGTCAATCGCTATGAGTTTATTTCAAATAAACGTGGTAATTTATCAAATGAGAAGAAGAAAAGTTAGACAGCGGACTCGCTTTCTTTTTCAAGTTTGAATTGCATGTCTTGTAAGACACTTCAGTCACTTTACTAGAAGTGTCAAAGAGTTTATTTGCGTAATTCCTATGGATTTACGATCGTTTTGTAGTACTTCTAAATAAACCTAATTGTTCATCAATACATAGCAAGTGAATAGTGAGAACTTGAGGAAGGGATCCATCCGGTGGGCGGTTGGAGGGGGATGGTGATAGTTCTCAAAAAAGATGATGGCATGGTTGGAAGCCTTCTCATCTCAACTGACAGTTGCTGTGATATTTTTTTTTTTTTTACTTTGTTACGATTTACCTTATGTTGAAAGACCGGAATGGTACGCCTCCGGACTTTATTTAGGAAATCATTAAAAGAATTGAAACTTAGCTGACAAGTTTTATTTCTTCTTTGCGTCGAGTGCACAGCACTCCTCGCCTATATGCAATGAGCTTTTACAAGCCATAGTGTAATTCGCGACCTTTTTGGGCAGTTCAAGAATGGCAGGCTCCCCTGCTCCGGACTCAAGTCCCATTAAAAGTGGAGATAAGCGAATTCAAAGCTTTTGCGAAGTAAAACTATCGTTTTATTTCGTAAAACGAGCTTTTACGAGTAAAAGCGCAATTCGCGTTCTCCACTTTTAACTTTGATTTTAACCCGTCCCATCCATCCCCAACTAGCCTGGGCGTGTTTTACCGCCTTTTGGGGCTAAAAAGGGAATGTCGTTTATACGAGACTAGCAGACGACGTCTCGGGCATTCTGATTGGCCATAGGATGGATGGAAGGGTTAGAGTATCTTGAACAGTACCTCAAAAAGTTCTTTTTTATATTGCGTGGTAAATATTACTGGAAGGGAACCCATTAAAAGTGGAGAACGCGAATTGCGCTTTTACTCGTAAAAGCTCGTTTTACGAAATAAAACGATAGTTTAAAAATCTAAATATATATCTTTGCAGTCTGGACAAGATCAATTGTGTTCGACAGAAAATGTTTTTCATTGCCGTCTCCAACTACGTGCATTTCCGATCGATCATAAATAGGAAGTATTTTGTATTTCCTTGTATAATAAAACTCATTTATGATTAGAAGGGATTAAAGAAGTAATAACTATCGAAAAAATGATCCATTTTTTGGTTTGTAGACTGCATTATTTTGTACAAAATAGCATCTTATTTTAAATATATGACTTTTATTGAGTTCATGCAATATGAAAATTCACATTGTTTGAATGAAGTCTGCCGATTTTGATGCAAAATGCACCGTCAGCTAAAGAGCACTTTGAATGACTTTGAATCATAATTCACTGTCCGGTATTATCACGGAATGTATGATCGACATTTTTGACGGAAGGATTGTGTTCCCCAAGTTGTGCATACAGCAAAACCTCAATAAACCGGACACTCACGGGACTAGCTAATTTTTCGGTTCAGCGAGATGTTTGGTATATTGAGGGTCCCTCATTTTCCACACTTTAAGACAACATCAGTATTTCGAATCCAAGACATTTCATCCGAGGACATTTCATCTGAAAATAAGTGACAAAGTACGACATTTCATCCGAATTTTTTTACAGATAAATTTTAACGCAAAGCAACGGTACTCCGAAGCAAAAGCACATCCAATCACTAGAAAGTAGCATCAAAGCCGTATTCGTTTAATGCCAATCACTGTCTGATCTGTCACTCTGACTTCTTTATCTGGGTGAAGTCGTGTGCACTTTAGTTACTAATTAGTTACAGTACGTTTAAACGTTTTGGGCTGGACGCAAGTAAGTAGCGTCCATTTCTTTGCTTTGTTTGCTTGATCTGGACACGCGGAATTTCAGAAGCGCACTGAAGTTCTGCTTAGGGAGCCCATCGAAGGCCGCAAAACACTCGAGGAATTTCTTCGTGGAATTGGGCACAGCGTTCGATTTGGGCATTAGTAGTTTTTGGCATGGTGCAGTTATCAGTAGTGATATTTTATCTTACCAGCTTTTGATATGGTAGTTAACAGAAAATGACTTTTTTTTTAAAAAGTTGGCCAGTTGTCCGTTATTTGTTAAGGCGTTGCTCAGTTGACCGATGATCAGTTTATATGTCTCCCCATTCTACACAGACTTTTAATTCTAAGTTGTAATTTAGTTCTAATTTCAACAACAGTAGCAACAACAACAACAACAACAACAACAACAACAACAACAACAACAACAACACAGCTTATGTCAAATCAATTTTATTATACGTTTAAAAGGTAAACGGTAAAGTGCCGCCCCCCCCCCCCCAGTCTTCTGCCCTGCTCCTTTTTTGCAACCAGGTGACGTGCCCACCCTCTAAAAGGGTGGGGATGCCATTTGCCCCTCCCCTGTACAAACATCAGATTATATAGACATGCTGTTTTAAATAACTTTTATTGGCATTTTCACTACTAATTGCAATACATTACAAATTACGAATTACAATTCTTATTAATTGAAAGTGAACGAAGAGAAAACACAGTTTATAGGTTATCAGCACCAAAAGATGTCTTAATCAATGCAATGTTGATTTTATAGACATAGGTGGAAACATCATTGGAAAAACACACACTGCAGTCAACCTTGGTGTCACTATGGATAGTGAATTAACCATGTCTTCCGAATAAACAATGTGTGTTGTTAGTGTTATATAACCCTCCGAATTATCTCACGGATACGTCGTTTCATTGCTGCAGCAGCAGCTAAATCGTTAGTGCATGCACTAATCATATCCACACCAGATTACTGCAATGTTTTACTCTATGGCATAAATGCCTATAATCTTCGTAAGCTGCAGAAAGTGATAAATGCTAAAGCTAGGGTCATCACAGGAACTCGCAGAAGTGAACGGGTTACTCCTGTTCTAAAGCAACTTCACTGGTTGTGTGTGAACGAGCGTATTGAGTTCAAGATAGCGCTGATGGTATTCAAAGCACTGCGTAGTCTGGCACCGGAATACCTAAGCAACCTTTTACGGTGGTATAAACCGCCCGTTCACTTCGCTCAGCTGACAAATTTTTATCAACGACCTCACACTTTAATCTTAAAGGATGCGGTTACAGAAGCTTTTCAGTCGCTGGGCCGAATATATGGAACTCGCTCCCATTTCATTTCAGATCGGAACCAAAACTGGACGTTTTCAAGAAGAAGTTAAAAACTTTTATGTTCAAAAAATCCCATCCAGTTTAATTAACTATATTGTTCGAATCCCGGTCATCTGCCCCCCCCGGTCAACTGCCCCCTGTCATCTGCCCTCTTTTTTGCAACCCGGTCGACTGCCCCCTTCAAAATGGAGGGGTAGTCATTGGCCCCCTCCATATACTATTTTTTCTTGGGTTCTTTGCTTACAAATACACAATAAATAAAATTATATTTATTTTATTTAATATATTGCACCTCAGTAAATTGCGATTCACCTATAGGAAACCAATTGCAATTAGAATTGTAATTAGTTTAGGGGTCAGTCTCTCCTAAGATCAAAATTGGTGAATAGATCAATAGTTTCTTACATTTCTGTTACTGAGCGACAATGAACAGATCATTCGTTCGTTATATCTACAATTGCCTAATTTTTTAAAGAATTCTTTTCCACTAAAAAAAAGGAGGAGGGGGAGGAGATGACCACCCCGTCAAATTGCAGGGGGGGGGGGCAGTCGACCGGGTTGCAAAAGGGGGGGGGGGCAGATGACCGTTTACCATATTGTTCAGCGCTTGGACAGATCCCATACAATGCGCTATACAAATATTGTTATCAGTATCAGTATCAGTATCAATTACACTCAAGTAAACCAGAGTCTGAGGAATTGCAATTGCTCGTAATTGCACTCCAATCAAAGTTCAATCACACATGAGATCGTGCCTTCTAAGATCAGTGATTCCTAGATATATTCACAAATTCAGCAATGAATAGATCAATCGTTTCTTTTATGTGTTCGATTTACAGACAATGAATAGATTAATCGTCGCTTTTATGTGGTCCATTTACTGCGAATGAATAGATGAACCGTTTCTTTCATTAACTATTTTCCAGTTTGAACAAATTATTTAAGAAAATAATGATCACAAAAATCCCTAAAGCCCTAACATTACTTAAGTACTTTTTAGACCAGCCGACTATGTCGGGCTGGTCTTATCTTATCAATAGAGGGGTATCCGTCGTCCGTATGTACGTATGTACGTATGTATGTACGTGTGTAAACTTTTACTTAAAATGCTTCTTCTCCTTCAGTTTTGATCGGATTCCTCTCAAATTTAACACGAATGTTCTCTAGGTATACCTCTCTTTAAAAACTATTTTTTTTGGCGATCCGCCAAAAATTGGCTAAATGGGGGACATTTCAAATTTTTCGATTGCCAATTTTCAAAATGCTTCTTCTCCTTCAGTTTTGATCGGATTCCGCTCAAATTTTACACGAATATGCCCTAGGTAGACCTCTTTTGAAAAATTACTCATTTTGGCGATCCGCCAAAAATTGGCTAAATAGGGGACATTTTTTAATTTTTTGATATCAAATTTTCAAATTGCTTCTTCTCCCACAATTTTGATCGGATTCCTTTCCAATTTTAAATATTTGTTCTCAAGGTAGACCTGTCTTGAAAAGTTACTCGTTTTGGCGATCCACCAAAAATTGGCCAAATGGGGGACATTTGTAATTTTGTGGTTGGCAATTTTCAAAATGCTTCTCCCACAATTTTGATTAGATTTTCTTCAAATTCTGCACGAATATTCTCTAGGTAGGCCTCTTTTGAAAAGTTACTTATTTTGGCGATCCGCCAAAAATTGGCCAAATGGGGGACATTGTTTAATTTTTTGGTGTCCAATTTCCAAATTGCTTCTTCTCCCACAATTTTGATCGGATTCCTTTCCAATTTTGGATAGTTTTTCCCTAGATAGACCTCTCTTGAAAAGTTACTCTTTTTGGCGAGACGCCAAAAATTGGCCAAATGGGGGACATTTGTAATTTTGTGGTTGCCAATTTTCAAAATGCTTCTTCTCCCACAATTTTGATAAGATTTTCTTCAAATTTTGCAAGAATATTCCTTAGGTAGGCCTCTTGAAAATTTGCTCATTTTGGCGATTTGCCTAAAATTGGCCAAATGAGGGACATTTTTTAATTTTTTGGTGTCAAATTGTCTCGCACAATTTTATTCGGATTCCTTTTAAATTTTGTTGGTTGTTCTCAGATAGACCTCTCTTGAAAAATTACTTTTTTTGGCGATCCGCCAAAAATTGGCCAAATGGGGGACATGTGTAATTTTGTAGTTGCTAATTTTCAAAATGCTTTTTCTCCCACAATTTATATAAGATTTTCTTCAAATTTTGCACGAATATTCCCTAGGTAGGCCTCTTTTGAAAAATTACTCATTTTGGCGATCCGCCAAAAATTGGCTAAATGGAGGACATTTTTTAATTTTTTGGTGTCAAATTTTCAAATTGCTTCTTCTCCCACAATTTTGATCGGATTCCTTTTCAATGTTTGGTAGGTGTTCTCAAGGTAGATCTCTCTTGAAATTTACTTTTTTTGGCAATCCGCTTAAAATTTACCAAATGTTGGACATTTGTAATTTTTTGCTTGCCAATTTTCAAAATGCTTCTTCTCCCACAATTTTGATCACATTTTCACCCAATTTTGTACGAATATTTCCTTGATAGACATCTTTTGAAAAATTACTCATTTTGGCGATCCGCCAAAAATTGGCCAAATGGGGGACCTTTTTTAATTTTTTTGTGTCAAATTTTCAAATTGCTTCTTCTCTCACAATTTTGATCGGATTCTTTTCCAATTTAGGATACTTGTTTTCTAGGTAGACCTCTCTTGAAAAGTTACTTTTTTTGGCGAGATGCCAAAAATTGGCTAAATGGGGGACATTTGTAATTTTGTGGTTGCCAATTTTCAAAATGCTTCTTCTCCCACAATTTTGATCACATTTTCTTCAAATTTTGCACCATTATATCCTGAGTTGACTTCTTTTGAAAAATTACTCGTTTTGGCGATCTGCCAAAATTTTGCTAAATGGGGGACATTTTTTAATTTTTTGGTGTCAAATTTTCAAATTGCTTCTTCTCCCACAATTTTGATAGCATTCTTCTCCAGTTTTGGATACTTGTTCTCTAGGTAGACCTCTCTTGAAAAATTACTCTTTTTGGCGATCCGCCAAAAATTGGCTAAATGGGGGACATTTGTAATTTTGTGGTTGCCAATTTTCAAAATGCTTCTTCTCCCACAATTTTGATCACATTTTCTTCAAATTTTGCACCAATATATCCTGGTTTGAGTTCTTTTGAAAAGTTACTCGTTTTGGCGATCTGCCAAAAATTTGCTAAATGGGGGACATTTTTTAATTTTTTGGTGTCAAATTTTCAAATTGCTTCTTCTCCCACAATTTTGATAGCAGTCTTCTCCAATTTTGGATACTTGTTCTCTAGGTAGACCTCTCCTGAAAAATTACTCTTTTTGGCGATCCGCCAAAAATTGGTCAAATGGGGGACATTTGTAATTTTGTGGTTGCCAATTTTCAAAATGCTTCTTCTCCCACAATTTTGATCAGATTTTCTTCAAATTTTGCACGAATACTCCCCAGGTAGGCCTCTTTTGAAAAATTACTCATTTTGGCGATCCGCCAAAAATTGGCCAAATGGGGGGCCTTTTTTAAATTTTTTCCCCTTATGAAAGAATTGAAAGAATGACTCCTCATCAGCCACAACTACACCGATCAAGTAAGCGAATATTTTCTCCGTTCAGTTACGGCTTTTTTCGTAACCACTGTCTGCGAATTTGATCATGATTTTGTCTGTGATTCTTGGCTATATATTCTGTAGGTCACGGCTGGTCACCATGTCCCTGGACATGCTTGTTTTTGTCTTTTTTTGGGGGGGAGGGCAGATAACATCCCCAACCTTTTGAAGGGGAGCTCTTCACCTGGTTGCGAAAAATGGGGGGGGGGGGCAGAAGACGCGGGGGAACACTTCACCGGCATTCCGTTTAAAATAATATTTATTTTGCAAACATAAAAATTATGGGGTACGGAAAAAAATAGCAACGGAAAAATGGCAGCGGAAATAATGGCAACGAAAAATATGACAAGTAGAAATAATGGCAACGGCAAAATGGCAAAGTGAAAAACGGAAAAAATGACAAATTTAGCAGGTTTCACTGAAGTTCAATCGAAACAAAGAAATCGTCTACCCTGACTACTCAGGATCAAAGAAAGTCCAATCAAAACCACTTAATGCCACTTGATGTCAGGGTATTTGGGGTGCAAGCAAAAATGGCAAAACGTAATCGCTGTGTGCGGCACCGTTGATCCTTTGAATGCTGGGGTGGCAACGTATCAATACATCTATTTGGGGTGCACCAGGCAAAACTTATTCGCTGTGTGTACAATGCGGTCAATCTTTTGGATACTCGGTTGTCAACGTAACAAAACATTTATTTGGCCTGCATCAGGCAAAACTTAAACCCTGTGTATACAGTATTGCTAATCCTATGGATGTTCGGGTGCCATCACAACAATACATTTATTAGGGCCGTTGTCCAGAATGAGCAACATACTATTGATATTACGCTTAAGAATAAATTTGACAAATGTGATAAATTTTTTTTTGTTATTTTGCTATTTTTCCGTTTTTTTTCCTTTGCCATTTTTTTCGTTGCCATTATTTCCACTTGCCATATTTTCCGTTGCCAATATTTCCGTTTGCCATTTTTTCGTTGCCATTTTTTCCTACACCCAAAAATTATTCCAAACCAGAAATGGTTGAATAACACTGTTTTTTAAATTCGCCCCGCATATTTGTCGTATTTCTTAAGTTCTAATTTGAACAACAACGCAATTTATGTCGATTCAATTTTATTGGTATCCAGACATTTTGACTATGGATAATCGACAACCTCTTTGTGTGTTTGAGAATTAGATTCAACATACACATAAAATAAAATGTGTATTTATGACACAAAAATTTATGTGCCGTCTTCAGATTAGTGGATAATCGGGGTGATTTCACACAGGAAAATGACCGTTTGCTTACCAATAAAGTGGCGGATGAATAGAATCCACAACATTTTGTCGAGAAACATTTTATCGAGAGACAGTTTGTCGAAGACATTTTGTCGAGAGACACTTTGTTGAGGGACATTTTGTCGAAAGTGATATTCGAGATATTTTGTCGAAATTTAGTTAAGAGTTGCCCAGTTGCGAGTTGTCTAGTTGTTAGTTGTCTGGATACCTAAAATAACGGAAAATATGACAACAATAAAACATACGGAATAAAAATTCAGAGCTTTATTGAACTTATTATAAGACCAGTTATCCTTTCGCCTTTGTCAACAGCAAAGCGAAGCAAATTGAATCACACTTGCAAATCATTAAACAGTTCAACTGTGTTCCTGAGGGGTGTAGGAAAAAATGGTAACGGAAAAAATAATAACGGAAAAATGGTAAACGGAAAAGGGTAAAATGCTGAAAATGGAAAAAATAGTAACAATAAAACAGCATTGAAATTCAAAGCTTTATTGAACATAAAGCTAACAAGATAACGAAGCAAACTGAATCACACTCAATCATCATTAAACAGTTCAAGGGTTGGAGTTAGTCTTCCAACGAATATTGTAGCCTACTCCTCGAAGAAAGTCTTCCACTGTCTTGGTGAATTCCTGTCGCTCCACACAAAGTCTGTACAGCCTGTCTTGCAGTTGCGAGTAAGCGTGCTTTACGCGCTTGCGCGGTGGTTCACCACGGGCATTAGAAAGTAATGTGGCGCTGACTTTGGCCGCATCCCCCTTCAACCAGTAGATGAGTTTCCAAATCGAAGGGTGCATGGTCCCAACCAGATGTTCTAGCCGGTGATTCCACGCCTCGCAGAGATTATTTGTCCGTTGTTCTCCATGCAATGTGACTTGATGGACGTTCCACATTTCTGGCTTGAACAGCGGCGGGGTTCGTCGGAACAGGAACGCCTCCTCACCGCCATCGGGCTGGCGCTGGACTCTTCGGTACGTCCCGGTACAGAAGGTGGCGTCGAAGTAATCGACGTTGATGGGGAGTAAGGCAAGGCCATCCATCTTCCCGCAGAAAAATTTAACAGTTTATGAGATAATTTCTAATTTCGCTTGGCTTTTATAATATTGGTGACACCTGAGTAGTCTAGAGATTAACTACACGAGGTATTAAGGCGCTGCTACTCCTGTAGCAGAGTACACAAAGGGATTATATTAACGCCGCAAAGCCTGGCATCTTGTGGCATTTCAGACACTGAGTGGACTTTCTTTGATGATGAGTAAGCATTCCGGTTAGTATCTTTGATAAAAATTAAGCCTGAAATATAGTTACTATATGATTAGAGGATTTACTATTTTTTCCGTTTTTAGCACTTTACTTTTTTCGTTTACCTTTTTTCCGTTTACCGTTATTTCCGCTACCATATTTTCCGTTATCATTTTTTCCGTTACCATTTTTTCCGTGCCCAGTATAATGTTCTGACGACATCTGAGTAGTCTAGGTATTAACTACACGAGGTATTAAAGAGCTGCTACTCCTGTAGCAAAGTACACAGAGGGATTATGAAAATTCCTAGAATGGACGCAAGGCCTGGCATCTTATAACATTTCAAACACGGAGTGGACTTTCTTTGATGTTGAGTAAGCATGCAGGTTAGTTTCTTTAATAAAAGTTAACCCTGATATATTGTGATTATAAGATTTACCATATTTTTCTTTTTAGCAATATACCTTTTTCGGGTTTATGGTTATTTCCGTTACCATTTTTTCCTCTATCATTTTTCCGTACCCCCGAAAATATACGGAAGACATTTGTTGCATGGATTATTGAATGGATTATTTCGCATAAGCATTAATCTTTGTTCCCTTATGTGACATACAGTAGAACCTCCCTCCGGACAATCCGGACAGTTTCTCAGTCCCTTTTACTTTCTTATTGCTTTCTGCATAATTAAAACCTGGGAAATTCGGACACCCCCCTATTCGGAACACCGGACAACATTTGGCAGTCCCAACTGTAGTTTTTAGTGTTTGAATGCCCGTGTAATTTGGACAAGTTAATTGAGTAATCTCTGTAGCTTGTTTGCAGTCTGCCACAGATAATGTCAATAAGAATGTGCCGCAACAATCGTGACTGCTTTTGTTTGAAAACGTCTTAATCGCGGAACGCATGCCACGTCCATAACTGGGGTTATATAAGGGCTTCATTTTGTATCTTTAAATAAAAAGGAAAATTCGTTGAATAAAAGCTAATTGAAAATGACGACAAAAAACAAAAGGAATGATTTGAGTCTTGGTGACAAAGTGAAACGAAACATGCAAAGTGAACGAAAAAGAATACAATTGGTAGGAATAGACAGTGGTTGTTTTATTTATCGAAAAAATCAGGTCATTTTGGTGGACCCTAAGTAATCCGGACACCTGGCAAATCCGACCGGGCCACTTTTTCATTTGCGATTTTAGTCACAAAGTTATTTTTTCTAGCCTTATTGATAATAACAGAAAATCATTTTCAAATGACACAGATCGGTTAAATAGTGTACAGTTATTTGTACATTTTTCTCTTTGTGGCAGCCTTATTTCTAGCATAAAGTGTTTAAAGCTGTTAAATTAATTATTAAAAAACAATAACAATTGTCTTTTGCCAGGGTCATACATTTTGTATTTCCTTAAAGTTTCGATCAGACGTATCAAAGAAAATACTCGAACTGGTTTTTCTAAATACAATTTATATTTAGTAAGCTCTTTCTCTCAAAAAGGGCAGGAAGCATAAAGATACAGCTTGTTAACTGCAGTATCAAATTAGTATATATTTAACAGTTTTGCAAAACAGGAATATTGCAAACGAAACAGAAAATGTCTCATACAAATGTTGTATGCATTTTGAACACTTAAATTAATTACAACTTTCTTTTGAACTTCTCCACATCTTCCATGGTCTTGGGAAGGCTCTCGTGCTTGGTCTCAGGAAGGACAAAAAGTAGAAGTCCAGCAAGTATTGAAAGTACTCCGTAGATAACAGTGGGTAGCCATGGTACTTCTCTCGCCTACAGTACCAATGGAAACAATTCATTTCCTCTATTGAGAATAAAACAACTGATCGCTAAGATAGGCAAGGTTTACTTATTCGGTCTCAGATAAAAGCGAAGAGCCTCAAAAGATTGCGAACAATCTGAGAGCATGTGGCTCAAACTGAAGACGTTTTTTTTACTGTTCAGTCATTTACAAATCAGCCATTAAATCATTTTCACGACAGAGAAGTGAAAATCTGTTTCTTAAGGAGAAAAATAAAAAGGCGGTCGTTTGCCTGGAAGGAAAATGAAAAGCAATTGTTTGATCAGGATTAAGTTGAAAAGGCTGTCTGTGTTTATCAGTACAAAACCAGTTTACAGTAATTTTAATTCACGTGTGGTTTCATGGTGTTGCTTTAAGTTTCCTTCGGTTATTAACCAAATTATAAAATTAAGACAACGAGATTAGAAGGTAAGTTAAATTCCATAAATTTTTTTGAAGCAAAATATCCGATTTTAATTTTCTTGATGTGCAAACGACATGTAAGAAAGTGCCTGGTGGGAAGCAAATAGCATAGTTCCATCAAGCACGAAAAGTGAAAGCGAAAGTTTCCATGTTAGTGTCTGGACACAAACTGTAATCTGATTGGTCGATGCCAGGTAAATACTTTCTTTTGTGTAACGAAATGCAAAGTTGATAGAGACTGCAGTTATATTTGTGATCAAACTACCAGTAAAGCCATGTAACAAAGTATATATGTTAACTTATTTCGAGTCAACATAAAGATATTGTTGACCTACTGGTCTTCGTGTTGACTCGAAATAAGTTAATATTTGTTAATTGTTTAACAAAAGCCCACTCAGTTCCCCTTTCAGCTGGCATTGTTGCGTAAATTATAAATTTTCCAACATTTCCCTGTTAAAATCAGTCACTTACTAATATTCTGAAATAAGGGGCAGCTATAAATCCAAATCTACCAAAAAACTGGCATATTCCCAAACCAGTCGCCCGGAAGTTTGTAGGATACATGTCCGGTGGTATCAGATAAATAGCTCCAAATGTGTATGTATAACAAAACTTGCCAATCTGGCTGAAAATTATGATGACAATTAACTGATCCTTTCCCCATTCTGGAACAAAAGCCGAACAAACTATGGTAAAATTCTCAACCAATCAGAGGCGGTGTTTGAGAGCACGTGACTTAATTTGCTCTCGATATTCTCTCTTTGAGACTTATATTTTAAAGTAAATATTAAGTTTATTCATGCTTATTTTATTTGAACAGTTGCATAGGAAAGTTTTCACGCTGTGTCGGTCTGTCGATCCGTCATTAATTGAATTTTTATGCGATACAATGAAATAATTACAGTTTTTATATTAATTATTATTTGCTTTCGCCTCTGCAAAATGTTAAAGAGACAGTAACTTTTTCTCTTTCTTAGTGTGGTTTTAATTAAGGCTACTAATGCTTCACTTAAAACTATGTGCGAAAAATGGAAGAAAAAAGGAAAACACTAACCAAAAGTTTGGATGACACAAACAAGCAGAGCTATTCCTCCTATGATATGGAACACAGCTGATGGTACTCTCTTCCCCCATCTAGTTTAAAATCACGTAATTTATGTCTGACAAAGATCATGATTTTTATGCTCATTTTGAATCTTGAATCAAAACAATCAAATGTAGACGCCAAAATTTGGGTATAGTAATTTTTGATAAACTGTTATTTAAATGAAAAATTTGATGAAAGAAAAAAGATAAGAAGAAGAAGGAGGAGCAGAAAAAGAAAAGGAGGAAGAGGAGAAAAAGAAGAAGAAAACAAGAAATAAGAAGAACAAGAAGAATGAGGAGCAGGAAAAGGAGAAGGAGAAAAGGAAAACAAAACAGAAAGAAAAGGTTGCAGCACCTTTGAGTGATTAAAACCCAATGTGTGATCAAACAGTTACTTCTTAAAAGAAAAAAAAAGATTGTATAAATTTCTTGACAGACATTTTCTGAAACTTCTTTTCAATAGATGAAACTGTGGGATTCTTGAGTTCTACTAAAAAATGTCATATTTTTTTCGAAAATACCTAAACTTGAGTGTATACAGTGAAACTCCAGAAATGTGACAACAGGAGAGATTGAATTAAATTGGTCCGATTTCTGCTTTAGCCCTATTTGTGGTTTTCTGCACAGTAAAATTACCTAGAACGACACTTTGAAAAAAACAGCTCTATTTATGAGGTGTGAGTATTTTGCGGTGTGGTCCTATCCCACGATTTCCCTGTACTTACTTTTCAATGGAGAAATAGAGCAACAGGTATGATGGTATCTCCAGAGCCGCATACCAAAACAGATTCATGTATCTGTTTCCGGGGAGGTACGTCACTGTGTAAGTAATTGCCCCATAGCTCAAGAAATTAACGAACCTGTAACGATTGAAGCGCATAGAAGCCATGATCGAAATTTTGCCAACTCTTTTGGTATTTTCGAGAATTGCGTTTATTTTGGAATGATCTTACTTGACCTAAAGCACTGACATTTTTACGAGAATATTGGCGCATATGTTTTTTATGGGTATGATATAACTATAGTACTTCTAAAGCACACTGTCTGCTGTGATGAATAATCGAACTGGAATTGACCCTTTTGCTCAATCAGAGCATCACGAATTCAAGAATAAAGCAAAAACTTCTTCGGTCAGCATGTACATTCACCACCATCACTTCTTTGTTTCGGTTTGTTTTGCCCTCCCCACTACCCCGGTGGCCGTAGATGGTGGGTAGCACATACCCAGCTGACCAAGCCATGAGAGTGTCCCACCCTCTCCCTACCCCATTCGAGGGATCCCCTACAGAAAGAATTGGATTCTTAAAGACAGTCTTTATTTAATAAAGGTTATAAAGCGCAGTAGCATAATTATATCACGGAAAGGTCAACTCGACTGCGATAATCCATCACTAAAAGAACGGAAATCCATCGGAAAAGAACGTTCTTAGGTATGATAGACCACATTTGAGACTTTCCAAAATGGTCTTCATTCTGGTTTTATTTACGAGGCCTTTTACAATCCAGATTGAATGGAAAGAGTGAAGACTAAATGTGGTCTTATTTCAGGAGTAGTTTAAATTCCGGAATGGTCTTATACCTGGGTTCTGGTACCGGAATTGTCTGAAATCGGAACTTAGCATAAGTCGTCTCATTTTCAATCTGTTTCAGAATTAAGTTCTGAAATATAGATTTTCAGTGTGGTTGCTACTATATAGAAAGTGTTGGTAAGTTATAGACGAACCTACCAGATAAACCAGAGTATCACCGAGTAAAGTAACACCTTTCTGTATTTAAGTAAATCCCAGATTTGATATGTGGGGCCATTGCCTCCTTCCTGCTCGTTCTTGTTCTGATCAAACTGCTTCTCTTCCGTAACGAAAACATTGCTGGGTGGAGGTTCCATTTGGGCGTCATCTTGCTTGTTTGTGTAAGAGGTTAAGAGTGTTCCTTCGGTATTTGCATCAAAGACCGATTTTGGAACACGTTTTCCACTAATTCTTGCGGCCTTTTGAAACACTTGTTCGGCCTTTTTCCTCTTACCATTTGCCAGAAGCCATGGTATCGATTCATCAATAAACCTTTTTTAATAAAGCAAAGCATATGTTTCAAGTTTCTGAATAAGTCGCAAGAAACTGACAACAATTATGTTATTTTCATACAGCAATGCTAAGGACAGTACAAATGAAAAATTGCTACTCCAACAACATATGTTCATAAAAACGATACATTTTTGGGAAGCACGACAATTCCCGACAATTTGATATGGGTCAATTCCCTGTAGGACAATTCCAGACAATAAAATATAACAAAAATTGCTACTCCAACAACATATGTTCATAAAAACGATACATTTTTGGGAAGCACGACAATTCCCGACAATTTGATATGGGTCAATTCCCTGTAGGCAATTCCAGACAATAAAATATAACAAAGATGTGAGTGCGGAAAAAAACCGTTATCGAGTTGCAATAGAAGGCCAATACATGGCAAAATTTAAGGAACGGATGGTGAATTTATTGAAATCAATGTTTATAATACACTTGAATCCGACCCTGGGTACGTTGAAATGTTGGAAGAGGTTGGAAGTAATTAAAAGTAAAAAATTAATTTAGCAATTTCACATATATTAATGTTCGATATAAGTGGCTAAAGTGTTTTATCTGTTTGTCTCAATTTTGTTTGCTTTTTTTTTTTGCTTTTTTTTCTAGAAGTCGGAAACTAAGTATTGGTTCAAAAGAGAATAAAAATATTGATAGCAATAAAAACATGAAGTTTTATAGTTCATTTACTTACCATATATACATAACAGAAAAGAAAAGCATAGGGAGAGTAATGGCGGCCTGAAGATATCTCCAGTTCCGGATGAAGTAAACAAATGGTACTAAGGCAACATAGCCGATAGCCCATATCATCCAGAAGCCTACTCCAACCAAGGCATGCTGACGCCTTGGGTAAATTTCCAGAATCATGACTATACCTGCATTGATCATACCCTGGTACAAAAAAAAATTGTTGATCAGTGATGATAGATCCAGGTGAAGGGGGTGGAGATACCTTTTCGGTTGTAAATTGTTGATTATCTTTTTAACAATATGGCAAAATCGATAATTTTGTAAGAAGGAATTGGGTTAGAAGGTGCGCTGTTCCACTAGTGCGTCTCAGGTCGTATTTATACTTTGCCTTACTGATAACACTCCCAAGTAAACATCGGACGTCCTATAACTGTTCACTCCCAAGTAAACATCGGACATCCTATAATAGTTCACTCTCAAGTAAAAATTGGGCGTCCTATAAATGTTCACTCGAATTTAAACATTGGACGTCCTATAGCTGTCCACTACCAAGTAAACATCGGAGGTCTTACAACCCTTCACTCCCAAGTAAACATTGGACGTCCAATAACTGCTGACAAGAAACAGAGACGTACTATTAATATTCTAAAATTTAATCTATTCTGTTTTGGCCTTTACAGACAAGATCTACATTTCCTGAGAGCGATAATATGTTATTTCGACGGAAGTCGACAGATGTTCTTTGGATATTGCCTTCCTGTCCCCTAGATAGCGTGACCAAAAGGACATTTATGTTTTTTGTTACAACTGATTTATAATAGATATTTTGGTGGCTATATGGTGTCTGGTCGATTTGTACCCAAGTCGTTTCGTACCAATTTAGATGATTCGTACCCAAATTGATTGCTCGATCCCCTTGTGAAGTCGATTCGTACCTCTCCAAAAAACTTTTTCCATTAACACCAGCTTTCGTTTTTTTGTCTGATTGCTTGCTTAATTTTACTATTTTGAACCAGCTTTCGAACTTCATAATTCCTAATCGTGCCGTAATTAATAATATATCTCTTAATCTGGTTAAGCTGAAATATTAAGCAAAATCGCCTCCTGTATGAAGCATAATCTCTCAGTTTGATTAGCATAAAGGAGATTATCAATAAGATACCACTGAATCTGCATCATCAAAGTACTTTATTGCACGTTTGTTTGAAGCTTGAATGCGGCAAGCACCTTGGGCAATCGCAATTACGAATTCATATTAAAGTACGATCTCCGGTATTTTTTAGACGCAAAAGTGCAAGAAACATTTAAAACAAAAAATGAATCCACACTTCAAAGAAACTACAACGCTAAATCACTTGTTGCAATGAAGTGAAGAAGGCACAATATTATTGGATGAGATCAAGGGAAAATCGAAGAAACATTCAAAGACTTTTTGCATACTGGATAATTGCGCAATTTAGATTTTTTTATTACTTTTATTAAGATGTTCGTAAACACTTGTCTTTGTGCAAATAACTTTTTCGTATTGATATGTGTTGCAATTTCATCATACTGAACACTGCCAGAAAAGAATTGAATTATACAGTGTCACTGTTAATCTTATTATGTTAATTTAGGTTATTATTGAAATATAAAAAATGTGAATATTAAAAATTATGCGTCGTCGAAATCAGTGAATAAAAGAACAAGAAAGAGTCATTTTATTCTCGTTTTTTACTTAAAAGTGGGGATAGGGGCTCAGAAACAGGATTTTGAGTGGTTCATGTTTATGACGTTCGATTAGAATAGGCTCTATCCATAGAAATCAGCAATTGGGTACGATTCGACCTGTTTTTAGGTACGAATCGACCAAGCAATTTGGGTATGAATAATCTAATTAGGTACGAAACGACTTGGGTACGAAACGACTTGGGTACGAATCGTCTAGGAACCGGTTATATTGGTCGCACACAAATACCTAGATAACGTCAATGGAAGTATTTTATAAGGTATTTATCTGGAAATATTCAGTATCGAAAGAAGAGGTTAAAAGACATTCCATTTTGAGGGCCATGATGGCAAACAAGGAATCGTAACTGTTTCGGTCAAAGACATATGTTGGTTTGATATTATGTTTACCAAATGTATATTTCTTGGAAATATTTATACCTGTTCTGTAACTCCATCAAAAAAGCCAAGTATTGTGTACATTTCCATGTCAAGGGAGGCCGCCTGTGCCAGCGCTATGAATGTGTTAGCGAAGCACGTGACGATCAGCACCTTCCACCGCCCATACTTATCGGACAGCAATGTGCACAGCGCACCGATGACGTTGCCAATCTTCGCCAACATCATCGACATCTCAACCAGCCAGGCTCTGTCACACGTCAGGTCAAACTTTAGCAGAAAATATAAAATGAATATAAACAGATATGATATCGACCTTTTTAGTCATTATGTTTACCGGGTGCTTGAAGCATGTAAACCGTGTAAATTTTCAGCAGTCTATGCCAAATAAAACCATACAGAAAAATGCAATACAATGTACCACAACAGGGACAAATTCACGACACCTGAATCATAGCATCTGCGGAATTCTAGTCGATCCTGTTTATATCAACATCCATTTAATTTTTTATCTCAAAAAATCCATATTTTGATGTCAAGGATTAATTTTTGCTCTCTCTAATTGTATCTTTAATATCTCTAAATGTATTCTTGATCTCAAAAAAATGTTTGATATCAATAATATTTTAGAGATATAAAGAAATATTTATTGATATCAAAAATGATTCAATGATACATAAAATTAATTCTTTGAGATCAAAAATTCAAATCTTGATATCAAAACTGAAATATTTGAGAGCAAAATATCAATTTTGAGCTCAATAATTCATTTTCCTTTATTGATATCAAGATTTTTTTAAGATATCTTTATTACAGAATGATACCTTTATAAATTTGTAATTTGCATTTCTGATATCAAAAATTTATTTTTGAGATCAAACAATTATTTGCAGATTTCAAAATACAAATTGAAAAAGTCTCATTCTGAAATAATGATAGTTATAGTAAATTTCTGATATCAATAAAAGGAAAATAAATTATTCAGCTGAAAATGAAGATTTGTTATCAATTTTTTTTATTTTTGCTATCCAGAATTGAAGTTTTTATCCCAAGAAATCAATGTTAGATATCAATAAATCATTTCGCATATCAAAAAGTATTTATTGATATCAAGAATTATTCTTCGAGAGCAAGAAGACATTTAGAGATATCAAAAATATAATGAAAGAGAGCAAAATTTAATTCTTGATATAAAAAATTGATATCAAAAATTAATTCTTGATATCAATAATTCCCCAATAAATGTGAAAATGACATTACATGGCGAACATATCTAACACACCTGTACTTTAATAACTCTTATATCTACCAATCGTTCCAATGAATAAAACGGCACATTTGGTAGGATCGCTCAATATATATGGACTTTCAGTATCTCACATATTGAGTGCTATTAAGCCCATTCGTCCCCTACCTCCTTCCCTGCCCCCTTAACTCGAGGAAGTACTCAAGAGGCTTCAAGACTACAGGCTATTGTACCTCAGTCACCAATGTGGATCCGTAGCCAGGCGCGGGATCATACCAGTAACCATGCTGACATTTTTCTGTCTTCGTGGAATTGCCAGGATTGCTGAAGCACAACATTTGATATCGTTTTAAATCAAATAGAAACATGGCAAACATTTTCCTTGTAAAAATATACAGTTTTGGTCAATGATTAGCAATATACAACCACTCCAGATATTTATTATATTTTATTTTGATTTTTTCAATCGTACTTTATAGCATTAAGATCACAATATTTACATGAATTTTACATGACTTTTTAAAGGAGTGAGATGTTTTATTAATACTCGACCGAGATATGACAGAGTTTTTTAAACCAATAAAACTGCGGTACTTTCGCAGTTAATGTGTTAAGTTTACTTGGGTTGTAATCTTTTGCAGTCTTCTGCAATCATCATTGCAACAAATAAAAAAACATCAGCTGCGGTATTGTTGTGAATGTGATGCGCTATTGTGATAGTATTGTTATCTCTCATCTGGTTTTGTTCTGATTTGAATTTTCGGCTTAGAAACGGAATATTTGAGACGTGTTTCATCTCGTTTGACTTAATTTTTTGGCACGGAATTGTTCGGTACCGTGTCCGAACATAATAAAGTGGACAAAATACCACTGGAGACAATACCAACGGACATAATATCATCAAAGAAAAGATAAGTACTCGCACCAAAATCTGGTCAGAAAGATGTACTGCTAATATTCCGCAAAAAGACCGTTACTGTGCCGGAAAGGAGTAATATGGCCGGAAAGAAACCGCAAAAATACCGCAGCTTTTCGCAGTGTGTTTCAAAGAGGACTGCAAAAGAGCGCATCTCCGGTACACTTAAAATATTAACTGCAAAGGTACTGTATTTAACCGAGGTGGTACCGATGATGAATATTTTAAAAAGTTTGTGCCGAATATATACAGGTACTAGACAACATGTTTCAGATTCTACAAAAATAAAAACTGAATTTGTAGCCAATTTTATTTAAATCGTCTCGCATAAACTGCAGTCTTACCGCATCTGATTGCTGTTTACCGCATAGCAAAAGCACCCATATACCGAATATATAACTGCAGTGCTCTGTATTAATTTAATGACGCTAGAATTTAGGTCACCGATGAAAAGTTAGAAATGCATTCCCCGCCGGAAAACGTTTTATTCAAGCAAGCTGGGGCAGAAGGAAGCACACATTAAATATAATCATTTGACGTTTTGACAAAGAAAAGATGTCAACCAACTTAAGAAAAAACTATTTATGATTGCAAGAACAATTCAAGACAGACTGTAAGCTACTTAAGCTTTGCGTTCTTTGTTTTCTTCCCCGATGGAGCAAAGATGTTAAGGTATTGTTTATATATTGGGATATTTCTACTAATTTCAACAAATAAGCGGGTGGAGGGGGATAAAGTAATTGCAAATTTCATTTTTGTGTATTTATCCAAGATAAATGTATGCTTAGAATGTAACAAAAGGAAAAAACTACCGGATAGTAGATTTATGTGTTAGACGTGCATTTAGGACCGAAACATTGAAATGCTTGTTGCAAAAGAATAATAAACCACACTAAGATAGGGTTCTGTTGAGATATGTGACTACCTTGACAAACAACTTTATTTTTGGTAAAAAAACAATATTTCGTGTATGTAAATTTCTCGCAGTACGTCACTCATTGTTACAGGGTACTTTGTAATCTTTGCAGTTAGTATCCAAAGCGGTGTGGTTCGAAATCGATTCGAATTCGGTATACCGATGTGAAACCAACAGTGCTACTGCAAAAGACTACAAGCGTGCCGTTTTTTATAAATTCAGCACTCTTGCAGTACCTTTCACTGGAATTTGGTGCGGGCAGGACAAAATACCAGCGTGTACTGTTATTGCTTTCGTTGATCAACAGAACGGATTACACTAACTGAAGTCAAAATGAAGTGAAAACAATTCAACAATAGTAATAATAACAAATCCCTCACTCAGTGTTAGCGTACTAAATAACGCTTGAATTTATTGTCACCAATTGAAAATACTGTAATTCTGATTTTACAAACGGCAAAACATAGCAAAACATACAAGCATATTATCCTCAACATCAATTTATCAGTCAAAGTCCAATGCATAAACATGGCGAACATTTTACTGTCCAAAGACCAAATTGGGAAGAGAATTTTGGAGCGTTTTCTGCCCAAGGCGTTTTACAGAGGCTTTACAGACGTGTGTACAGCTCAAGGCACATCTGCCGCATGCGTTTCTTTGGCCTCTGATTCGTCTCCACCCCTTGATTTACAGTCACCGCCAATCACCAACAGAGACAGTGAATGGGGTCTTTTGCTAAGATTCCGCGCTTCTGGCGACGGATGGTTCTCCGTTAACTGTCGATGTCAGCAATCTGAGCCCGGATGGCTTTACTGGCATTCTGGATCGACTGCGCGAATCTGCAATGATTGTGGAATGACGTTTTTTGGCCTTCATAGCGGAGATGGGCGCCTGTTACAGCGCCTCCGCATCTCATCTGATTCTTTTTCTTATGGCAGCGTCATCTTATCCAGTCTTTTGGCGTTTTGCTTGAGACACACCTGCCCATTGTGGCAAAGTTTTTGCCCACCCTTTTGGGAGGTAATTACTTCTATTATTTTTTTGCAAGACAAAGATCAATTTGCCTTTGCTGTTGCTTCTGTTTCTTTGATTTTTAAAAATAAAAGAATATTAAAAATAAAAATAAATAATTGGGGATATCATGTCCTAGATTTTATTTCCCTGGTGGTACTTTCTCCGGTGGTATTTTCTCCGGTGCTACTATTTCGATGGTATCGGTACATTGCTAGACATGGTATTTTACTACAAGATTGTTTTATTTTACATATATTAAAATGTGTGGGCATCTTTTTAAGATCTGCTTCGTTGTTCAGAACAGTGATACCTGTACATGTGGCACTTGTCATAGCTGCACTGCACGGAGTCGCAGTGGTAAGGTATGGACTCGTTCAGTGTCGCATTGGCTGGTAAAGCGCATCTGTAATCTGGAGCCTCGCCTGTAATTAATCACGCTAAACGGGTGTAGGACAAATCCCCTCAAGACAACTCCCTCCGACAATTCCCCCGAACTATTCCCCTCCCTCCGTAGGACAATTCCCCTCGAGGACTATCCCCCCACTTAATTTTTATTTTTGTTATACTTGAATACCAAAACAAAAATAAAACAACCAGGTTTCTGTCATTTCTTTATTTGTGAAAATACCTTAAAATCAAAAATGCCAAATTCTTCTGTCTGAAACGAAAGTCTTTTCTGCCGTTTAAAAAGTGATGTTGTGGGCTATTCCACACAAATAGTCAACAATCTGTCTGTTTTCGAAGTCGAGAACTATTTGACGAATGCGCTGCGCACAGTCGGTGTACTAGAGACGTTGTGACTCGGGCAAGCGTCAACCCATAATTTGACCAGGCGCACCGCGAACATTACGGCGGATCCGACCGATGTAAAAAGCCACTGACCCCCGAAATTTCCAGCTTTCATTCGTTTTTGCTGGCCCTGAGGTGGCCAACTTAAAGTCCATTAGTTTGGATAAGGCATGTAAATTTCAATTGCGACAATGTTGAAAAGACAATTAAACGGTCTCCGAATAGAAGATAAAAGGGCAATAATTTGTAGAGAGAGAGAGAGACAGAGAGAGAGAGAGAGAGAGAGAGAGAGAGAGAGAGAGAGACAGAGAGAGAGAGAGAGAGAGAGAGAGAGAGAGAGAGAGAGAGAGAGAGAGAGAGAGACATAAAAATTCAAAGAAAAGAAAAAATAAGAAAAATGAAAATGAATTAGGGGAATAGTCCTCGAGAGAATTGTCCTTCGGGGGGAATTGTTTGGGGGGAATTGTTGGAGGGAAATAGACTGAGGGGAATTGTCTTGGAGGAATTGTCCTGTTCCCCGTTAAACAGTTAAAACTTTAAGCTTCAAAAACTGAATGCAGCCCTTGTATTGTCATTGCTATAGAAATGTCAAAATGCATTATGGCAAAATATTCATATACCATAGTAATTAAGGTGGTTTCAATGTACTAAGATTAGCAGTAAGGCTGGACAAACAAACAAAATAAAAAGAACTAAAAAGGCCAAAATTAACAACACCAATCAATATGATATCCCATGAATCTGAATTTCAACTGCGATTAATTATCTTTGCAATAAATGATTGCAGTTGATATTAACGCAATGAATTGATCAAATTGTGACTTGATCACAAATAACAACGATTATATTACGTTGTGGTTGCAATTGATGTCAATGAAATTTATCAATCAAATTGAATTGCAGCTGGATTACACATAAGAGCAACTTTGATTTCAGCAAAATAAAGAATTTTGTTGAATTGTTGCAATAAACATATAGGAATGTGTATTTTAGAGAATCTGTCGTTTTTGGTTTTAGTGTAATTTGCAAGACATTCCACCAAAACCCATAAATCATGAAAAAGGGAGCTTTATTCCAGGTGTTCCTTGGTGTGGGATTCTTTGTTTTCATTGTGCGAGGGGAAAGGGGGGCTTTATAGCAGAGACGCTTTGTTCCGGGGATACCTTTGTGTGAGGTTCTTCGAGGGGGTGGGGTGGGGGGCTTTATACCGGGGACGCTGTGTTCCAGGGGTCACTTGGGCCGGGATTCTGTCTGTTCTTATCTCTGTTGTAAAGGAAAAGAGGCAAGAAGATGTAACTTTTTAATTACATGAAGCAATGACGAAGTTTGAAATTTAAAGTTTAAAATTAAGTTGTACTGAGCCAAATGCCAATGATAAATGACAAACATTGAAGGAACTGAACAAGAGAAAGCATTCAATAACAGGCAAATATTCTGTGATGTGCAAATCTGTAAAACACCCAGTCACTTTCCTTTCATTATAAACTGGAAAATGAGATCGTAGCCATAAATAATTTTTTTCACTTCTAGAAGGAGACCGGAGATGAAAAGCCCAGCTGCAGATATTCTCGACAATCTCTCGACGAATTTATTGTTTATTGACAAACGAGTGAACTAATTTACATTTTATCAATCTAAAAAAAGAGAACTAATTGGAATAAATCAATGTCGAAACTATACGTGAGGCTTGATGCTATAACATCGCATAAAAATTTGAAAACATTGAATGGCGTCATAGAAAAAATAGGTTATGGGAAAAATTCCCCCTCCTCTCGCCGGTAAAAAATATTTTTGGTTTAATATGTTCCATTGGCGGTAATCATGTGTGGGTGGCTGGAAGTATAGAACCCTACGAAGCAAGCTCTATTCAGATGGAGACTAGTCAATTGCTATTGGACTGAAGCACAGTTTGGCGGTGGGGCATTTTGATGCTTTTTACGGTGTCCCGACAAAAGGTCGAGCGATTAAAGGTTGAAACTGGAAAAAGCGACATAAGTTTGAGATTTTTAAGGTTTATAAAAAAGCAGTTTAATCTTAAGCTCAAACGCTTAATAGGCATCATTACCAAGTAAAATGATCGTTAAAGCTATGTACTTTAATCTCACATCTAAACTGCATTTCTAAACTACATATCTAATTGGTCCCCCTTGGCGGTTTCCCCCGGCAGTTTCCCCCCTGGCGGTCTCCTCCCTAGGCGGTCTCCCCCATGTTCTTCTCCCCCCCCCCCACCCACGGCAGATTTTTTTTTAAACTTACATCAGCAAAACTTGTACATTTCACTCCTTTTCTTCTCCCAACTCAAACTTGCTTTCCTTATCGATGTATGAAGACCAAAGGGTTAGTGATGTTTCTTTAATCTGTTCAATTAAGTGATTGATACATTGAATTTTTGACCGAATCAATGAAACATCGGATCTAGTGTTATGTTCATTGCATGCACAAGAATTGCAATTGTTTTTTAGCCATCACCATCAGAGTAGGCTACTGATGATGTTTTCTGGAGTAGTTTATTTATGGATATCAGATTTGCGTCCGGAGAACGTAAATGGTTGTATAAAAGCTCACCAAAAAGTAGCCAAATTATCACATCAAGATAGAATTCATTACGACTATACGAGGAAAACAGTAAGGTGGTGACACAGTAAAGCTAGTGATCTGTAAATTAAATTTCGTGATCGCATTTGAAAGATCAGTTTACAGTAAGTGTTTGATTGTAAATTCGTAATTGGATTTTAAAACAGATTAATTCCCTAGTGATAATTATGTAAAAGTACATGAAAGGTGAGGCTGAAAATTAAAAAAGGAATGAAATGTACAAGTTTTGCTGATCTAAGTTTTACTAACTAAAAAGAAATCTGCCATGGGGGGGGGGGGGTGGAGAAGGACGGGGGGAGTCAGCCTACAGGGGGGGATCGCCAGAAGGGAGTTGGTAGGGGAGAATCCGCCGGGGGAGGCCGCTAGACCCTCTAATTGAGCCAAATACTTCGTTAGTTAGTTGATTACTTTTTTTACTCATCGCCTTCCTGGCTTTCGCAGTTGACGGATATCCAGCATACATTGTGTACAACCGCACGAAAAAAATTCTGTTCGGTCTTCCATCTTTCTGCACGGTCCCTGCACAGTTCTTGTTTCATAACTCGAATCAACACCAAAAAGATGGAGTGAGCGAATCCAAAAAAGGTGAGAAAATCGTTGATTCCAAGCTTCACACATATTGTTGGTTCGGGGTTCATTGTTTATCGTTGCGTTGTAAACGTTCCATACTGGTGGAGAGTACCTAGGTGGTCACATAGGTCGAGTCGAAGAAGTTGACGAGGGTCACTTCGCCTGCGAAAATTTGGGTCCGCAAAACCTTTATCCCAGTTTCCAGAGCTTCCCAGAGTCAGGAATGCGAGTTGAGCACAAAACATCCCGAATGATTCGTCACCGTGGTACGGCAGGACCAAAACCAGAAATTAATTACAGTTCAAAGCAATCTCACACAGATCTCGTTAAATAACAACTTCGTCGTTAATGTAGCTATAGAAAAATTAACTATTGATGTCATTGATTACGTTTTATTTTAAAAATAAAATTTTGAAATATTCTCCTGAACAATTTTAAGAACAATAGAGTAAAAAAATATCGATCTTTTGTCGCTCGACCTTATGACCCTCGTAATTTTGTTGCTTGACCTTCTGACACTCAACCTTTTGTATCTCGATCTTTTGGTATGGATCTAAATCTCCAAGTCTAATAAATCTTGGGGATTTTCAATCCCCATGGTTTATTGAGTCCATACGATTCGACGAGGAGTTTCTCTACAATTGTTTTGTAGCATGACCTTGTCACACAATCTCCTCTGAGACGGTTAGGGCCAGGATGACCTAATTTGACAAAGACATGCTTTACGCATGTGTCGCTGGTTCGCTGATTTTCAAGATCGATTCAACGTCGCACCAAGAATCAGACATCGGAAAAATTGCGTTTTGGCTGCCTTCAAACGCAACGTCTTGTCTTGTTTGATTGACGTCTAAACAACGCTGCTTACCCAACGTTTATTAAAAGTTGTATCAAAGGCATTGGCAAGACGTTGATCAGTTACAAGCAAAGTACAACCGCAGTTGATATCGTAGTTTGGTCGGGTCAACACCGCAGCCTAAAATCGACTTTCGACTAAGTTTTGAATGTTTACGGGATCGCAAAATAGGACCACATGAGAAAAAGCACTATTGTGATTGGTTTATTTTCGGGGTTCCACACAGTTTGGCTTAGTTCCACTGTTTATCCCGTTGCCGGGGTTCTACATGGTTTGGCATAGTACCCTGGATTGCCCTGCAACGCATTTTCTGGCCTGCTTAAAACCGAACTGGACTTATTCTGCATGGGTTCACATGATTCGGCAGTTCGTTCTCTACAGTTGGGGATATTCAAGAGTTTATTGAATTCGTACGATTCGGTAAAGTGTTTCCGTATGATTGCTTTTTTTCGCCAAAACCTTGTCACGCGAACAACCGAACTCCTCCGAGATGGGTAGAGCTAGGTCGACCAGATTGGGCATAGACATAATGTAACATATTTAGTTGATTCGGCACAATTTCTGTAGAAATTCATTACTATTTCATGTACAAAAATGGACACTGAAACTTTGGCAATGAAGCCCATCGTAAGGCAGTCAAGAGCTTTGAGGTGGTAGTTAAGGCACATGGTATGATGTCAGCATAGGTATTTTGGTCACCCATCTGTCCACAATGAGAGCGATTATAGCACGTGTGTGCATGTTGAATACAGCATTTCAGTTTTCTCCATTTGCTATATATATATATATATATATATATATATATATATATATATATATATATATATATATATATATATATATATATATATATATATATATATATATATATACTAAAATTTTTATGCAGTAAAATCATTTCTTTGAAAAAAAAATTTGGCTAGGGAGATGATATTGGGCTCGCTAATAGGCCTGGAGATGATAACACATCGTGAAATAGGCAATTTTTTATTGACATTGACCTCAGAAAGCGACTGTCTCATTATCTCACAAACAGTTACAGAGCATATATGACATTGACCTCAGAAAGGGACTGTCTCATTATCTCACAAATGGTTACAGAGCATATTATTAGCTTATTTTCGCCAAGTTGGGCCTAAGAGACGTTATGTAAGACGTGCCTCGGTGATCTTGACCTCTTCGGATATGGTGAATGTCAAAAACCGCAAGAGGACCATTATCTCGAAAACGATTACGGATAATTGGTGCTAATTTTCGATCCTTTGAGCTTAAAGACGTTATTTAAGAAGTACCTCGATCACCCTGAAATCCACGAACATGACCAATGTGAAAAACCGGAAGATGACCATTATCTTGGAAACGGTTAGAGCGATTTTGAACTTATTTTCAACCCTCTAGGCCTAAGAGACTAGACGTAAGAGGTACCTTGGTGACCTCAACCTCCTCGGTCAAGGTTAAAACTGGAAGTTGACTATTTTCTTTAAAACGGTAAGAGAAGGAGTGATTATAAGCATATTTTCGTCCTTTTGGGCCTAAAAGACGATATGTAAGAGGCATTTCGGTGAACTTGACCTTCTCGATCAAAGTTAATGTCAATTCCGAAAGATAAGAGTTAAGAATTGTGGCTCCTAAGCGTAATTTTCGCTACTCGATAGCGGAAAGGTCTAGTTTTACTAATTCAGTTGTTATTTGGAGTGGCTGTGTGTTTTGTGAACCAGCATCCAGAACATTTCAATAAAATAGTAATGAAAGCGAGGGAAAGTTGTACGAATAAATTTATGTCAAGTGTTGATTTCAGTATTTTTGATTCATACAACATTAAATCATGGCTGAAAGAAAAGTGGCAGCAAGGAAATCTCAAGCCACCAATTTCGCATACATTTTTCTACTGACTTACTAACTACTTGCATATAATACTCGTATTCTTCAGCTTTCACTGCATAACAAGCTTAAGCGAAAAAGTTCTCAAGATGCAAAAACTACCGGCAATACCCAATAACTAAATCAAAGAAACCAAACTCTCATCCTGTAGAATGTCGTGAAATAACAGAATTGATTCTTACCCAAGAAGACTGGAGACATGACCATAAGCGGTAACGACAGCATGACGCCGAGGCAGTATAACAGGTAAGTCCTCACGTGCCACTTACTGTTCTTTCCTAAAAGTGCTATGGCTCCATTCGCATCCATATTTAAAGATTTACAACGATTATCCTTTTTTTCTAATGTTTAGGCTGTATTTATTTTTTGAGGTGATACCGTTAATCCACCGAGAAAATAAAGTGATTTAAAAAGCAATGTCCCTTTTACAAGATACGAGGTCAAAACGCAAACTTTTTCATAACAGTAGCGACGCATTTTAACATGTCAAGTGATTCCATTGCTACGTGGACATTTATGCGATACTTCTTGAGGCCTTAAATGCTATGTCTGTTTTTTGTTTTTTTTTTATGAAAAGATTAGCAGCTTATGTATTTCAATATGCAACACAGACGACTGACACTGCTAGGTTGATGGTTTCAGTCACTACACAATCAAGAATAAAAAAAGTCTGCTTGTCTGTCTCCCTATATCAATCATCTTTCCTCCTTGTAACTGAATATGGTTACCCTAAAACTATTTGAAAACCCATAAGTTATGTTTTGTCTTTGTTTTATTCAGCTGTCTTTCTTTGAAAAATTGAATGGAATGCTTTTTTAAACCAACTGCCTATCTTTAATCAAAACCTTTAAATATATTTTGGTGCTGCATTGGAAACCACGGTGCCTCTTGCTCGCAGGCATGACATTTCTAAGAGATTTTAATGAATTGTCCTTGTTTTTGAAATTGATATATGCTTCTTTTGAATTGTCGCCAAGACGTGTCATCTAAGTTAAAAGCATTTAAGAAAAATATAACGGGGAAAATGAGGTTTTACTTTGATGGTGAACTGTGTTCTTAGGTCAACCTACTTCAGTTATCTGTTCTATATATGCGTGTGAAGAAGTGACCCAAATAGTATCAGCTGAATACCACCCCTTTCTTGTCATAAAACAAAATAGTTTGTGGTGCAACAATTAAGAGGTCTTTCATTGGTAGAGTCGGCGTTGAGACTATAAACTTGCTCGTCCCCCGAAGACGAGAACATGTTGTTGTTTTTTTTTCAATCGCGGTATTTAGCAGTTTTGATCTTCACTCATCGCTTCATCGCCAGTTTTAGATTGCTATTCCTTGATCTCAATTAAATATTTGGGATGATATCGCATCATTTGGTTGCTAACATTTTAAGTGAATTGACGCTGGTGTGTTTCTCTTAACACGAGCAACATCGAGTAATGTGGTTTAAGTCTTTTTAACATTCTAAGTAGTTGATCCGTGAAACACTTTACATCTCGTGTTGGTGCGCCACCCTCGATGTATTAAGCATTTCAAAAATCATCTTCCTTTCATAGTCTATCTATAATTTAGGCTTTTATTTCCCATGGATCTGTCTGATTTAATGATGCTTGCATTTAACCATACCATATTATGCAATAGAACATCCGGATGAGGCATCTCGCAAATGGGATCTCGGTAAAAAGGCTAAAATATCATTTCTTTGATACAAGAACCCCCATGTTGAGCATTCTGACGTTGCATCAACGTTGGATAGAGATCGTATCCGACGATCCCATGACTCCGCGAGAAAGGTAATTCTCTTTTTGGGTATGAGTTCGGATTTGGCCAAGCTTAATACTAACCCTACCTGTAATTCCTTGCGAACTACAGCCATCGTCTGGTTTTTGGTAACCTCTCTGTATTTGTTTGCTAGGAACCAGTCGTCTAGATACTGGAAGACTAACATTCCCTCTAGACGGGCCCATGTCTTTAGTACCTTCATGACCTTGGAAAAAACAAGGCCGTCGCGAGGTCGAAGGGAAGTGCCAGAAACCAGAAACGTCTTTTTTCTATTCGGAATGCTAGGAATGTCTTGGTTGAGTGGTGTAGGGGAATATGGAGGTGGGCGTCGGAAAGGTCTGTTGAGGTACCCCACATCCCGTCCCGCAATGACCCCTTTATTACCTGTGCCGTGTCCACTTGAAAGGAGGTCACACGGAGGAAACCGTTTATGGGTGAGAGGTCGATTACTAGCCTCCAACCTCCAGACTTCTTTGTAACCAGAAAAACTCTGCTGAAAAAACCCCATCTGAGTCTCTGGCATTTCCTCGCTTTCTCTTTTTTTGTCAAACCCTGTGTCATTTCGTGAAGAGCTAGATCCTCGTCTGACCCCTTGGGTTATGAGGTGACTAGTTGTTTTGGCGCAAGGATGGTTAGTGCCGAGAAGACGCCTCAATGGTCTTTCTCTACTAATGGAATGTCCGGGTCAATACGTACTGTCGGCATCCAGACCGTACGCTTCACGGGTTGTTCCAAAGCTTCTAGATGGATCAATTCATTCGATGACCGGTACGGGCCCGGTCGTACCAGGCAGTGTTTAGACAAGTGGAAACGCGACCCTCACCGGCGTCCATCTTGAATTCTTTCACGCGGACCGCAACGGCATGGGCTATGGGCTCGCTGGGGGCCAGTGCTATGGAAGAATCCTGTTGTGGTGGAGAAGCCTGAGATGTCTTGCGAATGGGCGAGTCCTCTTTATCTAAACGTGGGGCGCCACAGTAGACTTCTGCTACGCGAGCTATTTCTTGAATGGCGTCTCTGAACGGAGCGTCCTCTGGTGCGATAGTGGAAGAGGCCCTCGAGGGGGTTGCGCCCTCGACCGGGATGAGAGGTCTGGGGGACGGAGTTCGGATAGGCCGTCTACCCGCTGCTGCTGGGTCTCTCTAAAGTCTCTGACCCCGGCCTGGGGGACCGTACTTGGTCCATTGCCCGTAGTGGGAGGTGAAAGCAGGATTGGACTGACGTGCCCTCGGATTCTTCCTCCGCGTCCTCCTCTTGCGAATCCTGATCGTCAGAGCACACTTCTGGATGCTGTATTTGGTGCTGTAAATTTCTCTCTCTCTATTACTAGGAATTATGGCGAGGTGAGAAGTATCAATCGGCCCAATTTCATCCTCCTCCTCTAGCAAAGTAGACACTTGGCCCGAAAGGGGCACGCCCAGGGATTCCTCCTCACTGATGGAAATTCCACGCTCGGTTCAATGGGAGGTGCAGTGGGGCGAGCCCGACGTCGCTGCCACTAACTGACTTTCTGGAGGAGGGCGGGAAATCGTAGCTGATGGTCTGGGCTTTTGCTTCTGACTGTGTAAAATCTGTTGTTTCTGTACTTTCTGTTGTAAGTCAAACAGGTGCTTTTGAAGCTGAGATTTGAGAGACAGAAAAGCAGAAAAGTCACTGGGAAGATGCTGTAGCTGGAGGGGGGCGAGGCTAACTCTTCAAGACAGGGGATGCATAACTCTGCTAAGTCTCTGAGAATGCCCGTCCCCTGTTCTTGGGCTTTTTATGTTTTTTTGGACGATGATGTCGCGTCCGATTCTGACCCAGCGTCTACGTGTGCCGGCGTGGAGACCTGGCTCAGAATATAGGAGCTCGTGTTCTTCATAGTATCCTGAATAAACTGGCGTGTGACAAACGAGGCTGAAGATAGGAATCTGCGCTTATTCCGCCTCCGTTCGTTCTTGGCTACATTCCGTATGAGAGCCCCCCAATCCTCTGGGTTGAGATGCTGACACTCCAGGCACGGGCTGTCTTGCTCATAAAAAGGTATCCCGTTATTTCGTCTGCATCGGTCGAAGATTGAATGAGGATTGCACGAGGTAATGGGATGAATACACTGAGGCAGATGAGGTGGAGAGTGTAGATTGGCCTCTGTCATATCTGAAAAGCAAGCAGAGAATAAGAACATAAGACCATGTAGGGTTATGCCAACAAACTACTATATTTTCTTCGATTGCCACAGAGAGCCAATTGGGTGATTTACGACGAAAGGGGAGGTTTCCTGAAACGGAATTTCACCCCAGGACCGTTTCGGGACAGACCGTAATGGGCCTGTTCCCCTTCCCGACATGATTCCATACTGCCACGGGTGGAAACCGTCGACCACAAGACCATAACGGGAAAATGGTCCTGTTGGGTCCAGAATTGTTCCCAAATCGCAGTGACCATATTTCCACTATAGAAAAACGGTCCTGGCAATGAAAAAACGACCCACAGACTTCACAGAAAACGTCTCTTGTCCGTCGTAAACGCTATTATCCCTTCCCTGTCACCCAGTGTGTGGTGTACCCGAGTTTTCAGTGTCCCGCTTGTATCTCCGAAATGTGCAATACAATAAAAACCCAGACATGGTTGGGCCATGGTGACGGGTTCCACCTTTGTTTCTCCTTGCGTGAATGAGATCGTGCTCCAAGGAGAACACGTGTGAGACATGGAATCCCAGATTTCGGCAGCTTGTGGGCCACAAGCACCCGTCTTTCTTTACTGTGGTTATGGGCGCAGCAATCGTCGAGACCAAGATCATGCAAGACGCCATTGGTCAACCGCAGAAGAAATGCATGAAGGGCCACTACGCGGAATTTCAGAAGCGCACCGAAATTCTGCTTAAGGAGCTCATCGAAGACCGCAAAACACTCGAGAAATTTCATCGAGGATATGGGCACAGCGTTCAATTTGGGCATTAGTAATTTTTCGCATGGTGCAGTTATCAGTACTGATATATAATCTTACCTGCTTTTGATATGGTAGCTGAGAGAAAATATTTTTTCTAAAAGTTGGCCAGTTGTCCGTTATTTGTTAAGGCGTTGATCAGTTGACCGTTGGTCAGTTTAAATGTCTCCCATTCTACACTGACTTTTAATTCTAACTTGTAATTTAGTTCTGATTTCAACAACAACGCAATTTATGTCCGCTCCGTTTTATTCTACGTTTAAAATAATATTTAATTTGCAAACATAAAATTATTTCAAACCAGAAATGGTTGAATAACATTGTTTTTTTTTTTAATTTACCCCTCATATTTGTCGTATTTGTTAAAGTTTCAAAACGGCTACCATTGCAAATTAATATTGTTTTGAAGCTTTCGAAAGACTTTAGGTCAGAATAGGCCTATCAGTGTTTCAGTGTTTCAGGGGTTCTACATAAGTAATTAGGCATAAGGGCCATTACTTCAACGACATTATAGACTTTTAAAAATACAGTGCTCCTCCGATTACCCCCCCCCCCCCCCCCCCCGATTTTCCACCATCCACCTCAGTTGCTAGATGTTCTCTGCAACGGATTTCCTGCCCATAGGCGCTAATGGTACTTATCCGCCACCCTCGCTTTTCGCCATACGCCAGTTTTATTGGCGAGGGAACTCTCATTTATCGTGTGAAATCACCCCCGATTTTCCGCCAATCTGAATACGGCACACATTTCTTTGTATCATAACTAAACATTTTTGTGTGCATGCGGAATCTAATTCTTAAACACATAGAGGGTTTGTCCATTATCTATAGTCAATTGTAATTAATGAGGTGGTCATGTGCCTTAAGCCTTAAATGGGAGAGAGGCAATACACAGGTGGGTTGTGTATTAAATGAACCACAAATGTTAATTGCAACCAATTAAGGCGACGGCCATGTCTCTGCAGATTTGAAATGGGACTTAAAGTTGCTTTACGTTTGCTTCCCCCAGCTTAAAGGCGCTGTTTTGGCACGATTTGAGCAAGAACGTCAATATAAAAGCCGATCCGAAAGTTTTCCGGACCAAAGCCAGGTCCTAAGAACTAAGAAAAAATTGTGTGGACATCAGTGTGTAAAAAATTATGAGCATAGTAACATTAGTGATATGTCTTGTTTACGCCCTAAGAACTGAGAAAAAACTAAAACAATGTGGACTAATGTGTGTATATAAACGATAAACTTAGTAAAACTAGGCTTATGTGGTGTTTGTCTCCCTGGGACCAAGATATCCTAGGCTATCTTGTCCCCCTCTGGGATATCTTGTCCCTCCTCTTTTCCAATTTCATAAAAATAATTTCAAAGCTTTTCTCATAAAACAAATTACAATATCTGCCTTTTATGAATTATAAGCGATGATTTAATCACTTCAGATGTTATCACTGAATCCAAATCCAATTTTAAAAGTTTTTTTTTAATTTGTCGAAGACAGATATAAGATCAATATCTTCGGTATTGCATGAGGCATTATTTTCTCTTTTGACGTTAAGGGAAACAATCTTTTTAAGGATTACAAATGCTTTTTAATTGAATTCAGCCTTATTCATGAATCCACATCCAATCTGAACGGCTTTTTCTGGATTGCAATTATAAAATGAATGGGTGACATTGTACAGTATCAATAGTTTTATAAGTCCTATTTAGGATTATTTTCTCTTTTGTTGCACAGAATAATGTGACGGAGATCGAAAAGGCTATTCACAATACGGCGATTTTCTCAGTAATCGATAGGATTTAGTCGATCATATCTCGACGATTCCGTATATAAGATGGGTGAAAATTTGTCATTTCACCCCTAACAAAAAACGCAATGGCAGAAGAGGATAAAACAACGAAGCTGTTCTTGGATACTATTGATGTTATTTTTGAGTTTGTTCGGTCAAAACCTTATCCACCTGGATTAGAAAAAAATGATAAAAGGAAACTTAGACGGAAAGCTAGTAACTTAAAAATTCCAGATTCAATTTTGTTATGACACGTCTCGAGGTAAGAATGTTTAGGTCATTTCATGGACAATGTCTCTTAAAGAAGTAATGAGCACAAAGTGAGAATAATACACACATGGATCAGCTTGGACTTTGGGCCACGGAAATGGCGATTATTGTCACAGCTTCTATGTTAGCTACAGATATATGTGCATTTTCCGCCCCGTAGGAAACATAACTTATAAATGGCTTACGTGCAAAGGTCAAGGATCGGTTCTAAAAGCATTGGCAAAACTTAGGAAGTCAAACCGCAAGATGAACATTTAAAATATTAGCGAAATGAATCCATGATCCATCGGGATGCCTTATGAACTTAATATGTTTCAATTTTATTGTAATTGATTGCTTTTTGTACGATGGTGCAAATATTTTATTGCATTGAGAAAAAAAAATTATAAATTATATATCTTTTCATTTCTTCTTATAAGGGGGGTCAAGATATCCTAGGATAACGTGACTCCCATAGGGGGGGGGGGGGGGCGAGATATCCCAGAGGACAAGATAGCCTGGGGGACAAGATATCCTGGTACACCGGCAGACCCAGACCTAGTGGACCCTATAGTGTCATTTCAGGTACATGGTTTTTTTTTGTATAAATAGCGGCATTTTGCAACCAAAAATTAAACAAAGTTTGAATGCAAATTCAGCAACAAACAGCAATTGTCGATATGAAAATTTTGAAAACCAATCGTGGTAGTCAAAAACTGTGTTTAGATGGCCATATGTATGTGGAACAGATAGCAAAAGCGATGCTACACAGGCTGTGTTACAGGATTTCTTGGAGGAACGCAAACCACTGCAGGAGTCCTCAAGAGGAACTGAACATGGTGTTCGACTTGGATATTAATTTCAGAGCAGCGATAATTGTAGTGTTGTGACTGCTCAGTCGTGAGATTGAACCCAGCTCGCATTATTTGGGACAGTAATTTTATTTGCAGTATTATAACTGTTTAGCTGTTGCAGTTCTGGGAAATGTGGGAAAACAATAAAATAATAAAGTTGGCCAAATATCATTTTTTTCATTAAGGTGTTGGTCAAATGCCCATTGATCAAATGGGCAATTTGCGGTTTGGTCTAATTGCAGGTTGATCAACTGTCCTGCACCCATATCCGCCACGCTCGCTGTCCGCCAGGTTTTGCCTCGGTCCCGAAGTTGACGTATAATCGGGACAGCACTTTCTAAAAACATGGATTCTACCCTTTAATGATTATCAAACAACCTATTGTCTTAACACCGCTGGCCTCCGAAATGACGATCAGAACTGGCATGGACGCAAGGCCTGGCATCTTGTAGCATTTCAAACACGGAGTGGACTTTCTTTGATATTGAGTAAGCATTTGTTGAATGGATTATTGAATGAATTATTTCGCGTAAGTATTTATCTTTTTTCTCTTATGTGACATAATTCTTATTCTTAAGAACAACAACAGAAAATCATTACCAAAGATACAAAATGGTCTTAATCGTGTATTGCACAGTTAAATTTTCTCTTTTTTATTAAGGCGGGGAAGGAAAGTAGTCTTCTTTCTCATCCCCCTTTAGAAACTTGGCCCGACCCAGACCGAACTATTTCATAGCTTTGAAAATGGTGGTTTAATGGTTTTATGATACGATTGTATGAATTAACAGTTACACTATTAAGCTTAATAAAAATTGTTACTGTGATTGTTTCTTGTGTGAAAATGCGCAATATTTAGAGATGAACTCATACTGTGAAAGGCCAGTTTCTCTACCTTATCCGAGAAAACCTTTTTTTGCATTGAAATATTATGAGCCCCGGCAGATCGGTCGATTTTTACTCGAGTTCTTCCTTATAATCCACCGGGCCGCGATTTTAGTCACTTTGCGGGTGAGAAAAAAAGTTGTTTTTTCTAGCCTTGTCGATAGTAACATAAATTCATTTTCAAATGACACAGAATGATTAAATCGTGTACACTTATTTGTACATTTTCCGGCATTGTGAAAGCTTTATTTCTAACTTAAAGTGTTTAAAGCTCTACAATTAAATTTAATGATTGAAAAACAATAATAATTGTCTTTTGCCGGGGTAATACCTTTTGTATTTCCGCAAAGGTTCGATCAGACGTGGCAAATAAAACACTGAAACTGGTTCTCCTAAATACAATTTATATTTATTAATCTCTCTCTCAAAAACGGCAGGAAGCGTGAAGATACAGCTTGTTAAATACAGTATCAAATTAGTATATATTCAACAGTTTTGCGAAAGAGGAATATTGCAGGCGAAACAGGACATCTCTCACACAAATGTTGTATGCATTCTGAACACTTAAATTAATTACAACTTTCTTTTGAACTTCTCCACATCTTCCATGGTCTGGGGAAGGCTCTCGTGCTTGGTCTCAGGAAGGACAAAAAGTAGAAGTCCAGCAAGTATTGAAAGTACTCCGTAGATAACAGTGGGTAGCCATGGTACTTCTCTCGCCTACAGTACCAATGGAAACAATTCATTTCCACTATTGAAGTAAAACAATTGATCACTAAAAACATAAGATTTGCTTATTCGGTCTCCGATAAAAGCAAAGAGCCTTAAAAGATTGTGATAAATCTGAGAGTATATAGTTTGGACTGAAGACGTTTTTCCACTGATCAGTCATTTACAAATCAGCCATTTAATCATTTTCAAAACAGAAAAGTGAAAAGCTGTTTTTAACGATATAAATAAAAAGGCGATCGTTTTGCCTAGAAGGAAAATGAAAAGCAATTGTTTGATCAGGATTAAGTTGAAAAGGGTGTCTTTTGTTTATCAGTACAAAACCAGTTTACACTAATTTTAATTCCCGTGTGATTTCGTGGTGTTGTATGAATATCTGCTTTAAGTTTTCTTCGGTTATTAACTGAATTATAAAATTAAGACAACGAGATTAGAAGGTAAGTTAAATTCCATAATTTTTTTTAAAGCAAAATATCCGATTTTAATTTAATTTTCTTGATGTGCAAACGACATGTAAGAAACTGCCTGGTGAGAAACAAATAACATAGTTCCATCAAGCACGAAAAGTGAAAGCGAAAATTTCCACGTTACATTATCTGAACACAAACTGCAATCTGATTGGTCGATGCCAGGTAAATACTTTCTTTTATGTAACGAAATGCAAAGTTGATAGAGACTGCAGTTATATTTGTGATCAAACTACCAGTAAAACCATGTAACAAAATATATATGTTGACTTATTTCGAGTCAACATAAAGATATTGTTGACCTACTGGTCTTCGCGATGACTCGAAATAAGTTAATATTTGTTAATTGTTTAACAAAATTGTTGCCATGGAGTATGATGTTTTTTTTTCAACATTTTCATGTTCCCGATTAAAATCAGCCACTTACTAATATTCTGAAATAAGGGGCAGCCATATATCCAAATCTACCAAAAAACTGGCAAATTCCCAAACCAGCCGCTCGGAAGTTTGTAGGATACATGTCCGGTGGTATTAGATAAATAGCTCCAAATGTGTATGTATAACAAAACTTGCCAATCTGGCTGAAAATTATGATGACAATTAACTGATCCTTTCCCCAGTCTGTAACAAAAGCCGAACAAATTATGGTAAAATTCTCAACCAATCAGAGGCGGTCTTTGAGAACACGTGACTTAATTTGCTCTCGATATTCTGTCTTTTCGACTGATATTTTAAAGTTAATATTAAGTTTATTCATGCTTATTTTATTTGCATAGTTGCATAGGAAAGTTTTCACGCAGTGTCGGTCTGTCGATCCGTCATTAATTCAAATTTTAGGGCGACGATGCAATGAAATAATAACAGTTTTTATATTAATTATTATTTGCTTTCGCCTCTGCAAAATGTTGAAGAGACAGTAACTTTTTCTCTTTCTTAGTGTGGTTTTAATTAAGGCTACTAATGCTTCACTTCAAACTATGGAAGAAAAAGGAAAACACTAACCAAAAGTTTGTATGACACAAACAAGCAGAGCTATTCCTCCTATGATGTGGAACACAGCTGATGGTACTCTCTTCCCCCATCTAGTTTAAAATCAAGTAATTTATGCCTGGTAAAGATCACGAAGGAAAAGGAGGAAGAGGAGAAAAAGAAGCGAAGAAAACAAGAAATAAGAAGAACAAGAAGAATGAGGAGGAAGAAGAGGAGAAGGAGAAAGTGAAAACAAAAGAGAAAGAAGAGATTGCAGCACTTTTGAGTAACTAAAACCCAATGCGTAATCAAACAGTCACTTCTTAATAGAAAAAAGGGTTGCATAAATTTCTTGAGAGACATTTTCTGAAACTTCTTTTCAATCGATGAAACTGTGGGATTCTTGAGTTCTGCTAGAAAAAAATGTTATATTTTTCGAAAATACCTAAACTTGAGTGTATACAGTGAAACTCCAGAAATGTGACAACAGAAGGGATTGAACTAAATTAGCCCTATTTGTGGGTTTCTGCACAATGAAAATCACATAGAACGAGACTAAAAAACAGCCCTATTTATGAGGTGTGAGTATTTTGCGGTGTGGTCCTATCCCACGATTCCCCTGTACTTACTTTTCAATGGAGAAATAGAGCAACAGGTATGATGGTATCTCCAGAGCTGCATACCAAAACAGATTCATGTATCTGTCTCCGGGGAGGTACGTCACTGTGTAAGTAATTGCCCCGTAGCTCAAGAAGTTAACAAACCTGTAGCGATTCAAACGCATAGAAGTCATGATCGAACTATTATCAACTTTTTGGTACTTTTTGAACATTGTATTGCATCTTGGAATGATTTTACTTGACCTACAGCGCTAAAATTGTAATGAGAATATAGGTGCATATGTTTTTATGGGTGTGATATTTCGGTTTTACTGAAGCACTCTGTGTGCTGTGCTTAATAATCGAACTCGAACTGACCCTTTTGCTCAATCGCAGCATTACGAATTCAAGAATAAAACAGAAACGATGGTGGTTCGCCACCTTCATTTTTTTGTTCCGGGTTGTTTTGCACTCTCCCCCTCTCCACACCCCATATAACACACCATAGAAAGCAATTATTATTTTGGGGATTGCCAGTGTATGTTGCTGCTGCCCCCCCCCCCCATACAGAGGAAGGGCGAGGGGTGGGAGGGTGAGGGGGGGGGGGTTGTTACTTGATCTGGAATGTTTAAGATTCGAATTCGAATGAATCATCAGAAAAGATCTTTGATTTAATACCTAATTCAAAACGAGTTGTGATGACAAAATGACGGCCGACTGTAAAAAAAAAAACCATGAAATTCTCACGGGTGCCGCAATAGTTCAATAGTTTTTGATCAAGTAGGAAAATCGGTGGCTGCAGATTGTAGACGGGGTAGATGCTGGGGCTTATTTCTGCAGAACTTACCCAGCTAACCAAGCCATGAGAGTGTCCCACCTTCCCCCGCCCATCCGGGAGATCCTACAGAAAGAACCGGATTCTGAAAGACAAGGTTGGGCTGACTTTGAAGACAAGCTTTATTCGATAAATATTATAAAGCAAAAGTAGCATATTATATTGAGGAAAAGGTCATCTCGATTGCTATATTGCGCCACAGCGCACAGAATCCATCACTAAAACTGGAATAGCTATACAGTATCGATTATAACATGTAGTACATGTAGTACATGTAGTACAGTACGCCGAAATTCTCGTAAAAATTCCAGAGCTATGGGTCAAGCAAAACAATTGCAAAATGCAACATAAACCTCAGAAAGTATGTTCATAATACTTCGATCATGGCGCCCACAGAAAGTGCAAAATCAAACGCACAGTTAATAAAGAATAAACAATGACAACATTCAGTGCATTAAATTCTGAAAACTGTAACTAGAAAAACGATGAAATCGTTTCCCTACAGAATTTGGAAAAGAACATTCTTAGGTATGACAGACTACATTTAAAACTCTCAAAAATGGTCTTTATTCTGGTTTTATTTACCAGGCCTTCTACAGTCCAGATTGACTGGAAAGGGTGATGACTAAAAGTGGTATCATTTCAGGAGCAGTTTAAATTCGGGGATGGTCTTATACCTGGGTTTTGGTACCGGAGTCGTCTTATTTTCCATCTGCTTTTCAGAATTTAGTTCTAAAATATGGGTTTTCAGTGTGGCTGCTACCACACAGAAAGTGTTAGTAAGGTAAAGATGAACGTACCAGATAAACCAGAGTATCACCGAGTAAAGTAACACCTTTCTGTATTTAAGCAAATCCCAGAGTTGATACGTTGGAGCGTTGTCTCCTTGCTGCTCGTTCTTGTTCTGATCAAACTGCTTCTCGTCCGTCACGAAAACCTTGCTGGGTGGAGGTTCCATTTGGGGGTCAGCTTGCTTGTTGGTGTAAGAGGTTAAGAGTGTTCCTTCGGCGTTTGTATCAAAGACCGATTTTGGAACAAGTTTTCTGCTAATTCGTGCGGCATTTTGAAACACTTGTTCGGCCTTTTTCCTCTTACCGTTCGCCAGAAGCCATGGTATCGATTCGTCAATAAACCTTTTTGTAAAAAGCAAAGCATTTTGAAGGTCTTGAGTAAGTCTCAAGAAACTAACAATAATGATATTGTTTTCAAATATCAATTCAAAGAACAGTAAAGAGGAAAACGTGCTTCTCTAATAACACATGTTCATAAAAACAATATGTTTTTGGGAAGCAGGACAATTTCCAACCGGAAATTTATAAACATGACAACTCCGCGCAGGACAATTCCCAAGTGGGCATTTCCCGATGTTCAAAAAATATAACAAAGATGTGAGTGCGAAAAACGGCTATCGAGTGGTGATGGACACAGCCAATGCTGGGCAAAATTTAGTGATGGATTTATCAAGGCCAACGTTTATAATACACCTGGCTCCAACCCTTGGCAGTTTGAATTGTTGAAAGCCAAATCAGGTATCAAGCTTCTTGTCATCGACAAGCTTGAAATGCCTCAGCAAATTGATACAAATCAAATTGAAAATTTGAACGAAAGTAAATTTTCACAGTTACAATTAGTGTTCAGTTATGAAATGGATACAAGTGTTAAATTAATCAATAATATAAAAAAAACAAAGAACTTAAAGATGACAGTAGTGTGATAAAAAATTTGCACAAGGTAATAAATTAGTTTAGTAATTTATAAATTTAATTTTCACATACATTAACGTTCGATATAAGCGACTAAAGAGTTTTATCTGTTTGTCTCAATTTCGTTTGCTTTTTAAATTTTTTTCTACAGGTCGGGAACTAAATATTGGTGCAAAAAACAATAAGAACAATGATAATAATAAAAAATCACATGCAGTTGTATAGTTCATTTACTTACCATATATACATGACAGAAAAGAAAAGCATAGGGAGGGTAATAGCGATCTGCAGATATCTCCAGTTCCGGATGAAGTAAACAAATGGCACTAAGGCAACATAGCCGATAGCCCATATCATCCAGAAGCCTACTCCAACCAAGGCGTGCTGATGCCTTGGGTAAATTTCCAGAATCATGACTATACCTGCATTGATCATACCCTGGTTTAAAAAAAAATGTTGATCAGTGATGATGGATCCAGGTGAGGGGGTGGAGATACATTTTCGGTTTTTAAATTCTCAATTATCTTTTTTCAACAATTTGGCAAAATCGGTAATTTTGTAGGAAGCAATTGGGTGAGAAGGTGCGCTGTTGAACTAGTGCGTCTCAGATCGTATTTATACTTTGCCTTACTGATAACACGTCCAAGTAAACATCGGACGTCCAGTAACTGTTAACAAGAAATAGCGACGTATTATTAATATTCTAAAATTTAATCTATTCTGTTTTGACCTTTTCCTTGGCACAACAAACCAGATCTACATTTCCTGTGAGCGATAATATGTTGTTTCGACGGGAGTCGATAGACGTTCTTTGAATATCACCTTCGAGTCGCCTAGACAGCGCCACCAATACGATATTTATGCTTTTTTGTCACAACCGATTTAAAACAGATATTTTAGTGGTTATATTGATTGCACACAAATGTCTATATAACGTCTGTAGAAGTGTTTCATGAAGCATTTATTTGAAACTATTCAGCATCGAAAAAAAGACGTTAAAAGACATTCCATTTTGATGGCCATGATGAAACAAGGAATCGTATCTTGCAAATATTTATACCTGTTCTGTAACTCCATCAAAAAAGCCAAGTATTGTGTACATTTCCATGTTAAGGGAGGCCGCCTGTGCCAGCGCTATGAATGTGTTAGCGAAGCACGTGATGATTAGCACCTTCCACCTTCCATACTTATCGGACAGCAATGTGCACAGCGCACCGACAACGTTGCCAATCCTTGTCAACATCATCGACAGCTCCACCAGCCAGGCTCTGTCACACGTCAGGTCAAACTTTAGAAGAAAACATAGAATGAACATAAACAGATATGATATTGACCTTTTTAGTCATTATGTTCATCGGCTGCTTGCATACACAAAGAAGCATGTAAACCGTAAATTTTCAGCAGTCTAGGTGGAATAAAACCAGCCCTAAAAATGCAATACAAAGTACCAGAACAGGGACAAATTCGTGACACTTGAATCATAGCATCTGCAGAATTCTAGACGATCTTGTTTATATCAACATCCATTTTTGTGGAATAGCCATGCACTGAAATAAGTTCTCAACTGATCATTCCAACACTTTATTTAAAATATTTTTCTAACTGACCCATAAGTTAATAAAGCAAATTAAAGACAAAGTTCATTTTTCTCCTGTCTTATTATTGTAATTTTTTACACCTAGAAGGAAACTATCGAATGCCGTTTTAACATTTAATACTTGATTTTTTATATCAAAATATAATTCAGGATAGCAATAAATCAATTTAGATCTTATTAATTTATATTTTGCTATCAATAACTGAATTTTAGATGGCAACAGTTCATTTTTGAGATCTAAAAATCAATTTTACAAACTTAAAAACTCTCAAGGGAGACACACATTTACGTAATGTTTAACGAATCGTCAATTAAATTTTGGATACGAAAACTTGAATTATTGATATAAATAAAAACAACACAATTTTTGAACTCAAGAATTGCTCCTTTTTTGTACAGTAAAACAATTTAAAGGAAGATTCTATGGAATGCCATTTTCACATTTATTAGGGAATTATTGATATCAAGAATTAATTTTTGATCTCAAAAAATACATATTTTGATGTCAAGAATTAATTTTTGCTATCTATAATTGCATTTTTGATATCTCTAAATGTATTCTTGATCTCAAAAAATAATTTTTGATATTAATAATTACTTAGAGATATCAAGAAATACTTGAAATACAAAAAATGATTTAATGTTACCTAAAATTGATTTTTTGAGATCAAAAATTCAATTCTTGATAGCAAAAATGAAATATTTGAGAGCAAAATATCAATTTTGGGCTCAATATTTCATTTTTCTTTTATTGATATCAAGAATTTATTTCAGATATCATTAGTTAAGAACGATATTTTTCTTAATTTGTATTTTGCATTTTTGATATTAATAATTAATTTTTGAGATCAAAAAATTATTTGCAGATTTCAAAATACAAATTAAAAAAGTCTCATTCTGAAATAATCACAGCTGAAATAAATTCTTGATATCAATAAAAAGAAAATAAATTATTGAACTCAAAATTAATATTTCGCTGTTAATTATTTCATTTTTGCTATCAAGAACTGAAGTTTTCATCTCTAAAAATCAATGTCAGATATCATTAAATCATTTTTTATATCAATAAATATTTATTGATATCAAGAATAATTTTTTGAGAACAAGAATACATTTAGAGATATCAAGAATATAATCACAGCAAAATTTCGTTCTTGATTATCAAAAAACCAAATTTTGATGTCAAAAATTAATTCTTGATGTCAATAATTCCCTAATAAATGTGAAAATGGCATTCCATGGAGAGCATACCTGACATACCTGTAATTTAATAACTCTTCTATCTACTAAACGTTCCAATGAATAAAACGGCATGTTGATTTGGTAGGATCGCTCAATATATATGGGTTTTCAGTATCTCCCACACTGAGTGCTATCAAGCGAACTCATCCCCTACCCCCTCTCCCCCCCCCCCCCCCAACTCGAGGAAGTACTCAAGAGGCTTCCAGATTACAGGCTATTGTACCTCAGTGACCAATGTGGATCCGTAGCCAGGCGTAGGATCATACCAGTAACCATGCTGACACTTTTCCGTCTTCGTGGAATTGCCAGGATTGCTGAATCACAACATTTGATATCGTTTAAAATCAAATAGAAACATGGCAAATATTTCCCTTGTAAAACTACACAGTTTTGGTCCATGGTGATTAATATACAACCACTCCAGATACTCATCAATTTTATTTTGATTATTTTTTAATAAGCGTACTTTATAGCATTAAGATTTACATGAATTTTTCATGACTTTTTTTAGGAGTGAGCAATATTTTAATTAATACTCGACCGAGATATGACAGAGCTTTTTTAACAAGTAAAATGCAGTACTTTTGTAGTTATGTGTTAAGTTTACTTGGTTTGTACTCTTTTGCAGTTTTCCGCAGTCATCATTGCAACAAATAAAAAAGATCAGCTGGTTAGAGCTGCGGTATTGTTGTGAATTTGATGCGCTATTGTGGTGGTATTGTTCTCTCTCATCTAGTTTTGTTCTGATTTGCATTCCCGACTCAGAAAAACGGAATATTTGAGACGTGCTTCATCCCTTCTGACTCGATTTTTTGGCACGGGATTGCTCGGTACCGTGTCTGGACAAAAGATCATATACCACCGGACAAAAATCTACCGGATATAATACCACCTGCCGAAAATACCACCGGACTTAATACAACTGGACAAAATACCATCGGACTTAATACCACTGGACAAACTACCATTTCGTACAATAACACCTGACATAATATCACCAAAGAAATGAAAACTACTCGAACCAAATTTTGGCCAGAAAGATATGCTGCAAATATACCGCTACCACGCCGGAAAGGAATAAAATGACCGGAAAGAAACCGCAAAAATACCGCAGCTTTTCGCGGTACTTCTGCATTGTGTTTCAAAGAGGACTGCAAAAGACCGCATCTCCGGTACACTTAACACTTTAACTGCAAAGGTACTGTATTTATCCGCGGTGGTACCGATGGTGATTTTTTTTTTAAAAGTTTGTGCCGAATATATACGGGTAATAAACGACATGTTTTAGAATCTACAAAGAAAAAGCTGAATTTGTACCGAATTTTATTCAAATCTTTTTGCCTAATCTGCAGTCCTAAAGCATCTGAGTGCTGTTTACCGCATAGCACAGCCCCGTACACCGAATATAACTGCAGTGCTTTTCATTAATTTAATGACGTTAGAATTTAGGTCACCGACGAAAAGTTAGAAATGCATTCCAGGCTGAAAAGATTTTATTTTAACAAGCCGGGGCAGAAGGAAACACGTGAAATATAGTCATTTGACGTTTTGACACGTGAAAAGATGTCAACCAACTTAAGAAAAAACCATTCAACAACAATTCAAGACAGATTGTAAGTTACTTAAGCTTTGTGTTCTTTGTTTTCTTCCCCAGTGAGACACAGGTGTTAAGGTATTGCTCATAAATTCGGATATTTCTACGAATTTCAACAATTAAGCGGGTGGAAGGGGGTAAAGTTATTGTAAATTTGTGTTTATCCAAGATAAATGTATGCTTAGAATGAAACAAATGGGCAAAAATAACCGGATGATAGATTTATGTGTTAGACATGCATTTAGGACCGAAACATGTAAATGCTTATTGCAAAAGAATAATAAAACCACCCTAAGATAGGCTTCTGTTGAGATACATGACCGCCTTGACAAACAACCTTACTTTTGATTAAAAACAATATTCAGTGGATGTAAATTTCTTGCAGTAGATCACTCATTGTTACCGGGTACTTTGCAGTCTTTGGGTATTTTGCAGTTAGAATCCAAAGCGATCATATCCGGTACACTGCAGGGTATGCCCATTTAATGTCGCTGGTTCTTTTCGATGTGGTTCCAAATCTATTCGAATTCGGTATACCGATGTGAAACTGGCAGTGCTGCTGCAAAAAACTACAAGCGTACTGTTTTTTATCAATTCGGTACTCTTGCAGTACCTTTTACTTAAATTTGGTGCGGGTAGGACAAAATACTACCATGTGCTTTTATTGCTTTCGCTGATCAACAGAACGGATCACACTAAATGAAGTCGAAATGAAGTGAAAACAATTCAACAATAGTAATAATAACAAATCCCACACTTAGTGTTAGCGTACTAAATAACGCTTAAATTTATTGTCACTTTACGAATCACCACACGAATTGAAAATACTGCAATTCTGACGTCACAAACGGCAAAACATCGTAAAACATCACAAGCATATAGTCCTCAACAATAATTTATTAGTCAATGTCCAAAACATAAACATGGTGAACATTTTACTGTCCAAAGTGCACATTGGGAAGAGAATTTTGGAGCGTTTTCTGCCCAAGGCGATAGTCCGTACAGAGGTTTTATAGACGTGTCCACAGCTCAAGGCACATCCGCCGCATGCGTTTCTTTGGTCTTTGGTTGGTCTCCACCCGTTGATTTACAGTCATCGCCAATCACCCAGGGAACCAGTGAAAAGGGGTTCTTTGGTAAGATTCCGCGTTTCTATCGACGGATGGTTCTCCGGTAACTGTCGACGTCACCATTCTGAGCCCGGACGGCTTTACTGGCATTGTGGATCAACTGCGCGAATCTGCAATGATCGCGCGATGACGTTTTTTTTTTTTTTTTTTTTTTTTTTTTTTTTTTTTTTTTTTTGCCTTTATAGCCGAATTAGTCAGTTGTCACAGCGCCTCCGCATCTCATCTGATTCTTCTTGTGGCAGCTCCATCTGATCCAGTCTTTCTGGCGTTTTGCTTGTGATACACATGCCCATTGTGGCAAAGTTTTTAACCACCCTTTTGGGAGGCAATTACTTCTAGTATTTTTTGCAAGACAAAGACAATTTTGCCATTGTTGTTGCTTCTGTTGCTTTGATTTTTAAAAATAAATGAATAGTAAAAAATAATAAATAATGGTGGTATTATGTCCTAGATTTCATTTGTCCGGTGGTACTTTGCCCGGTGGTATTTTGTCCGGTGGTATTATTTCGATGGTATTTTGTATTAAACCCCCTCGGTACATTGTTAGACATGGCATATTACTACAGGACTGTTTTATTTTACATATATTAAAATGTGTGGGCATCTCTGTAAGATCTGCTTCGTTGTTCAAAACAGTGATACCTGTACATGTGACACTTGTCATAGCTGCACTGCATTGACTCGGAGTCGCACTGGTAAGGTATGGACTCGTTCAGTGTCGCATTGGCTGGTAAAGCGCATCTGTAATCTGGTGCCTCGCCTGTAAATAATCACGTTAAACAGTTAAATCTTTAAGCTTCAAAAACTGAATGCAGCCCTTGTATTATCATTGCTATAGAAATGTCACGCTGCACTATGGGAAATTAATCTTATACTTTAGTAATCAAGGGGTTTCAATCTACTAAGATTTGCAGTAAGGCCGGACAAACAAACAAAATAAAAAGAACAAAAAAAAAAAAAAAAAAAGCCAAAATTAATAGCACCAATCAAAATGATATCCAATGAATCTGAATTGCAATTGAGATTAATTATCCTTGCAAGTGTTTATAATGATTGCAGTTGATATTAATGCAATGAATCGATCAAATTGTGACTTGATTACAAATAACAACGATTGCATTCGTTGTGGTTGTAACATTTTTTTTTTGGTTTTTTCCCCTTTATTTTCTTTATCAATATACAATATACAATACATAATCAAACTCGCATATATTAATTACGTACAAGCATATCATAACACCAAGTTTAGATTACAGCTGATTTTGTCCATTTAGCAAGTTTTTTTAAATGAATATTAAAAAGAAAACACCAAAATGAATAGAGAACCCTATCCCCTGCCCCTTTATGTTTTCAGGCTCTCACCAGCACCTATAACATCTCTCAGAAATGTTCACTTTTATGGCATAGTGATGCATAATGTCCCCATTTTTTATTTGGGGGTTTAAATTTCCACAGAAAGGAGTTTATAACTTGTTGTACCTGTTTCTTTATTTCAGTATTAGCTTCGACAATAGAGAATGTATGCACAAATTTTGACACGCCGAACGTTTTTGTAACTAGAATTTTACCACAAATACTTAATTCTCTTTGCCTGTGCTGATTAAGTAAAGCGGTTAAGTTTTTGACTTTATCATCAAAATTCTTCTGCTTTTTTACTGACTCATTTCGCCCTACATGTACTCCCAGCATATCGAAAGACCCCTTTACAACATTCATATTTAAAATTTTGTCATTTTTGTCCCTCCAGCATCCTAGATAAAAGATACAGCATTTCTCGGTGTTTAATTTCAGCCCTGAAAACTTTGAAAAACCGCGGATGGTTTCAATTAGCGTGTAAATGGATGGGATAGTTCTTACGAAACATGTGCAGTCATCTGCAAATTGTTTAATTTTATGCACTTTGTTTCCTATATTTTATCCTATAATGTCATCGTTTGCACGTATCATAATACCCAAAATTTCTGCGCACATAATGAAAAGAAGACTTGACAGCGGGCAACCCTGGCGCAAGCCACGACGTAACTGAAACCAATCGGTATTATAACCATTATTGCTAACACAACTGAAAATGTTAGTGTAGCAGCACTTTATCCATGCTATAAAATTGTTTCCTAGGTTAAACTTTCGCAATGTTGCAAATAGAAAGGGCCATTCGATTGAGTCAAAAGCCTTTTCAAAATCCAGCTGTAACAGAAGGCCAGGTAGATTGTTAGCGTCATATATTGCTATAACATCTTCAGCAAATCTAATATTTTCCCCTATATATCTCCCTTTTATAAACCCCGCTTGGTCTGAGTGAATAACGGTAGAGATGTGTTTTGCTAACCTTTTTGCCAATGTCTTGGTGAGTATTTTATAGTCCATATTGAGAAGTGATACTGGTCTCCAGTTTTTAATTTGAGTACTATCTTTCCCTTTTTTCTCTAACAATACTATCACTCCCCTTCTTTGTGACAAAGATAATTCTCCCTTTTGAAGGGAATAGTTTAAGCAGGCAACCAGCTTCGGACCAATTTGTTCCCAAAAAGCTTGGTAGAACTCAACAGTTAGCCCATCACTTCCAGGCGATTTGTTTAGACTGAATTCTTTCAAGGCTTCATGACATTCTTGTAGAGTGATTGGACCCTCGCAAGATTCCTTTTGAATGCTTGAAAATTTCCTTGGTATATTGAGGTCGTTGAAAAGATTAGATGTATTGTTATTCTTTGAGCTATATAGATGTTCATAGTATGTCTGTATTTCTTGAAGTATTTGTTTAGGGTCGTTTATTTCACCATTGTTGGTATTTAATTTACTGATGGTTTTCTTCTCATAACTAATCTTGGATCGATTAAAAAAGAATGCATTGCTTTTTTCGTTCAATTCGATATGCTGGAGCCTGGAACGTATCCAAGCTCCTCTGGCTTTCTCTATTTCGAAAGTTTCAAGTTCCGTTTTTAAATTATTAAAATGGGTTATTTCATTATCACTGGCTGTTCCGTTACAAATTTTTGTATCAATGCATTCGAGTTGAAACCTAAGGATATTTTCCCGCTCTCTATTTGCTTTACACCTTTTCTTGCAGTAGGCTATAGAGTAAGTCATTATGTTGTGCTTTAGCCAGTCGAATTTTAGTCTTAAATCGCCTATATTTTCCTCCCATACTTGGTCTATTAGTGATTTCATATTGTTTTTGTAATCATTTTCCATAATTATACTCGAATTAAGCTTCCAAAGACCTGGTCCTCTTTTATTCGCCCCTAGCGTAATGACCAACTCAATGACTGAGGGATCGCTCATGAAACCTGGACTTATTTTAGCTTTTTTTACAGAGCAGAGCGACGACCTTTTAATAAAAAAGAAATCTAGCCTGCAACGGATTGGAGGATTTGGTTGGGACCAAGTGTATTTCCTGTTTTGTGGATTTTGTTCTCTCCAAGTATCAACTAGGTTGAAATCTTCTATAAGTTTGTTTAAGCTTTTCTGACTGTTGTAAGGTTTAGACGAGCCCCCAAGTTTGTCCATATTACTGTTTTGTACTATGTTAAAGTCCCCGCCGCAGATAATTTCATCTCCATAGTCATAGAAGTTCAACATGTTTCGAAAGCAGTTTAAAAATTCCTCTTTTTGAATTTCGTTGTTGGGACCATAAACATTAACAAGGGATATTATCTTGCCTGTTCTGTGAAATTTAAGGACATGCAATCTACCATCCATTACAATCTTGTGTTCTATTATTTTTAAGTTATGAGTTGTTAGAATAGCTTGTCCTGCGCTTCTGGTCGTACCTGGATTAAGCCATATGTTACCCGCACCCCAGATGTTTAGCCAGCTGTTCAAGTCTTCCTCAACTGCGTGTGTCTCTTGCAGAAACAGAAAGTCCGCATTTTTGCGTTTTAAAAATTCAAGAATACAGATTCTTTTGGGAATATTTCTTCCTCCACGCATATTATAGCTTACAACTGTAAGACTAGCCATAAGTCATGTCTGTGTTTGCAACATACCAGTTTCCTGCAAGATGCAGAGGCACCATAGTGAGAGCCTGTCCCTTTAAATACCCTGCTTATGCCCAAAAAGTAAAAATTAAATGTAGTGACTGTCGATTCGTGTAACACGTTCATTGTGTCCTTGTGTGGTTGAGTTTAGGGTGTTATTAATATCTTATAACATTTGATTTGAAGGGTATATTTGACTTTTCGTTATGAACTATTTCATGATAGTAAAACAATAATAGGTACGTTTCTGAGTATGGTTACATTACATGTTTTGGTGGCCTATTCATAAAATCTGAATATGAGCTATCAGCCAGTTTTCAATAGAACAATAATCCACAATATGGTTTTAATACAGCGCTCCTTCACGAAGTTTTGAAGGTTTGCAGAGAGTAATTCTATAGTAATGTTGTAATGTTTTCCATGGATATACACCATCTTCAAACACTCCTTTTTAGAGCAAACGCTGGGTTTACCTGTATAAATATATACTGTGTGTTTTAACCTAATGCTAATAAGATAATATCACGTACGCCTCGTTCTTTTTTGTATGTTAATATCTCTATTACATGGTCATCCATGGAATATATGCTAGATCGATTTGCTTTTTTACCCCCAACTGAAATGCACATACTAGTATTGTTACCCCTGCCTACATGCACGTAACGTGTATTCGTGTTCCTTTGTTAGTGGCAAATTGGTCTGCGTCAGTTTGAAAATGTTTATTTATATGAGACTATATTCCATGGAAGTCCCTGCTACACTGCAATATATTCCATGGAAGGCCGTACTACATTCTCAGAACATTCCGCTGTTTTTACATGCATGCATTTATTCTGGTAATTTAATAGCATAAAGGTACCCATGGAATCTAAACTTGGTCACATACGGTCAGAATATTCTATGGGTTCCATTCCGAATGCGCTTTTTACTGTTTAGATGGGAGTATATTCCATGGATGGTCTTTACTACACTCAACTATTTTGAAGCGCTTTAATGGTTTTACCTGCATATATATGCACTTATAATTTAATATTATAACGTTATTCATAGCATATAAATTTATCAACATAGGTTCAGAATATCTATGTCTTTCAGCACCTGCCAACAAACCGTTTATGTGGTCTGATGCGAGCGGTACATTTACCTCTACCGGTGTTAAAAGAAACTTTATGTAATTGTGTAATATACTCCATGGATAACCGCTCACATCATACCCCTTATTAACGCTTCACTTATTTTGCATGCATGCACATATTGTTGATGTTTGGCTCTGGCATAATTCCACGCTCCACTGCGCTAATAACCAACAATGTTTTAATCATTCATTTCGACATCTACACTGTGACTTGTTATGCGAATCTATCGAAATCTCAGACCCCTATTAAATTTACTTCAACCTTGCGGTCCCTGTCAAACACACTGCCCGAGCCAAGCATCGCACCTTGTAAATTACACCAATGTTTGGTTTGATAGCTGCCCTCTGACTTCCTCGAGAATGGACCCCATATGATTTTTACCCTCAAATTCCAGTGTGTCTAATTTTCTGTCCGTTATTTTTAACCCTGTCGAGAAAAAATTGTCATATGGGTTACATTCCAAAATACGTTTTCTACCCGTGGCGAGAAGCTGTTGTTTTAACTCCTCATTCCCCAAAAACTTACTAAGTACTGCTCTTTTCATTGTGTCTAGATCTGTTTGAACACTGCACGGGTCGCCGATTCGCGCTTTTTTCCCCAGCTTTTTCATGATAGCAGGGTTAGATTCTTTGAGGATCTGCTGAGCCACCAGAAAGTTTCCATTTCGATTAGCTTTTTGAAATTGGTATGCTTGTTCAACGCAATTGAAGACCATGCCATCCATTTCCACTGGTGATATAAAAAAATTACTGAATGGAGATAAATACCCATAGAACCTGACCTGAGTCTCAGTTGATTGTGTATGTCCGTGACCTGTTATGCCAGCCTGATGAATGTTCTCAACTGTATATAAACGACCACGAAATTTGAGTTTATCTCTCACCAGCTTGGCTTGGGGGTCGACCGATCTAGCACCCGCTAGGGATTTTGCCAGAAATTCACGTCGTTGTAGGTAGGTCTGTGGCAGGTCCGGTCGCACGAACACTCTGGTTCCTCTCAAAAGGTGGCCATTTTGTAGCACCTTGCTTTTATCCGTCACTGTCTTAAAGCGCACTATTATTCCCGGTGGTTTTGTGGCATTAGGCTGAGCTAGACGGTGGGCTATATCTATCCCATTTCTAATGTCCAGATGCATTTCTTTCCTGATGATACCTTCTACTAGTTGCAAACAGTTTTCACCTTCTTTTTGTGCAATTCCTTCGAAGACAACGTTAAGTTTGCGACCATGCATTTCTAGGGTCTCAACTTTATGTTCAATGTCCTTTGACATGGCCTTTACTTGCATCTGCACACTGTGTAATTTCATTCGCAGCTCAGCTACGCCATTGTCCTCTGACAGAGTGTTTTCAATTGCTTCATGTCTGTCATTTAAATTGTGAGGCATGCTCCTGCTCGATAGCTCATCAACGCGATCGCTAATGGCCATCGTCGCTGATTGATAGTTATCCAGTTTTGTACACACGGAGTCTATTCGTTTATCCAACCGTTCAGTTTGAGCATTTATTTTATCGTCTATAATGTTGCCTATTTTAGCTAGAAGCTTTTTTTCCGCTTTTTCAGTCATTTCTGTAAGCTTTTCGTCTAGCTTGTATTCCACTTTTTTTACTATTCTTTCAAACAAATTGTCTACTGTACTCTCCATTTTCTTTTCAAATTTTTTAAATACCTGACAGTCTTCCCATTCCTCCTCACATTCTTCACTTTCCTCAAATTTTTCGTCAATTTTTTTTCTCTTCCTAACGGCAGTTAACGTGCTTCTCTTTTTAGGACTTTTCCCTTTAGCCTTTGTTTTAATTTTCGAAGGTACCGTTTTTTTATGGTCACTTTCTCTGGATATGCCCTTAAATGTATCTCACCGTTTTCCGTAGATATATCTGGGACGGTTTTACTTTGGTTATCCATACTGTTTTCTTCGATTTCCGAACCTTTGGGTTCCAGCACTTGTTCACTGATATCGGCCATGTTTAGAATTCTATTACACGCAGCCACGCTTATTACTTTTGGTCTATTGTAAAATATATCTCTTAGCTACATATAATTATATGTTCTTTTTTGCTCGTATCACATTACATTTAATTGAGTCACTCTGATAGTCTGTTTCCAATTGCTCATGTTACCTATTTATTCCTACATCCATTTCCTGCTGTCCGCCATGTTTATATGTCTGTACTTTAGATCGTTTCATTACCCTTTTGTTTCTCAAGTATTTAGTACTTTATCCGTGACTTAACTGGAAACACTTTCTCACTTGTTTTCATCACATATTCATAATATGCATTTCATATTTTCAATAGACTTTCTCCTTCAATATATCGCTAATTTTTAACTTTATTCCCCATTTTACTCAACAGACTTTTCACATGATCGATCTTCACCTTCACCTGTGGTTGTAACTGATGTCAATGAAATTTATCAAAATTGAATTGCAACTGGATCACACATAAGAGCAATTGAGATTAATTATGATTTTAGCAAAATAAAGAATTTTATTGAATTGTGGCAATAAACATATGAGAACGTATATTTTACAGAACCTGTCGTGTTTGTTTTAGCGCAATTTGTAAGACAATCCCTTTAAACCGGGGACGCCCGTGTGTGGGGTTCTTTGTTCCCACTCTGCGAGGGGGAGGGAGGGCTTTATACCGGGGACGCCTGTGTGTGGGGTTCTTTGTTCCCACTCTGCGAGGGGAAGGGGGGCTTTATACCGGGGACGCATGTGTGTGGGGTTCTTTGTTCCCACTCTGCGAGGGGGAGGGAGAGCTTTATACCGGGGACGCCTGTGTGTGGGGTTCTTTGTTCCCACTCAGCGAGGGGAAGGGGGGCTTTATACCGGGGACGCATGTGTGTGGGGTTCTTTGTTCCCACTCTGCGAGGGGAAGGGGGGCTTTATACCGGGGACGCATGTGTGTGGGGTTCGTTGTTCCCACTCTGCGAGGGGGGAGAGGGCTTTATACCGGGGACGCCTGTGTGTAGGGTTCTTTGTTCCCACTTTGCGAGGAGGAAGGGGCCTTTATACCGGGGACGCCTGTGTGTGGGGTTCGTTGTTCCCACTCTGCGAGGGGGGAGAGGGCTTTATACCGGTGACATCTGTGTGTGGGGTTCTTTGTTCCCACTATGCGAGGGGGGGGGTGGTGGATGGCTTTATACCGGGGACGCCTGTGTGTTGGGCTCTTTGTTCCCACGCTGTGAGTGGGTGGGGGAGCTTTATACCGGGGACGCTTTGTTCCGGGTTCGACTTGGGCCAGGATTCTGTCCCAACGACGAAGTTTGAAATTTAAAGTTTAAAGTTGTGCTGTGCCAAATGCCAGTGATAAATGACAAACATTGAAGGAACTCAAAAAGAGAAAGCATTCAATGACAGGCAAATATTCTGTGGATGTGCAAATCTGTAAAACACCCAGTCACTTTCTTTTCATTATAAAATGTAAAATAAGATCGTAGCCACAAATAATTTTTTTCACTTCTAGCAGGAGACCGGATATAGAATGAAAAGCCCAGCTGCAGTTATTGTCGAGAGCACAATCTCTCGACGAATTTGTTTATTGACAAACGAGTGAACTAATTTACATTTTATCAAACTCAAAAAGAAGAACTAATTGGAATTAAATAGGAATAAATCAATGTCGAAACTATATGAGGCTTGATGCTGTAACATCGCATAAAAATTTGCAAACATTGAATGGCGTCATAGAAAGAAATAGGTTATGGGAAAAAGCCGCCCCCCCCTTCCTCCCGCCGGTAAAAAAAAAATATATATTTTTTTGTTTAATATGTTCCATTCACGGTAGTCATGTGTGGGTGGCTAGAAATATAAGACCCTACGAAGCAAGCTCTATTCAGATGGAGACTGGTCAATTACCATTAGACTGAAGCACAATTTGGCGGTGGGGCATTTTGATGCTGTTTACGGTGCCTCGACAAAAGGTCGAGCGACAAAAGGTCGAAACTGGAAAACGCGACATAAGGCTGAGATATCTTAAGGTTCATAAAAAAATGATGTTTAGTTGTAAATACAAACGATTTATTTTAAAAAAAAAACAGTTTAATCTTAAGCTCAAACGCTTTTTAGGCATCATCACCAAATAAAATGATTGTTATCGCTATGTACTTAAATCTCATGTCTAAACTACATTTCTAAACTACATATCTAATTGAGCCAAATATTTAAGTTCTGTTCTCTTTGGTTAGTTGATGACTTTTTGACACATCGCCTTCCTGGCTTTCGCGGTTGACGGATTTCCAGCGAATGTTATGCACAACCGCGCGAAGAATTTCTGTTCGGTCTTCCCACCTTCTGCACGGTCCTTGCACAGTGGCGAGTCATTGTTGGGGCTCTTGATATTGAAGACGAACTGTTGTTTTTTAAGGATGACCGCCAATTTTATCTTGGGTGGCGCAATTTTCTTGTTTCATAGCTCGAATCCACACCCAGAAGACAGAGTGAGCGAATCCAAAAAAGGTGTGAAAATCGTTAATTCCATGCTTCGTTGTTGGTTCGGGGTTCATTGTTAATCGTTGCGTCGTAAACGTTCCATACTGGTGGAGAGTACCTAGGTGGGACCCGTCGGACACGTGCTGCATTGGCTTCTCGAGCGTTCTGGTTAACTCGTCGGTAGCTGCTGGTCACATAGGTCGAGTCGAAGAAGTTGACGAGGGTCACTGCGCCTGCGGAAATTTGGGTCTGCAAAACCTGTATCTGAGCTTCCAAATCTTCCAGAGTCAAGAATGCGAGTTGAGCACAAAACATCCCGAATGCCTCGTCACCGTGGTACGTCAGGACCAAACCCAGAAATTAATTACAGTTCAAAATAATCTCACACAGATCTCGTTCACTAACAACATCCGGTCGTTAATGTAACAATAGAAAAAAGGAACTATTGATGTCATTGATTACGTTTTATTTTAAAAATAAATTTTGAAATATTCTTCTCAACAATTTGAAAAACAAAAGAGTAAAAAATATCAATCTTTTGTCGCTCGACCTTTTGACCCTCGTCCTTTTGTCGCTCGACCTTTTGACCCTCGTAATTTTGTTGCTTGACGTTCTGACACTCGACCTTTTGTATCTTGATCTTTTGTTATGGATCCAAATCTCCAAGTGTGATAAATCTTGGGGATTTTCAATCCCCATGGTTTATTGAATCCGTACGATTCGGTGAGGTGTTTTTCTACATTTTTTTTGTACCATAACCTTGTCACGCGAACTCCTCTGAGACGGTTAGGGCCAGGATGACCCAATTTGACAAAGACATACCTGCAGCATGTCTCGCTGGTTCGCTGATTTTCAAAATCGATTCAACGTCGCACCAAGGATCAGACATCGGAAAAACTACGTTTTGGCTGCCTTCAAAAGCAACGTCTTGTCTTGTTTGATTGACGTCTAAACAACGCTGCTTATCCAACGTTTATTCAAAGTTGTATCAAAGGCACTGGCAAGACGTTGATCAGTTACAAACAAAGTACAACCAGAGTTGATATCCTGGTTTGGTCGGATCAACATCGCAGCCTCAAATCGACTTTCGAATGACTTTTGAATGTTTACGGGATCACAAAATAGGACCACATCAGAAAAAGCACTAGTTTGATTGGTTTATTTTCGGGGTTTCACACAATTTGGCTTAGTTCCACTGTTTATCCTGTTGCCGGGGTTCTACATGGTTTGGCATAGTACCATGGATTGTCCTGCAACACATTTTCTGGCCTGCTTAAAACCGAACTGGACTTATTCTGCATGGGTTGACATGCTTCGGCTGTTTGTTTTTAACAGGTGGGGATATTCAATCCCCCAGTTTACTGTATTCGTATGATTCGGTAAAGTGTTTCCGTATGATTGTTTTTTTTTTTCGCCAAAAACCTTGTCACGCGCTTTGAGGTGGTAGTTAAGGCACATGGTATGATGTCAGCACGGGTATTTTGGTTACCCATCTGTCCACAATGAAGCGATTATAGCACGTGTGTGCATGTTGAATGCAGCATTTCAGTTTTCTTCATTTGCTATATATATAAAATATACTAAAATATATATGCACTAAAACTCATTTCTTTGAAAAAAAAATAATAAAATTTGGCATAGGGAGATGAAATTGGGCTCGCTAATAGGCCTGGGGATGATATCGTGATATCGTGAAATAGGCAACTTTTTATTGACATTGACCTCAGAAAGCGATTGTCTCATTATCTCACAAACGGTTACAGAGCATATTATTAGCTTATTTTCGCCAAGTTGGGCCTAAAAGAAGCAGCATCAAGAATATTTCAATAAAAGAGTAATGAAAGTGAGGGAAAGTTGTACGAATAAATTTATGACAAGTGTTGATTTCGGTAATTTTTTATTCGTACAACTAAAACTTTAGGCAGAAAAATTCGCTTCCATCATTTTGTTGCCATCCGCGTCATTTCAACACCATCCCCCATTTTAAATCATGGCTGGAAGAAAAGTGGCAGTAAGGAAATCTCAAGCCACCAATTACGCATACATTTTTCTACTGACTAACTCACTATTTGCATATAATACTCGTATTCTTCAGCTTACATTGCATAACAAGTTTAAACGAAAACGTTCTCAAGAAACAAAAACTACCGGCAATCCGCAGTAACTAAATCGAAGACACCAAACTCTCATCCTGTAGAATGTCATGAAATAATAGAATTTAATCTTACCCAAGAAGACTGGAGACATGACCATGAGCGGCAACGAGAGCATGACGCCGAGGCAGTATAACAGGTACGTCCTCACGTGCCATTTACTGTTCTTTCCTAACAGTGCTATGGCTCCATTCGCATCCATAATTAAAGATTTACAACGATTATCCTGTTTTTTTCTAATGTTAAGCCTGTATTTTTTTGGGGTGATACCGTTAATCCACCGAGAAAATAAAGTGATTTAAAGATGCTGCAGTAAAAAGCAGTGTCCCTTTTACAATACACGAGGTCAAAACGCAAACTGTTTCATAACAGTAGCGGTGCATTTTAACATGTCAAGTGATTCCATTGCCATGTGGACATTTTATGCTATACTCCTTGAGGCCTTAAATCCTATGTGTATTTTCGCTTTTTATGAAAAGATTAGCAGCTTATGTATTGCAATATGCAACACAGATGACTGACACTGCCAGGTTGATGGTTTCAGTCACTACACGAACAAGAATAAAAAGAGTCTGCTTGTCTGTCTCCGTATATCAATCATCTATCCTCCTTGTAACTGAATATGGATACTTTAAAACGACTTGGAAACCCATAAGTTATGTTTTGTCTTTGATTTATTCAGCTGTCTTTCTTTGAAAAGTTTAATGGAATGCTTTTTTTTAAACATACGGCCTATCTTTAAACAAAGCTTTTAAATACATTTTGGTGCTGCATTGGAAACCATAATGCCTCTTGCTCGCAGGCATGACACTTCTAAGAGATTTTAATGAATTGTCCTTCTTTTAGAAATTGATATATGCTGCTTTTGAATTGTCGCCAAGACGTGTCATCTTAGTTAAAAGCATTTAAGAAAAATATAACAGGGAAAATGGGGTTTTACTTTGGTGGTGAATGTGTTCTTAGGTCAACCTACTTCAGTTATCTGTTCTATACATGCGTGTGAAGAAGTGACCCAGAAACTATCCGCTGAATACCACCCCTTTCTTGTAATAAAACAAAATAGTTTGTGGTGCAACAATTAAGAGGTCTTTTATTGGTAGAGTCGGCGTTGAGACTGTTAACTTGCTCGTCTCCCGAAGACGCGAATTTACTGTTGTTGTTTTTTTTTCCAATCGCGGTATTTAGCAATTTTGAGCTGATCTTCACTCATCGCCAGTTGTAGATGTGTTATTCCTTGCTCTCAATTAAATATATATTTGGGATGATATCACATCATTTGGCTGCTAACATTTTTAAATGAATTGATCCTGGTCTTTTTCTCTCAATACGAAAAACGCCAGGTGGTTTAAGTCTTATAAAACATTCTAAGTCGTTGATCCGTGAAACATAATACATCTCGGGTTGGTGCGCCGCCTCGATGTATTAAATATCACAAGAATCATCTCCTGTTCATGGTTTATCTATAACTTCAGCTTCTATTTCAAAAAGATATGTTTTAGTTATGGTTGTAGTTGACCATGCCATATTATGAAGTGGAACATCCGGATAGGACATCTCGCAATGAGAATCTCGATAAAAGGACTGAAATATAATTTCTTCGATAACAGAACCCCCATGTTAAGTATCCGTTAACGTTGGAAAGAGGTTTTACTTCGCAAAAGCTTTGAATTCGCTTATCTCCACTTTTAATGGGTTCCCTTCCAGTAATATTTACCACGCAATATAAAAAAGAACTTTTTGAGGTACTGTTCAAGATACTCTAACCCTTCCATCAATCCTTTGGCCAATCAGAATGCCCGAGACGTCGTCTGCTAGTCTCGTATAAACGACATTCCCTTTTTGCGTGGCGTCTGTACAACACGCCATTCTGTGTGCTGCCGGTTTTTTGCAGCAAGGGAACTGGTTTAAGGTGCGAATTGCTTCATTTTTTACTTAATTCACTGCCTAATGGATTATTTTATCTATTATTGTGCGTTGGGATAAATTTATGGAGCCGAAGTGTGTTAATTCGACATCTTACTCTTCGGTCTGATTAGGTTGAGTTTGCACGATCACGGAGACACTTTCCTAGTCCCAAGAAGTGCGCCTCTTTCTCCACTTTCTTTCAGATCGAGGAACTTACCAGTTCCACCTCAGTTCGTCTAGGAGTAGGATCTTTTCAGGCTGCTGGACCTGATCAGACTCCAAGCTTTACCAGCCAGCTGTGTCATCGCGGAAATGACCAGTTTTTGCTTAAGCTTTACTCCATGGGCCGCTTCTCAGTCTTCGTAGAGCAGGTTCTGCAAGTCTGACAGCGTTCTCCGACGAAAAGAGACGTTTTCTCTGACGTCTGAGGGTCATTTTCTTTGCCAGGACCGTTTTCCCATTGTGGTCATACGGTCACGGGTGCGAGAAGACCATTCTGGTCCAACGGGATTCACAAACCCGTTACGGTCCGATGGTCCCAGGTGCATCTGAGGCAAGAGAGATCCATATCCGACACGGGTAGTGCCATTACGGTCCAGCCCGTTACGGCCCGGGAACGCTACCTTTCCGGGAAGCATCTCTTTTCGTCTTTTCCTTAGACCCAGCGAGTTATTGCGGTGTTTAAGCAATTGTAAACACAGCTTGGAGGGTAAAGCTTGCAGTTGAAGCAAAGCACTGAGAAATGTAGTATTGTGCGTTGTTTTATACTACATATTCCCACCATTGTTTTTCTCTGCTTGCATTTCAGATATGACAGAGGCCAGTCTACATTCTCCACCGTTACTGCCTCAGTGTATCCATCCTCCAACTGCGTGTAACCCCCACTCCATCTGCGACCGCTGTAGACGGAATAGTGGAATACCTCTGTGCGAGCCAGACAGCCCGTGCGGCGAGTGCCTACATCTTACTCCAGAGGATTGGAAAGTCCTATTACGGAATAGGACCAAGAACGAGCGCAGGAGGGATAAGCGCAAATTCCTTTCGTCAGCTTCGTTTGTTACTCGTGAATTTATTCAGGATACCATGAAGAAGGCTAGCTCCGTTATTCTGGGCCAGGTCTCCACCCCCGTACACGTAGACACTGGTGCAGAATCGGAATCCGCTACGCCAGTTAAGAGACATAAAAAATCCAAGAGTAAAGGACGTGCATTTTCTGAGACTGTAGCAGAATTGGACATCCCGGAAGGGCAAGAACGGGATCGTCTCCGCGAGGCATGGGCATCACCTCCTAGAGTGAAAAGCATTGGCAGTCCAGGAGGGGTGTTTAAGTCCCCGTCTGAGGAACAAGTGACTTTAACGCATAAGGATACGGGAACAGTGCTTTCGGCGGTTACAGGCCAGTTAGGCATTCCCCCGCGAGAGGACTTATCCCCCCCTCCTCAGCTGCAGCGTCTCCCGAGTGAATTTTCAGCGTTCTTGTCTATGCAATCGCAACTGCAAAAGCAACTTTTGGATTTACAGAATCAAGTTCAGAAGCAGGAGAGTCTGCTTAGTCAAAGACAAAAGCCTAAACCATCAGCTACGATTTCTCGTCCTCCTCCGGAGATTCAGTCAGTGGCAGCGATGTCGGGCTAGCCTGTACCTCACCTCCCGCTGGACTCTAACGTGGATATTCCCGAAACGGTCACCATCAGCGAGGAGGATTCCGTGGGCGTGCCCCTTTCGGGCCAAGTCTCTGCATTGCTGGAAGATGATGAGGAAATCGGGCCGATGGAAAATTCTCCCCTAGCAGCAGTCCCAAGCAACAGGGAGAAAGAAATTTACACCCCAGTAGGGGAACCCCACATGTCACATTTTCCACAATCCCAACTCCCAGAAGCAGCATCGGATGAACAGGAGTCGGAGGTGGAAGACGGGGAAGAAGAATCCGAGGGTACGTCAGTACATTCCCGTTGTCATTTGCCGTTACGGGCAGTGGAGCAGGTGCGTTCTCCCGGCCAAGGGCATCGACTTTGGAGAGATCCAGCGGCAGCGGGCAGACGGCCCATCCGTACCCCCTCTCCACCAGACCTTGCCCCATCGGTCGAGGACGCGGCCCCCTCGAGTTCTGCTTCTACGATTGCACCAGAAGACGTGCCGTTCAGGGATGCCATTCAAGAGATAGCCCGCTTAGCAGAGGTCTCCTGTGGCTCCCCAAATTTAGATAAGGAGGATCCGCCCATTCGTATGACATCTCAGGCCGCTCCACCACAACAGGACTCTTTTATCGCACTAGCCACCAGCGAGGGCATTGCTCATGCTGTCACGGTCCGCGCGAAAGAGTTCAAGAAGATGGACGCCGGTGAGGGTCGCACACTGTCGCGTTTCCATTTATCTAAACATTGCCTAGTACGACCAGGCCCATATCGGTCAGCGGATGAAAAAATTCCCCTAGAGGCACTGGAACAGCCCGTGAAGCGTACAGTCTGGATGCCCACAGTGCGTAGTGACTCAGACATTCCATTAGTGGAGAAAGACGCCAAGACCATCGAGGCATCTTCTCACCACATCCTGAACATTATGTCATTTCAAGATCATGCACTTAAAGCACTAAAGTCGCGTTGGGAAGAACTTCGCCTTAGTGATCCCGTGTCTGCTAAATTGATGGAATGCCTGGCCTTAGCTACCCGAGACGTGGTCAAACTTTCCACTTTTTTGATGACGTCAATGGTCTACCTACGTCGAGATGCCTTTCTCCAGCACTGCTGGTCTAGTGTCAAAGGTTTACGGGATCTGCGTCATGCCCCTATCCTGGAGGAACGAGAGCTATTTCCTCCCGCCGAGATAGAGAGGGTGAACCAGGAAAGTCGTTCGCTTTCGCAAGATTATGCACTGATGTCCAGGATGTCTCGCTCCTCCTTCAAACGTCCACTGAAGAGGAAGAGACCACAACAGTCCGGCACAGTCTAAGCCGAGTGCGCAGCCACAACAGCCCCCTGTCAAGAAACCGAAACCCAGCCCCGGCAGCAAGACAGAGGGTCCGGCTCCACAGTCGTTCAGGTAGCAGCCAATCAAAGTACCGTCACGAGATTCCCTCATCTCCTGGCGATACTTTAGCAAACTTAAGAGACTTGGAAAATTTACTTTCCTTAAACACCTCCTTGCCCGTAGGAGGAAGACTAGGAAAGTTTTGGCAGCAATGGGCAGAAATGGGGGCGTCTCGAAGGGTAGTACGTTGGCTAAAGAGAGGTTACTCCCTACCTTTCAAACGAGACCGGAACGGGCTCAGGTGCCCTATTCCCCTAACCGCCCATGCGCCAAGACAACTAGTCACCTCTTACGCCAAGGGGTCAGAAAAAGACCGAGCTCTCCAAGAAATGCTATTGAGCTTGTCTCAAAAACAGGCGATAGAGGAAATGCCAGAAAATCAAATGGGCTTTTTCAGTAGGGTTTTTCTGGTTCCCAAGAAATCCGGAGGGTGGAGGCTAGTAATCGACCTCTCCCCCATAAACGGTTTTCTCCGAGTGATCACCTTTCAGACACAGCCCAGGTGATAAAAGGGTCATTACGGGAAGGGATGTGGGGTACCTCCATAGATCTCTCCGATGCTTACCTCCATATTCCTCTTCAACGCTCGGCAAGAAAATTCCTAGCCTTTCAAGTAGGAAAAAGACGATTTTGGTTTCTGGCACTTCCCTTCGGTCTGGCTACGGCCCCGTACGTTTTCTCCAAGGTCATGAAAGTACTGAAAACATGGGCACGGCTAGAAGGGATGTTAGTCTTTCAGTATCTGGACGACTGGTTTCTGGCGAACCAAGACAGGCAGGTAACCGAGAATCATACAATGTCTTTAGTTCGCAAGGCACTAGAGGTAGGTCTAGTAGCAAAACCTAGCCAAGTCCGAACTAACCCCCAAACAGTCCATTACCTTTCTAGGGGAGTTATGGGATCTGGCAATAGCAAAGGCGTTCCCTACGCCAGAACGCCGCCAGAGAATTGCAGATGCCATAAAAGGTATTTCCCCAGGAAAGAAGGTGAGATTACAGGCCATGGAATCTCTCCTTGGCCTGTTAGTGGCAACAGAGAAGACAGTCCCCCTGGGCCGTCTCCATTACAGGCCATTTCAAAGCCAGGTAAGATGGGCGTTGCATCAGGGTCGTTCACCCGCAGCAAGGATGCAAGTTTCACAGGTAACCCTACAAGCCCTACAGTGGTGGTGCGACGTTCTAATTATGTCCGAAGGAATGCCATTTCAGCCCCCCACCCCGGAGATAGAGATTCAGACCGATGCGTCCCATTCGGGGTGGGGAATTTATTGGAATGGTCAGGTATGGAAGGGCAAATGGCCACCCTCGCTTCAGTCCTACCACATAAACTGGCTGGAGCTTCGGGTAGTCTGGATTGCCCTAACCAAACTGACCAACCAACTCAGAAACAAGGCAGACAATTCCACAGCCATAGCTTACCTCAACAAGCAGGGGGGTACCAAATCACGGTCCCTGTCCAAACTTGCGTTCCAAATTCTTTCAAAGGCCAGGGAGGAACAGGTGACCGTTTCCGCCCGTCACCTGGCCGGGAAATTAAATGTCCTAGCGGACTTAGCCTCCAGACAGGGTCAAGTTATCAACACCGAGTGGTGCCTATCCCCTCGGTCCTTTCAGTGGGTGACACACCAATCCCCATGGGGTGCCCCGACTCTGGATCTGTTTGCAAACGCTATGACCACCCAACTTCCCCGGTACGTGTCTCCTTGCCCGGACCCAGCAGCTTGGGCAGTAGACGCCCTCAATTGTCAGTGGCTACGGGACGAGGTACTGTATGCTTTTCCCCCACAAGCGATCTTAGGGCAAGTCTTGCAGAGAGTAATCGAGTTGAAACCACCGTTCCTATTACTCATTGCTCCATGGACACCGGAAGCCCCATGGTTCGCCCTCCTACTCCATTGCAAGGTAGTAAGGTCGATACCGATCCCATGCCACAACGAGTTGCTATCACAACCCCATTGGCATCACTTCCACCCCTCCCCTCGCTTACTGAACCTCCACCTATGGTGTCTGACCAGACCTTTCTGAAAAACAAGGGTTTTTCTAAGCAGGTGAGAGAGAAAATAGTAAACAGTCACAAGGGTTCGACGGCCAAAGTTTACAGGTCGCAGTGGAATAAATTTGCCGCTTGGTGTAGCACTTCTAAGCTAGATCCGTTTCAGGCTAGCCCAGCAGTGGTAGCGGATTTCCTCGATCACCTTTTCACGGAGGTGAAATTAAAGGTAGGTTCCATCGAGGGCTATAGGGCCGCTATAGGGTCAAGACTCAAAGCGTCTACAGGCTACGACCCGGGCGAAGATACATCCCTATCACAGCTAGTAAGACATTTTAAAGTAAACTCCCCACCCTGCCCATCCAACATAGCGCAGTGGGATTTATCGTTAGTCTTACAGTATCTTCAGCGCCCAGATGTTTTTAGTAAGGACGTGATTTCAGCAAAAAACGCAACGTTAAGATTCACGTTTTTATTGGCTTTAGCTTCGGGCAAAAGAAGAGGCGAAATCCATGCCCTGGACAGAAAGGTAAATAAAGATAAGGGTACATGGGAGAAGGTCACCCTAGTCCCTAGAGCAGGATTCATGGGAAAAACCCACATCATGACCCAAGGGATGGGAACGTTCGATCACATTACTCTCCCATCCCTACCAGATGACCCCGACTCAGACGGTCTGGTCTCTTTGTGTCCCGTCAAAGCGCTGCAACAGTATTTAGAAATGTAAGAGGCCTACAGATCAAAAAATCAGAAGGCTCTCATCATTTCTTTTATGCCGAAATTTAGCAAAGATCTTTCGAAACAGTCGATCTCAAATTATATTAAAAGGATCATTTTGGCAGCCTATGACGATGCACAAATCGACCCTAACCCGTTAGGGGAATCGAACATCAAAGCCCATCAGGTAAGGCAAGTAGCCAATTCCCTCAGGGTGGTACGTAACGTGTCCCTTTCGGATATATTAAAAACAGGTTGTTGGGTTTCCCCCAACTCGTTTGTTAAATACTATCTGAAAGATTTTTCTCAAGATGAATTGTCTGGCTTATATTCATTAGGACCGTTCGTGGCTTCAGAAACGACCATTACAGGCTGAGTGTTTCTGTTGTAGGAATGCTTCTCCCAAGTTTAAGAACAAGGGCAAGCACAAGAGTAACTTCTCCAAGGGCCGTAATGGGAACAGTAACAACAACAACAAGCCACGAAAGTAACAACCTACAAGAAGGTCTTTCCTTCTGACTCTGAACATTTCGCCTTTCGCTCAGGTCCTTCGGACCATTTCGGTCCGTGCTTATATTAAGTTACGGACGAACGCTGGACGGTTATGTTTAATTAAGCATTTATTTACTCCGAAGTGTTCAGGATCGCATGTGTAATGAGTACAGCCCAGTCTTCGGTCTTACGGCTACTCGGATGCTTAAGTTTTGATCTCCTTTCTTCATGTTTTTCAGAAAGAAAGGGGGGGGACCATGTCGGTCCCAGACGTACCCAGTGACCGTACACCCGTTGTAGCCGGAAGGCCGAAAGCCGGTTTATGGTTCATGGTATGAGGTACCATAGTGTCATTATGGGCTTATGGGACCATAACGGCCCCATATAGGAAAACAGTCATAAATAAGCAAAATTTTCTGTTTTTCATTTTATGACGATTTACAGTAGTTTTAGTACTATCTAGTTAATCGCTACGAGTTTATTTCAAATAAACGTGGTAATTTATCAAATGAGAAGAAGAAAAGTTAGACAGCGGACTCGCTTTCTTTTTTCAAGTTTGAATTGCATGTCTTGTAAGACACTTCAGTCACTTTACTAGAAGTGTCAAAGAGTTTATTTGCGTAATTCCTATGGATTTACGATCGTTTTGTAGTACTTCTAAATAAACCTAATTGTTCATCAATACATAGCAAGTGAATAGTGAGAACTTGAGGAAGGGATCCATCCGGTGGGCGGTTGGAGGGGGATGGTGATAGTTCTCAAAAAAGATGATGGCATGGTTGGAAGCCTTCTCATCTCAACTGACAGTTGCTGTGATATTTTTACTTTGTTACGATTTTACCTTATGTTGAAAGACCGGAATGGTGCGCCTCCGGACTTTATTTAGGAAATCATTAAAGAATTGAAACTTAGCTGACAAGTTTTATTTCTTCTTTTGCGTCGAGTGCACAGCACTCCTCGCCTACATGTAATGAGCTTTTACAAGCCATAGTGTAATTCGCGACCTTTTTGGGCAGTTCAAGAATGGCAGGCTGTCCTGCTCCGGACTCAAGTCCCATTAAAAGTGGAGATAAGCGAATTCAAAGCTTTTGCGAAGTAAAACTATCGTTTTATTTCGTAAAAGGAGCTTTTACGAGTAAAAGCGCAATTCGCGTTCTCCACTTTTAACTTTGATTTTAACCGCGTCCCATCCATCCCCAACTAGCCTGGGCGTGTTTTACCGCCTTTTGGGCTAAAAAGGGAATGTCGTTTATACGAGACTAGCAGACGACGTCTCGGGCATTCTGATTGGCCAAAGGATGGATGGAAGGGTTAGAGTATCTTGAACAGTACCTCAAAAAGTTCTTTTTTATATTGCGTGGTAAATATTACTGGAAGGGAACCCATTAAAAGTGGAGAACGCGAATTGCGCTTTTACTCGTAAAAGCTCGTTTTACGAAATAAAACGATAGTCATATCCGAAGTCAGATCAACGTAGGGTTTGATTTGTTGGGAAGTCGACGCAACGTCTATCTTGTGAATTTGGATAGAATCGATTATCCGACGTCTAATCAACGTTGCGGATAGGTTTAAATGGAAGCCGATAAAATGTATATCTACCGACATTATATAGACGCTGGGAATGCAACGTTGTATAGATATCGGAAAAATATTAATACAGAATCGCCATTAACACAGCCACAAAATGTGGTCACCTGTCTGTGACAGTGCCCCCATCTTTTGGGTCATCCAGTTTAGACGCCATAAAATCTGCATTTTTTAATCATGACCTTAGAGAACGATTGACCATCCTCGGCCATGGTCAAAGTCAAAAACCGAAAGTTGACCATCATTTTTAAAACGGTTAGAGACAGAGCAATATTTGAGCTCTTTGGGCCCAAAAGACGATATGTAAGGGGTACCTCGTGATCTTGACCTCCTCAAAGTAAAAAAACGGAAGTGGGTTATTATCTCGAAAACTCTTTGGACCTAAAACACCATGAGTAAGAGGTGCCTTGGTGACTTTGATCTTCGGCCATGGTCAAAGCCAAAAAACCGGCAGTGGGACCTTATCAAGAAAAGGGTTGTGTAATTTTCGCTATTCAGAGGCGAAACGGTCTAGTTGGAATTGCTGTGCGTTAATGTGAAGCAGCGTCCATGCCATTTCAATAAGAGAGCACTAAAAACGCGGGAAAATTGTGCGAGTAAATTTATGTAAAGTGTTGATTTCAGTATTTTAGATTGCTGCAACTAAAACTTCAGTCTGAAAAAATCACATCATTATGTTGCCACTCGCATTATTTAAACACCATCCCCCATTTTAAATCATGGTTAAAAGGTTAAATTGCAGCATTTAGTGTAAAAATTTCATTGTAAATTCGACATGATTTTAGATACGATTTACTGGCGTTGAGGTGTCCCGACAACACGCCTGGCGACAAATGGTCTAACTTTTTACATGGCGCGACAATATTCCTGGTGAATACTGGCCTAAGCTGCGACAATTCACCTGAACTGTTTCGGGATCCGGTTATTCAGGCGAATTGTCGCCAGGAAAATTGTCTTTAGGATAATTGCCACTAGGAAATTGCCGTCAGGTGTACTTTCGTGGATTCATAAGTGAGAGACTCCGCCTAATACTAGAACAGAGCTTGTCAATTCATCTGGTGAATACCGAAGGGGCATCCGTGAACCTCGTATGACAATAAGGGGAGGGGCGGGGCGGGGGGTTAAGGCTCTGTAAGATATCAGTAATTTAATATAGATAGAATAAGCTCCATAAGATATATCAAGCCAACCTCGCGTGTTAATGGTGGAAGGAGGGGAGGGGTGTTCCTATTCACAGCAATCAACAAAATTGAATAATTCAGTAAATCAAAGGTTTCCGGATCAACCAGGTTTAAATGTGATTTCTATGCAGAAATATACCTGCCTGCCTTGCCGAAAAAAACAGACCAGCTGATTATTAACATATAATACTCGTATTCTCCAACTTACATTGTATAACACCAAATTTAAAGGAATAAATTCTCAAAAAAGAAACAACAAAACAAAACAAAACAAAACTACCTGCAATCAGTAGCAAATAAACAATAGAAACCAAACTCTCACCCCCACAGAATGTCGTGAAATAATAGAATTGAATCTTACCCAAGAAGACTGGAGACATAATCATGAGCGGCAACGAGAGCATGACGCCGAGGCTGTAGAACAGGTAAGTCCTCACGTGCCATTTACTGTTCTTTCCTAATAGTGCTATGGCTCCATTCGCATCCATTTTTAAAGATTTACAACGATTATCCTGTTTTTTTTTTTCCTTAAGGGAAGCCTGTAGATTTTAGGGGTGATACCGTTAATCCACCGAGACAACAAATTGATTTAAAGATGCTGTAGCAACAAGCAATGTCCCGTTTACAAGATACAAGGTCAAAACGCAGAACAGTAGCGGCGCATTTTAACATGTCAAGTGATTTCACTGCACACGTTGACATTTTACGCGACACTCCTTGAGGCCCTTAATCCTATATGTATTTTCGCTTTTTATGAAAAGATTAGCAGCTTATGCATTGCAATATGCAGCACAGGCGACTGACACTTCTAGGCTGATGCTCTCATTCACTACACAAACAAGAATAAAAACAGTCTGCTTGTCTGTCCGTATATGAATTATCTCTCCTCCTTGTAACTGAATATGGATACCCTAAAACGACTTGAAAAAATCCACAAGGTGCATTTTGTCTTTGTTTTATTCAGCTGTCTTTCTTTGGAAAATTGAATGGAATGCTTTTTTTAACCTACTGCCTATCTTTAAGCAAAGCTTTTAAATATATTTTGGAGCTATATTGGAAACCATGGCGTACATTAATGCCCCTATTGCTCCTAGGCATGACAAAATTTATAAGAGATTTAATTAATCGTCCCTTTTCTGAAATTAATAAATATACTGCTTTTGAATTGTCGCCAAGACATGTCATCTAAGTTAAAAGCATTTAAGAAAGATATAATGGGGGAAATGGGGTTTTACTTTGGTGGTAAACTGTGTTCTTAGGCCAACCTACTTCAGTTATCTGTTCTATTTATACAAGTGAAGAAATGACCCAAATATACTATGAGCTGAAGACCACCTCCTTTCTCGCAATAGAACAACAAAGGGAAGTTATTGTGGTGCAACAATTAAGAGGCTTTTTTATTGGCAGAATCGGCTTTGAGAGTGCAACGGTGCGACTTGCACATTTGTTCCGTTCCATTTTGTCCGCTGTACCGAAATGTCCGCTACAAACTTTTCCAAAATATCCGCTTTGGAACAGCATTAGCGGACAATACGGGACAAGCGGATACTTTGGAACAGGATTTAGCGGGCAATACGGGACGAGCGGACATTTTGGAACAGGGTAAGAGGACATTTTGGAGCAGTTTGTAATTAGCGGACATTTCGGTACAGCAGATAAAACGGAACGGAACACACATTCCTCCAAGACGTGAATGTGTTGTTGTTTTCAAGCGCGATATTTAGCAATTTTGACTTCATACAAGCTTATTCTTCACTCATCGCCAGTTTTAGATCTGTTATTCCTTGATCTTAATCAAATATCTGGGATGGTATGGCATCATTTGGTTGCTAACATTTTAAGTGCATTGACCCTGAGCTGGGAGAAGTGTCGCCGGGACAAGTGCTGCTGTACATCTCCGCTTGGGCAAATGTCGTTGTCGCGAAAGTGCCGCCGGCACACTGCCGCGCAAAAAACAACTAATTCGTAACAGAGATCCTAACTGAAACATTTTTTTCAAATATATCCACTTCTCAGACATCCCCAATACACTTCACTGTTTTAAACTGTCACATTTCACTTCATTCTTAATTGCACAATATACAAAGGATAATCTTAGTTGTTCGCTTTTCACAGAAGCTAATCCACCAGAGGAATCTGAATTATAATTTTTATAAAAGGTTATTAGCCATCACACAAATTGTTTTTGGACTTCATGTGGAGAATAGCAGCAACTTATAGAATGTGATTATCCATAAATAAAGCTTAATTGTATTGCCTACGTTACTTTCGAAAGAAGCCGGTGAATTATATCTTAAAAGGCAATGTAAAATCATAATAGAATAATGTTTTGCATAGCTTACCTCATTTTTTTTGTCCAAAAAATGATCAATTTAAACTGTTCGGTAGTTATCCGCTGGTGGCGCTTGTCTCAGCTTCACTTGTCCCGACGGCAATTGTCCTGCGCCCCCAGTCGACCCAGTTTCAGCCAATCAGGTCTGTGCCCCCAGGTCTGCGCCGACCGGTGTCCCATCCGAACACCGAGCAATGATGGAGCCATCCCTAACCCCATTTGGTGACAGAGCCTGCTTCAGTGATGCCTGAGGGCATCCGTTTCCGTGACGCTTTGAAAGAAGATGCTTACGTGGAGATGAACAAGTCATTCGAGGACGAAGAAGAGCTGCCTATACGTAGCATAAAAAATAAAACATGTACACATCTGGTCTTTTTTTAGCCGATTAAAAGAAACTTTTTATAAGAAGACTACCCAGGGAATATTCTTACAAAACTGTGGAAGAAGAACCACTTTGAAAATTGATTATCAATTTTTATAAGAAAAACACACACACACACACACACATCCGCACACACACACACACACACACACACACACACACACACACACACGCACACACAAAACACCTGCCATTCCAAAAATGGCCAGTTTTTCGAGGTTTGTAAAAAAATTAATTTTTCAAGAAATGACCAAAATTTGAAAACGATCGTATCAGACTCCAGGTGGAGATGGATGCCTCCTCACCCACTGGTCTGAAAGTGATAAACTTTTATTTCCCGCCTTTAATGAAATTCTGAGGTGATTGCAGAAAAACGTCAAGTATCAGATGGACTTCTTTTATTGAAAAAAATTAAAACACATATTCACACATACACGTACGTACATACCCACACACACAGCTTAACGTGCTGACACTAAAGCAAAATTGCAATAGGAAGTAATTTTATTACACCGAAAACAAATTTACAAACAGGATACATTGACCAAAGAAATAATTTTCCAGTTTTTGGATGCTTATTTTAAAACGGTAGTGCTTGCAGTGAGCAGCTGATAAGAATTAAAAGTCAAATGATTTTTCTTCAGCTTTAAACTTCTTATGACTATTAATAACATGAGTTTTATCACTTAAAATTGTATTTTGAGTGAGTTTCTTCTTTTCTGAAATGTTGTGCAAGCATAGGTGTGATGCCGTTTAACTGGAAATTGTAACTAGAATTTGTAATTCAATTTCAGATAACCGCAACCAAGGCCAAGAAAAAGTTACTGCAAGTCTAGTTATTTAAAATGTTTTGAGATACCTCTACATAATTTTTAAAAGCTAAAATTTCCGCAATTGACAGATAAATTAAATCATAGATATTTGAAATCCCGTTAAAGATATCTCTCACTCATTTCTATTATATAAATTTCGTGCACCTTCTTCCAATAATGTCAACTTGTGCTGTACAACCAATTTCTGCACGTTATTTCATGGACAGAAATTTTTATACATTTAAAACTGTATAAAGTGCAAACTTTAACTTCGGATTCAGTTCTGTTGCAACATTTAACGAAAGAAACGCTGTCCTGAATATTATATGAACTTTCTATATATTTTTCTTCAGAAAATAAGTTTCTTTGTCTTTCTTTAAATGGTGTCACCAAATAAATTCCCATTTTTCAGCAACATTGCATCCTTTAAATTCTATCTTCAGGTGATCGTCTGGAGCTCTGCCAAAACGAGAAACTAACTAGTCCTGTGGAATAAATCTTAATGTAAAATAGTCCTTTCATATGTCGTTGCTTAATGGCCATTCGCACCTACTGTGCTGCCTTACCAACTATATAAAATACCACCAATTTCTTCATAGGATTTGAATTTCTAAATTATAGTTAATACAGAGTTCATATTTTCATCTAAAAATGATATCCCTCAACTAGCGGCATATTGATCATCGGCTTATCGGCCTCTGCCCAGGCAGCCGGCAGCTGATCTATGGCTGGTGGCTCCTTGTTCAGTGATGCCAACGATCGATACTGTGACGTATCACGTGTCTCCATGTCTTCTATTGCTACGACGGAATCTGTTATCTCGCCTCCAGCGCCTTTCGAGGTGCTGGGAACGCCTGGTAAATCAGTTATCTGATTATGTCTCCTAAAACAATACCCGAAACAAACGTTTGCATTTTAATTGATATGAACTAAGTTTCTCTAAAGGCCGCTGCAATTGAACTTCAAATTTCTGTTAGGTCCTACAAAGCTAAGTTCGCGTTCTCCACCTTTAGACGCGATTTCCCTCAATCGACGCATAAACTGTGAATTGACATTTTCTACACGTTTGGGAGTGCAGCGCACATAAACGTTGACAAAAATCGCCTCATTATGCAATATCTTAAACACTCGAGTGTTTGAGACTGAGTAACAACAAATTACCCACATTCATTTGTTATCTCAGTGCCCCACCAACTAAGCGGGTTTGAAGTGGGGATGAATAAGTTCGGGTAACCGAGGGTCTAAAGGTTGAGAACGTGAACTACGCTTTTACTCGTAAAAAGCGTGTTACGAAATAAAACGAAAGTTTTACTTTGCAAAAGCTAACGTCTCCACCTTTTTTTTAGACGGGATTAGAAACCAGTGTTGGGGTGAAATCCGCTTGGCATGCCTCGTATAGACAAGCTCTTTCAATGCGAACTACACTTTTACCGCAATAAGACATCAAAGTACCTCTGAGGTGTTTAAACGAGTCTTTAATGAGTTAACATTCTCGATGCACAATATCATACGTACTAAAAGGTAAAATGAATTATACTGAAAGAACGATAGTTAAAAATCCATATGAGTTTAGCCATATCCAAGGTTGGCTCCAGCATTGTTATAAGTGACTATGTGACACCGACCAGCATGGGTGGAGCCATCCACTTGGAATGGCTCTACCCACAGCAGTCCAAGTATCTAATGAGTACAGCCATGTGGGAAGAGCTATTATCCGAAATGTCTTTATCCATTTGCTTACTTGGTTCTTCTCCCTTTTTCTAAGAGAGATGGACTAGAATCTCGTGGATAAGTGAATATATACGCACACACAATCACAATTGAAGTAACCCGACTAAGACAATAGATTAAGGATAGTGCTTTGACCAGAAGCAGTCATGTGTCTTACTATCACACCTCGAACTTCCCACGGATGGTACGTCCAACCGATGTCGGGTGACATACGTATGAGCTGACTGATCTACGGTACTCTTAACATAAAATAATATCCTTCATTGAAGTAAAATCACACGATCTCTAGAAACACTCTGTGCACGAATTAGTGCTAGAGCTCAACTCAGAATGTAGTAATTGATAAAGTAAATTAATTATCAATTTAAACACAAACAGATTTTTTTCTCATTCAAAGGAAGATGCTCTGCAGTGAGAAATTTTATCAAGCCATAACATTAGGATAATGAATGAAAGTGGGGAAATGCCTCTACCCACTTCTCTAAGCCGACCGGCGGCTTGAACGTACGGAGCCACTTAGGCAAGTAACGGACCTAACGTCTCTGAACGTTAACTGCGTTGAGATTGCTATCCGTCTCTGGTAATGGGCTTGGGGGATTGTCTGAAGCCTCGTCCCCTTTGCTTGATGTGGCTCCTCTCTGGTCCTGACTGTAGTTCTTGCTCTAACTGATAGAGAGTTAGGGTTAGAAATAACTTTTTCTGCCGCTATAACGGGGCCAATTGAATAAGGTCCCATTTATTCATTTTGGATGAATTCTTTTAGATTGAACTTGATAAAAGTAATCGGCGATGACCAACATCTTGTGCGTAGTATATCGTCCAATGAAAAGTGTGTAAGGCGCTCAAGGAATTAGCCATCTGTCTCACTTAATGGGCTTTAACTTGACATTGAGACAAAAATTCAGGGTCTGTTTGGGCTTTAGCGCGTTCTTCGAAAATTACCCGTTTCATATAATTGGATATATTTTGTCTGGAAATGTTTCTGGTCACACATGGTCTAAATGAAATGATTCATGCTTTCTGACTTAGGACTCTATAATCCTTGGATATCTCCTTAGCGCGCGCACAGGGATGTAACCTTTATCTCTTCGAATGCCCCTGTCCCTTCAGTGGCTATGTGTGTATTACCAATGAAAGATGGTCTGAGTTTAAGAACCACTGTATACCAGGATAGATTTCCTTTAAAGACCTACTATTTCATCGCATGGAGGTCCCCTTCTTTTTTCTGACGCAAGTGCAAGAAGGAAGGTGAATTTTAGAGCCGCCCATCTAGGGGACACAGTTGTTCCATCATAGGTTTCGCTATCGATCAAAAGCGGGAGAACCAGCTCTAGATACCATTGTGCTATGTTTGACCAGGACGGGATTAATGCTAGTTTAAAATGCTTGATTAATTTGGAGATCGATGAGTCCTCCACCGGATCGTAGTCCGAAACTGGTTTGAGCATTGCTGGTACCGCTGACCTATAACCCTGTGTAGAAACCGGTTTTAGGCTTAATTCGCCATGAAAGAAATTAGAAATATCTGCCACGACCCCTGGTGAAGCCTTGAATGAGTTTTCCTTTACGCACCAGCCCGAAACTTATTCCACTGTGATTGATTGATCTTAGATGTGGATGACTTATGTACCTGAGTCATGTTCTGTATTACTCTTTCTGGGAGTCCTTGATCTTTCAAGAAGGTAGGGATATGTACAACTTTCGTAGGTCTGGCAGATGAGAGGCGGGTGAATGTGCTCTCAAGTGTGGTTGATGTAGAAGCTCCAGATGGCAAGGGATTTGAAAGCATACCTCTACTTTGTACCGTGACAGTAGAGTGAACCACGAAGCCTCCGGTTGTCATGGGGCTATTAGGATGAGCCTGTTTCTTGCGAACATCAAGGCGCGGAGGAGTAACAGTTTTAGGTTGGTCTGAAACGGGAAGACATAGAGCACTTGCTCGGGCCATTGACATTTGAGGGCGTCTGTCTCCCAGGCTTTTGGGACTGGGTAGGAGGAGACATATCTGGGTAGTTGTTGGGTTAGAGAATCAGAAGGAGTCTAAATTTAGGCTCCACTCGGTTTATACTACTCTGCCCACTCTGTAGGCTAGGTCTGCCATCACATTTAGTTTAACGCTATATGGTCTGCTGAGATCCCATGCTTTCTCGCTAGGCAAAGGATTTCCCCTGTCAATAGAGTTAGCTTGGCTGATTAGCTTGCTTGCGGAGATAAGCCACTGTTGTTGAGCCGTCCAGCATTACATGTGCTGACCTGTTTTCCAGATTGGGGAGCAGTTGGGTGATTGAGGATATCCACCACTGCAGGTCTTTGATTGCTTTCGTCGGGATGACCACTAACCTGTGATTCTACTTTTCAGAGACACGGCTTATTTTACTGCCCTTTGAAATTTTCTGTAGTGAAGTTTGCTCAGTTTGACTACTGGTAGCTCCAGTAAACATTCCATTAGGGTGAGCTTCATTGATTGATGCGGAGTGATGTCCCGAATGGCTAAGGCAATCCTCTCCTATCTCTCTTTTGTGGGGTAGGCTCTGGTTAACTCCAAGCCCCAAGTCTTTCCCAGAAAGGTCATTTGTTGCTTGGGCACAAGTTCCGAGTTTACCAAATTGACCATGGGACCTGTTTGAAGCGCCTTCCTTACTAAGAGGAATGTTGCAGTCTAGCCTGGGCCTCCTCGCTGGGAGCCAGGTAGCAGTCGTCCACGCATTGCAATAGGAAACTACCCTGAAACATGCCCTACGATTTAAAAACCTTTATCTCTTTAAAGAATACATGCGGGGCTATGGATAGGCCGAATGGAGGTGCCAGAAAAAAGAATCTTTTCTCTCTAATTTGAAAGCACAGGTATTTACGGCTTGTCTGGTTTACTGGAATGTAGAGGTAGGCATCTGTTAGGTAGGCTTCAATCTAGGTATGTGGAGGAATGTTGAGGGATGTGGAGGTAGGCATAAATCTACTGACGTCCATAAACTGCCCTCTTGTAGCATTTCTTTGATTATTTGAACAGTATCTATCTAAAAGGTGATGGTACGAAGAAATTGGTTTAGTTCTGACAAGTCTATGATCCATTTCTAGCTTCTGTTCTCTTTGCAACAAGAAATACCCGGCTGAAAAAGCCTTGTTCGTATTTCATGTATTGTCCTTTTGTTTAGTAGCTCTGATACCTTATCTTTCAGAGCCTGGTCCTGTTTGGAGCCCTGGCTGTAGGAGGTGACTATGTGTTTTGAAGCTTTGGAACAGAGAGGCACTGTGAGGCACCTGCACCTGTTGTCTTGTTTTAATGGAAGGGAATAGTCCTCTCGCAGCCAATTGACTCACCCGACACAGGGCCCCCATTTCTACCTAGGCTTTGTAGAAACAGTCTAGCCTTCCTCCGACGGGCCAAGAGTTTTTGAAGTTCAGTAGCTTCTTTATATCTTGCAATAAAAGAACGGCATTGCCTAGAGATGAGTCCATCTACTCTACACGGTAACGCGGTTCGTTCTTACCTGTAGTGCTGCGTGTTATGGTGACTGGTGGAACTGTCCTCCTGTTCCCTCTGTCTCTTGGTTGATGGGGAATGGTGTCGTGACTGAGGTGCAGACCTCTTCCCTCTTTGTTGCCTCTTGAAGCGACCTCTATTGGAAGTGGCTGTCGCATCGGGTCGTCTAAGGAGACGTGTCAGCGGTAAGTCCCTCTGACATAGAGCTCTGTTTTCTAGGTTGACCTCACCGCGTCTTGTGGAGGGAATAGTTCTGATTGACAAAACATTCTGGACTGCTCTAACTATCAAACTCCTTTGACCGGGGCCAGCAATGCAATGAGAATGCTTTTCTTTGCAACTGTACCATCGCGATTACTTGAATTCCCACTGTCTTTGCCGTATCCGAGTCTGGGTTTATGCTCTAGCGGCTCGATTGGAATAACATTGTCCGCAGTTCTTTACGTGGCAGATCTAATTCCCAGTTGCTTGGATGGGTGGAGTCGGGCCATGATCTTGCCCTCCCCCAAGTCCATTCGCTGAAAGTCTCTGCCTGACCACTACTGCATTGGAGACTCCCGGCACTGGCGGTAAGAGCCAGAAATGGTTGGGTGCAGATTAGGAGCCTGCCTGTCCTTGGGTCCCTTCAATACTGCTGCCCTTTTTCGGCGATTGCAGTCCGTCCAATAGCCGGATAGATTGGGTCAGTGCTTTCATTTCTCCCTCTTGAAATTCACCGAAGTGGGTAAAGCCACTTGGCTCTGCGCTTCACATCGGTGCCTCTACTCAAATGGGTGGTGCCGCTTAATCCCCAGACAAGCTGACAAGGGTGGAGAGTAGCAGTAACTCCGTGAACCTAGCTAGAAACGTATAAGCCAAGTCAGCACTCTGTTAGTTCAGTCACAGCAGCCCTGGCAAGCCAATGGCGCTGGGATTATGTGGGGCGGTGTGGAGCCAAAGCAACGAGAGAACTTACCAGTGCCAACCGCCTGTCTCCGTACTTCCACAGCACCCTATCTGACAGTAGCGCCCTAGCAGACAGTGAGATTGACACATCTGCTAGTATCTCCAGGTAAAGGTGAATCTGCTGACTCGTGAAGAAAATCTGAGAAACATGGTACGCTGACAAAGGCCGAGTTTGTTTACTCGTGGTCAAAAATACGATTCCTGTTGTTATTTAGCTTTGCATTCAAACCACTGTTAAACTTCCGTCGTAACATTAAACTAGTTACAAGTAGGTATAAATATATCCAAAGACCAAATAAGCACCTGTTATCCGGGAAATTGGGTGAAAAAAATCTTCAAAAATAAATTTTCAAAAAATTACATCTTCACACTGAAGCTGATAAAAAAGGAATATGGGTAACTTTTGTCACTGTGTCTCAAATACTCGAGTGTTTCCGATATAACAAGGCAATTTCTTTGAATGTTTATTTACATTGAACCTCTATACGTGCAGAAAAGTCCCATTCACAATTTATGCGTCGATTACCGTAAATGAAGGAAATCCCGTCTAAAGCCGGAGATAAGCGAATGTTAGCTTTTACGAGGTAAAAACGGCTTTGATTTGAAATCATGTATCTATAATTAAGGAAGTTTCTTAAAGTTTTACGAAAATCCTGTCGTTGTGTTCGATTTACTTTGAAGACAAACATTCCATTTCACCCAGTTGTACGTCACATATCATTTAGAAATTAAACTGTTTTACGCGAATTATATAATGTGATTTTACCATTTCTTTTGATTTGCTTGATCTTTGAGGTCTTTCTCGCTTGTTCCTGGAAAGGATGCGATGTCCCTCGGGGAGCTTTGACCAGCAGTTCCACTGGTGGTCGGTAAAATCTCCACCACTTCATTCAAGCCATCATTTTCTGCTTCCATTATAGTAGATATCACACCACTGTCGCGTGTTGCCCACCTGTCAGTCATAGTGCTGCCATATGTACTCGATCTTTCAGTGCGAACACTGTCTTGTGTACTCGATCTGTCAACCACCGAGCTGTCGATGGAGTAGCATTTGCTTGCGTATCTGTGTGGGTTGATACATCCGGTCAGCCAGTAAGTTATCATCTGACCTTTGCCCTTCATTGCAATAAAATAAAAAGTTATAAAGTGAAAAAGTCACTTTATAACATGTTTTGGATACACAATTATGCAGCAAGTACTGAAACACAAGGCAGAGATTCAAGATATCTGAAGCTCCAATTCTAACCTTAATTAGCCTTAACAAAAGCAAGCCTAAGAAGAATTTGTTCTTCTCCCCTTTGTAGTGAACAATTGACTGTGGTCCGTACAGCTGCTTGAACTCAATAAGACCACGATTTCACATATTTAAATGGCGTGTTCAAGATCTTATATCATTTTCATATAGATTAATTATACAGGAACCTTGATATCGACTGGACCACGGCAGCTACACATATATTCTCCTCGCTTCAGCAGTATCTTGTGTGTCGAAGAACTGATATGAATCCTGTCCGCTAAAACAATGCATACTTTTTTTAGTATATAATTGGGGGATGCAAAAAAACTGAAAAAAGCATGACATTCCCAGTAAACATACCAAGTCGGAAAGACAGTGGGAAGACGTCGGACCAACGTCGAATCGTGTTGGTTAGGGTTGTCGCAATGAAGCTGTGTCCTCTGGGGTTGGACAAACGTCTTGAGAATAGACGTCGGAAAAGTGATCTCAAATGAGCGAAAACGAGCAGCTGCAAAGTAAAGGCTTACATCTCAGCACCGCCGTGACAACCAATTTCCCATCACTACTGTTGACGGGAAATTCAATGGAGACCCAAACAACGGCACTCTGTATTTAAGAAGTAATGCGCTGTGTACTTGGGGTACTGTTGGCATCTATGCGTCTAAATCCCAGCAGACATCAAGTCTGGATTTATTTCGGAGGAGGGCAACCAGTATTTATTGGCTATCTTCAAGCTGGGGTTTGCGTTTTGACCCCAGTTTATCTACTGTTCATATGTTGCGCATTCAATTCTTGATGCCAGCACATGCTTAAGATACTGATAACAGTAATTATAATTTCCCCTTTGTTTATTTTGTTTAATGATAATGGTCTAGCTTTGGTTTTGAAAGATGTTATTGGGGCTTCCATAATCAGTAATCCTCATGTTCTCTAATAGATAAAGAATATGTTATGATTGTTTAGCTCTTGTTACTTTCTGTTGGTGTTTGTTACTCCGTTCGGTGGCATGTATGAGTATATGTGCTGCTGAAATAATGTGTCTAGGAGAGTTCTCTGGAATGTACAATTACGATTCAAGGATATTTGTAATATTCGGAATATATTCGCCATGGTGTGGTATGTAATAATTACAATTGTACATAATACTTTGTATGTCAACAACTGAATAATATAAATAATTTTAAGTTCGTAAATAGAATAAATGGGTTTGTTTGCGTAATAGATTCCGGTACGGTATTGCCCCGCTGTAGTGCATATTTTAATAAATATTAACTACATATATACTTTGAATTAATTTTACTAAAGAAATACTGTGTACAGACGTGTACATAATTCGGATTGGGGCGAAATATCTGTGTCATCTGGAGTTTTGCATCTTATTGATAGGCTTTTTGTCTGTGGCGGAGAATGTTACTAAATAACAGTATATTTGACCAAATCATAGGTGCATTAATTGTAGAGCTGATTAAGTTCAAACAGTTGCGTTTATTAATAGATACGTCTACTTCCTTTCAGCCAACATTACAGCCGAAGTTTTACCCGCTTTTACATTTGACGTTTTGACCACTGACCGTCGAACCTTCCAGCATTCTCTTCCAATTTCACCTAAAACTAACATAACGTAAGGTAACGTCTGCCCTAACGTCTGATCAACTTACCAGTGAACATTGTGACGTCGGGTCAACGTCGGGCTTTGGTTGTTGTAGAAGTGGAAACAACGTCTCTCTTCCGACATGGGAAAGACGTCGATTATCCGACGTCTAATCAACGTTGTGAAAAGGTGGCAAATGATTGTCGACACAGCGTCGATCTCCCGACCTTCTATAGACGTCGGGAAAGCGACATTTTGTGACGGGCTGGTGACGTTGCATAGAATTTGGGAATCTCCGTTAGGACAGCGATAATAATAGTGTGGTCACCGTCCGCCTCCATTGGGTCATCCGGTCACACAGATAGTATGAAGTCCATTGCGCGCTGTGGAAATTCCGAAATTTTGGTCTACTTTCAAAGTTACCTCTCATGGCTATCATTTCAGGTGAGCGAAATGACAAGTAGGACGTTCTTTTTTTGGCTGTGACTCGGGCGTATGTACAATGTCGATTTTCAACGTCTATGCAACATCAATTTTCAGACGTCTATTCAACGTTGAACCAAAAAACCGTTGATCAAACGTCAGAGAAAGGTGCATTTTGGTCGCGACCAAAAGCAACGTCTAAACAACGTTGCTTATCTAAATATATGCTCAATGTTGTGTCAAAGACGTTGGTTAGACGTTGATCTGTGGTCACTGACAATCACAACCAATGTATAACCAAAGTTAATGTGCTTTGGTCGAATCGACGTCATAACCTCAAATCAACATTGATGAACCATAGAAGGTTTACTGGGTAAGAACGGCTCCTCTCCCATTCTTTGCTCGGCTGGGTGGGCCGAAAGTTACCCTGCCTTGGTTCAGGAATCGCAACCCTTAAGAACCGCAATCATTGCCGCTCGAACCAAGAAGGGAGGTCGTCCCAAATTATGACCACTACTTTTTAGGCGAAGATATATTTTGTTTAACAAGATTTAAATACACTCACCGGCCCCAGTGCTCTCCATCCTAGAAGCAGTGTTCACAGTGTCTCCAAAGAGACAATAGCGTGGCATCTTGGCACCGACAACGCCCGCCATCACTGGTCCTGTTCACAAGCACTTCATTTAATTCCAATACTATGTATAGCTGTATATAAATTTGCTAATAAAAACGGAACTGTAAGAAACAATTTTGTTGCTGCATGGATTCTTAATATTCGTATTAAAATCACCACGTTTTAGTAGTAAAGAATTAAATTTATCACAATTAAAAATACTTTTTGGAAAGTTTTGATAATGAAAGGTTCTCAGATTTGGTTTACCACCTGCAGGTTTTGCCATTTTAAAGTATCAAGTATCAAAGTAAATGAATTAACAACAACAACAACAACAACAACAACAACAACAACAACAACAATAATAATAATAATAATAATAATAATAATAATAATAATAATAATAATAATAATAATAATAATAATAATAATAATAATAATATCAACATCATCATCCTCATCCTCCTCCTCCTCCTCCTCCTTCTCATCCTCCTCCTCCTTCTCATCATCATCATCATCATCATCATCATCATCATCATCATCATCATCATCATCATCATCATCTACACACGAACCTACAAGCTTATGGAATAATGGAGTTCTCCCAAGAAATTTCCTACCCTATCTAATAAAACCAACCTGAGTGAATGCCAACTTTAAGTCGTATCCTGATGCCTGGGATAACAGTTGAGGACGCATTCATGGTGGCAGCTAGCAATTCCAAAGATACGTTTGCTATTTCCGTGGCGTGTCTTGTTCTGTTCTTAGTTGGAACGCCTTTCAAAAAAAATAAATAAGTAAAAGAAAACAAGCCTTAAAAAAGAAGGCACTTTAATAATAAATGCCAAAAACGGAAAGATTTATTTGATATTCTTATGTATCCGCGAACCCAAACATATAAGCTGGACACAAATGTGACTGTTTTAAAATGACGCAAAATGTTGATTTGACTTAGATTGTGAAATAATAGCACGTTCCTTCTTAGGCCTAGTGTAGGGATTAATTGCAATTTAACCACAGGTATAAGTAATCACAACAGACAAGTCTGTTTTTCTACTTTTGTTTAATGTCTCTATATTAATTTTCATTTACGGTTGAAATAGATTAGAGGCCATAAAAATACAACTTGGTCAAAATTGTACTAAACCGAAACAAAACTAGACGGAATTCCACTAGATAGCGGAATAACCAACTTGCAGAAACCACTTAAGAAAATATTTGTATTAAATTATGACCGAGAAGACGTTGCTCAGGCTCAAAGGGTCGAAAATGAGGTCATAATCGTCATATCTCTAACCGTTTCGAGACAATAGTCAGCTTCCAGTTTTTACCTCGACCGTGACCGAGAAGATTAAGGTACCGAGGTAAGTCTTATGTAGCGTTGTTTAGGCCCTGAGGGTCGAAAATGAGCTCAAAATCACTCCATCTCTAACCGTTTTCAAGGTAATAGTCAACTTCCGTTTATTTGCTTTGACAACGACCGAGGTCAAGGTCAACGAAGTACCTCTTATGTAACGTTGTTTGGGCCCAAAGGTACGAAAATCAGCTCAGAATCATTCCATCTCTAACCGTTTACAAGATAATAGTCAACTTCCGGTTTTTTACTGTGACCCAAAAGGTCAAGGTCACCGCAATACCTCTTATGTAACGTTGGTTAGGCTCAAAGGGTCGAAAATGAGCTCAAAAATCACTCTAGCTCTAACCGTTTTCGAGATAATAATCAACGCCTGGCTTTTGACCTCCGCCGTGACCGAGAAGGTCAGTCTCTAACCGTTTTCGAAATAAGTGTCCTTATCGTAACGGCATACTAGGTCACGTGACCTTCGACCTTGACCTCACGGTCAAGATTCAGGATGGGAATTTACCCCTGCTGAGTTTGTTTTATATATTCAAACTGAGATTTGAGCACTTCAACTTTAAGGTCAAGGTCAAAAATATTTGTTTTTTCACCGAGACCTGATTATTGTCTATAAGTGTACCGAATATGTAGCTCCACTGACTCAAACGCTAGAAGGAGTTTTCTGGAAACCATCTTTTGAAAAAATAACCTCAATTTGACTTGGACCTTGACCGTTGAGATAAACAAATTGTGGATTCACCGAGACATTTTCACCTTTACATGTATGCCAAACTTCGTCTTAATCTGTCAAATGATGCAAGAGGAGTTTTCTAGAAACCATCGAAACGGAAACAAGAGAAGAAAAAAGGAAAAAAGGGGCAGCAAGTTCCAGAAAAACTACAAGCTTATTCCCAGTTGCAAACGAAGTTGGCAAGTGGGAGACATTTCTACGAAAGTACCTCAATACGTATTGGTCTTACAGAACGTGGGGTGCGGCGACAAATTCAAATGTGTCGTAAAAAGCGGCTAAACTGCACTAAAAACCTATTATCGCTCAGAAAATCTCAGATCTTAAAATTATATGTAATGTTAAAATTTTATGCCAACAGTTTCCCTCCTATAAAAAATTACAATCATAAAAAATATTATCGTTTCCATTGCTTATTTCTTTAGATATCTGTAAATATATATATCTGTAGACAAATATCTATAAAACATATTACAATGTAAATAATGCACATCTTTGTTTGAGACTGATCTGTTTAAAACTAATTTATAATATTTTCACTCACTAAAAGATTTTATCAAATTCTTTAAAGTGTGCATTTAAAATGAGTGGATGTCAATTACTTCTAAAAGAAAAAGTGGATTGCAATTACTTTTAGTATAAATACAAGCGCCAATTTACCTATTTCTAAAAAAAAGGTAATATAAGAGATATCTCTGATAAAATTATGAACATTTATTATTTCTTTGGTATTATAAATGATCATAGCCTTGGAACACATGTAAAATATACAACTATATTTATTTTTCTCGTATATTAATCATACGAGATAATACCTGAGGCAACCATGTATTGGTCGCCGATCGTTTCCACTTTGTAGACGTTATGCATGTCGATGATGGCGTCGAACATGGTGTACATTTCTGCCAGCAATTCGACAATCTGCATTGGCGTACAGTCGGACGCCAACCTGTATATCAACCATGCGCCAGTTTTAATTGCTGGGCGGGATGGTGAGGGTTTGGATTTCATAAGCTACGAACGCACGCCTAGGGCAGGGGGTAATGGGGTTGGGGAGGGTCTGCTTGTGTTTTCACTGATGCGCCAGTCAATCCCTGACATCACAAGTATTGTTTGCAGGGGGAGGGGGGGGGGCGAGTGGGATGAGGGACGGTCGATGAAAAGTTTGACAATGGCACAGTTGAGAGTGGATAAAATTTATTATTGATAGGGAAAGAATTAAAGGTAACTTAACTTATTTAGATTCATCTTTAATTACAGTTTAGATTTCAAAATCATTGAATTTGTCTCCATATAATTCAAAATATCTTTAAAAGAGTTAGAGATTTGAAAAAAAATATTAGGAATGCTGTCCAAATGTGAAAACGGCATCTCATAGATAAGGTTTTCAAATTTACAATGGTAAATAAAAAACGTTTATAAGGTCAGTCCATGTTGCTTTGTCTTGGCATGTTACCTTGAAAATTCGTCCACATTGCTAAAGAGGATTGTGACATCTTTGAAATATTCAGCATTCACGCTTTTGTTGTTCTTCAACTTGTCCGCTACAGATTGAGGCAGCATCTATAAAAATAACTCCTATTATTATCAAATTCTCACTTTTGTTTGAGCCATTTCTGAGAAAGGCACATTCCAGTAGATGTTATTGGTGTTAAAAAGAAAAGGCTTGATGGATACAATACACTGCAATAAGAAAGAGTTTAACTGTTTTCAAATAAAAGGTGCGATCAACGTTGTGAGCAATAAAATAATATAAAAATATTTTCCACAACAGAGCAGGTCAATTTGAACAATATTAGTCGCGGAAAATTCTTGTCAAACATATTTCTGTCTCGAATGTGAAGTTTTGAACATCCAATAGTTTTTTTTCAGCATTAAAAACTAACTTGTGAACTTGAAATTTAAGCAACGATATTAAGCACCTGATACAGCAAACTGTCCGTTCTCTTTTTTTCTTTGTTTAATTCCCTTGTTTTGTCCACTAATGTGAGGGCATAACTCTGGATGTCCCCTGTCTGTTTATACACTACTTGAATCTGGTAAAAAAGTTAAAGCTCTTGTTATTTTGTTTCTTTTTTACTTCGCTAAAGCTTTCGTTCGCTTCTCTCCAACTTCAGACGGAATTTATGTTATTTAGCATAATCCCACGCATAAATATAAACGAAACTTTCCTACAGGTGTATTATTATTATTATTATTTCGTGTAGTGAGTGGAACCGTCCATAAACGGTACTATAATAAAGAAGACACTTTTTCTGTGGCCCATTGTTGTATCAGTCTACAAAGAACCCCATGAATACGACAGTGGAATCTCTGACATAAGACCACTATACAAACACCACACCGCCAAACAGGGGTCGTAATTTACAGGCTGTCTGATTTTAAAGGGTCTTTTTCAAAACGGGCTTTAAAGTGAACACTGCAGTTAATAAATATCTGAGTTCATATTAACTTATAAAAAAACTTCATTTGAAGAATGAAGTTCATTAAATTCACAAATTTCCAGAATACGAAAAAAATCTTTATGAGACTCACGATGTTAATATCATGGTCAAGTGACCCCTCATTTTTGGGGGAGTGGTCTGAGACGCAGGGGGACGAAAATAATTTTTACTGCACCCAAAGGGCCAGTACAAAACATCCCATGTTGTTAACAATGGTTTTAAAGCAGAGGAGGAGCCTTGACCTTGCCAACATTTATAAAATCCAGTCTATAATATTTATTAGACCTACCTGTACTGGGCAAAGAAGAACGATAATAAAAACCAGAACAGATCCCAGAATTATATTTCCAGTGCCTCTTCTAAAGCTTTCGTCCAATATCTCCAAAATGTCATTGGCCAAAGAATTTTGTATGTCTAGCAATGTGTCGATAAACAGAGTCATGTTATCGAAGTATGGTATAGCGTCATTCATAGATACATTGGAGGTATTCCTGTTTTTAATAATATCCTGATAATACTGAACATTCTGAATGACGTTCCTTCCAGCCTTTCGCATTGCCAGGTCCGAAATTGGCCTCACAGATGGAGAGTAGTTCTGGGCTGATCTAAATGAAGAAATGCAACAGCTAAATACAGAGATCTGGCTACAGCAATCTAGATGCCATTAACAAACTATTTACGCGCAGGTTGAGGGGTGGCGGGGGAGGAGGGGGGTATATAGGGTTAATGTTACACTGAATGGGTAAGGTCACCGCAAATTGTATTGTTGAGATAGAAGGAGGAGAGGGGTCAAAACCGCTGAAGATTGTGCGTGCGTACTTTAGGTATGGCCCCTTATCTCTTTTTATGCTCAGAGCAATGACATGGAAAGCTAGGAGCTAAGTTCAAGCTACAACTGTACTATCCAAAAGGCAAAAAGGCTCGAAATCTTTTATTAGTATTTCTGAAATTGTTAAATGATAAAAAAAGAAATACATTTTGCTCAAATTTTGTGTTACAATAAGCCAATTTCCAGGAAAGATTTAAAATCAGATAAAATATGTAATAAAATCATGCTAAAACAGTCTTACCTATAGGCATATGCAAACGTGTTTATTTTCCTGATATATTCAAGATATTTTTCATGATCAGTAAAGCCGCCTCTGTAAAAGAAAGCGCTTCCCAGGGCTCGTTCAATTCCGACCTCTTCTTTTCCCGACACTACTTTTTGATACGCCACCAAAGTCTTCCACGTTGTGCCAAACCTGGTATACAGAAAGTCCTCGTACATACTTCTGTGTGTACCATTACAGTAAAACCCCGTTCTATATTAGGAACACTCCGCTATTAGGGACAGAAACTGTCCTTCAGTTAGCGTCCCTAATAGAGGGGTTTCACTGTATCTGGTATCATGCCAATGGGCAAACTGAAGTTACATTATCATGGCACTTCTCATGATTCAAAGCGTAGTTTGCTTTCTCCACTTTGAATAGCTTCTCCTGGATATCAAATAAATTTCGGTATCACATTGGATAATAATATTTTACTTCGCAAAAGATCCATATTCGCTCATCTCCACTTTTAGGTGGATTTCCCTTTATCTTATGTATTCAAGCAAACTACAGAACAATTTTTTGCCGTACAACTCGAACATTCCAAGCACTGACCAATCAGAAATTAGTTGTAATTAGGTCACAGCCTCACTTCCGATTTTGCTTGGGTACCAACCACACGTTGTTGTCCAACAGCCTACCTCTTCGGTCTGTTATGTGTAACACCGTTTTGTTCCGCAGACCCACTGCGGATTCCGCAAAAATAGTGCTCACAAAAGAGAGAAACCACTTTTTAAAATAAGTTCAACAAGCAACCTCTACGGCGGCTCGATCTGCTGTGCATAATACCTTTTGCTCCTCGGAATAATAATATTTATAAGAGAGCAATTTTTTTAAATATCCGTCCGCTGTGTTTACACAAAACAGATAGATCTCATCACATGTGAGCTGTTTTATAACAACGACCAACTGCACGCAATTTGTATTGCTCTCGACTTTTTTTTCCGGGAATCAGCTCCGAGGTGCTTTTTCTTCATATTTGTAGTATTTACACATAATTGTAAACTTAACATGCACTTATTGTCTGGATGCCTTTGATGTAACCTTCATGGAATAATTGCACAATGAGCTTTAACAGAAAATGCATGGGAATGCTTAAGATTTGGGATGGGGTTGATGAGTGAAGTATCTCCAAGTGTCATTGGTAATTCAAAGGTCTTTGCAATCCGACTACCAAGGCCTTAGGGCCAGGGCAGAGAGAAACGTAATCTAAAAGAAGAACTCCCGATACAGACATCATTATGTATGAATTATCATGACTATCTTTGGCACTGTATGAACGAGAGATCATGAGATTCTTTAACCCCACCCACCCACTCTTCACCGACTGTTTGAGAAACAGGAAATCCCAACTAAAACATCACTGCTCGTTTTTGGTATTTCTTCTATGGTTTTACTGGCTAACATTTTTAAAACAATGGATTAAAGATTAAATGGATTCTACGATGGTTTGAGTCGTATTTATCTAACCCGCACTACGCAAGTTTCCATAGATAACGTCAGATCGCAACCTGTTCTTTTGGAGTGCTCTGTGCCGCAGGGATCCAAATTAGGTCTCCGTTTAAATAGTGATTATACGCTTCCTCTAGGAGTTCTTGCTCGCGTATTGCTCCTATTATATCATTTTTACGCTGATAAGTCTCAGATCATGAAGTCATCATCTCTCTGTCTTATGGACCAACTCGAAAACGCACAACAGCCTGAACGGGGAGTTGAAGCTGTCAGCGATTGGATGTTATGTAACAAATTAAAGCTCAACCTCGAGAAAAAGGAAATTTATAGTGCTATCAAGCTCTCAGAATCGGCATAATGTATCAGTGCAGTCTCTGGATACTTGTGGTGATATGATTCCACGAGCGACAAGTGGGGGTCGTTATGGATTAAAGTCTGGACATGAAGGGTCATATTAATCATCTACGTAAAACATGATATTATTTTATTTCCTGGATTAAAGCGATACGGCACATGCTTTCCGTCAACTCGGCTAAATTACTAGTACTAGCGCTTGTTATTTCACGACTGGATTATTGCAACGGGTTACTTATCGGACTCCCATCATGTGCAATTCAGCAGTTTCAGATAGTTATGAACGATGCAGCAAGAGTCGTAATGGGTGTGAAAAGAGACAGGGGTACTAGTGTTACTAGTTTATTATGTAACCTTCACTGGCTTCCGATGAGCGTTCTCAGTTTAAGATTTTACCGCTTGTTTATAAAGCATTACATAATCAGGCCCCTGAATATATATGTGATATTGAGAAAGCAACTTTCACTTCATTCTATCATTATCTCCTTATTTGGAACGAGCTGTGTTGACAAGTCAGGCGGATTTCAATAGCGACCAATCGACGAATCTAATTCTGCCAGTTTTTGAAGACACTGAACTGCGGCAGAACCATTACTGACCGCGTATATGACACATCTAAGGTTTATTGGGGTAGGATTTCTAAAACCACTGATGGGGTGAAAGCTCTCCCACTGGCAAAGCTGGATGCTTATGTCTTTGCCTTTTCCAGTATTTGAAATTTCAAAAGCTTTCAAACGCATATATCAGTGAGTGTCACAAAAAGTGAGACTCGAATGTGCGTGACTGGTTGGTAGAGCAAACAGATCACACTATTCAGGCCCATGAGACGAATTAAATGGTAAAAATGTAGCTTTTAATTACACTGTAACCTTTTCTTCAGTGAAATCAACAAGGCAGACTCAAGAATCACAACAATCAAGAAAGATTCTTCCGGTTAATGATGAGATGTCTATGGTCAAATATCCCATGAGTTGTTAGTTCCGCTTTGATAATGCGTATAAATATACGCACCAGCCCACTGTGAGGACAGTGAGGAACTAATATAAATTGATGTAATTTGACAATGAAATAAAAATGTAGGGTGCAATATGCCCTTCAACTCGATTTGATAAATTATGTCCAACAAGAGTTTAAATTATATCCACCAAAAGCTTAAAATGAACAAATCAACCTTAAAGTTATTGCCCCTAACTTGTTAAATGAGCCAACTTTTTGTTTCTACAGTCATTCGAGTCACCGAAATATATTCGACATCCAGAATAGTCCATCTAAATTAACAAAGGCTACATTTTCCAAACAAAAAAAAAACAATTCTACGTCTTTATATTATACTTATCTTCATGGTTTAAAAATCACGGTGTCATAAGACTGTGAGTTGAAAATGGTAACAATTGCTAAGGGATAATTGCCCATTTAAATTTTGTAGAAAATGGTGTATGCATATGAAACAATTCTGACGATCAAAACTTTAAACTTTTAAAAAACTTTTAACAGAAAATGGCAACACACTTCGATTCCTTAATAGCATTAAACAGCCATTGGACAAATATGTTGATATTTTTCGTGTAGAAAGCCAACTCTTCGAACACCGTTGGAGACAAGAATTCCAAACTATTTCGATGCTTGGCAAGGTAAACCTATGCAAAAAAATACAAAAACAAGGTTCGTTGCATAGGTACATTTTCAGTAAAACACAAAGCAAATTATACACGACAGCCTCAGTTAAAGCATTACCTCAGTTTGTTTCTATGATCGGTTTCGGTCTTCAAAATATGAGACGTTATTCGTCAAATTTTATGTTAAAGCGCTGCATGAACATCTGAACTGACGTTGAAATTAGGTAAACTCATTATGTGCCCACAATATGAAATGGCTTTAATTACTTGCCATCACAGAGAACACATCCCCAAACCAAGATTAATAAATCCAAGATGGTGGCCATTATGACCTTGAAGTTAGGTCAAAGTCAGACTAAAAATAACATACACCTACACGCCCTACCAAATACCTCAGGGAACGGACCATCAGGGTGTGAGTAATAGCCGGCGATGGACGGACGGACAGACACCAGGCAAACCTGTGGTCTTCAGGGGCTTTAGCCCAGGATGGGGGCTGGTAATGATGACAAAACTGCACCACATCACTCACACCCACACAAGAATAAATTTGTGCGGTGTTTTTGACGTTTCCTTTCATAGATATATTTTGTTTATTTTGTATATTTTTGTTTTGCTTTCAGAAATCAACGCATTTTGCAAAGCTTCTGGTGACAGCAATTAAGACTAGAAAATTGTTGAATACCCAACCTGGAAGGCCTCTCGACTTTTGAACTGGGGCCGGTTGTGTAGGTCTAAATCTGTTGGCCAACGGGAAAGCAAGGCTAGTTTTCGGTCCGTTTCTATGTATCTGAAACAGCATCTTTCCACCTTTTTAGCGGCTAAGACCATTTGTTAAATTACTTTGGCAAAGTTGAATTTCGAAATTTTAATGCTATTAATCTTTAATGCTATTAATCGTATGAATTCAAATATTTTGTCACAAATTTTCATTTTTAGTAGTTAAGAATGTTTGTTAAATAAACATGTTTAATGTTACCAATCCTTATTGCTTTATATCAAATCGTGTTTATTATTAGATTATGACGAAATTTTTACATACTTTTAGGGTAAAACGGGTAAAATCCTCTGGTAGTTTTTCGCGTACGTATTTTGCGAATTACCTTTTAGACGCTTAAAGTTTAAGTAGTCTAGATTTGGTCAAACCTTTGATAGAGAAACATTTTCGTGTCAGGCCCAACGATACTGAGGTAGTGTGACGTTTGGTCTCGTTCACGTTGAAGAGCATGGATGGCGTGCCCGATTTCAATACTCAGTTTCACGTACTGCTGCTGCTAAAAACAAGTAGTGCTTTGATAAAAATATGGTGTAATAATATAATGGCAAGTATCAAGGCCGAAAGGCATAAAATAATCAACATTACAGTCTCCTCCACAGTATGTAATATACAGTGGAACCTCGGCATCGGACCACCTCCCTCTTGGGACCACCTCTGAATTAGGGCACATTTTTTTTCGGTCCCGAATGCGCTCCATAGACTTTAATGGTAAAGAAAACTCCCAATTGGGACCACCTCGGATCGGACCACTTCGGGCCGCTTTTTTCGGTCCCGAGCCCTCAAAATGCCTGAGATCGGACCACTGTCAGTCGGTGGGGAATCCACTGTATTTTTGCGGCACATTACTTACAACACTGGGCATGTTGCTGTCTTAGATATTGTTGCTAGGGATTATAGTAGCAAGTGTGTAACCAGACAGGGGCTTAGTTTTTTTGTGCCTTGTCTAAACAATAGCGGCTAACAATATACAAAATTTATGTGGTGCTTATTCTTTTATTATTTCAGCCGACCCAAACGCCACCGACTTCATGACAATTAAATGTCAATTTAAGCACATACAGGTAATTTAAATAAGAAAAAAATTGTTAAAACTTTTCCAAAATGGAAAGCAGAGAAAAGATTAATTAAAAAAGAAAAGACATTAGTCTCAAAGATAAAATTGAAATAATTTATGTGTTTGGACATCAAACTGGAATCTGCGGTCAACCCGCAGAATTGTATCCAAGTAGGACCAAGTCTCCCAAATGGGACCACCTCTGAAATAGGGCACATTTTATCCGGTCCCAAGGGTGGTCCGATTTCAGAGGTTCCACTGTAGTACCAATGAGATACTCATTAAAGTATTTTCACATTTTAGACAACAGCCAACCAAAACACAGAAACTGAAATCGAGAAGTCACAATGGAGTAAAAGCAAATATGAAACAAGTTTAATTTCTGTTTTGATAAAGAATTTATCAATTAATGCTTCAAAATTTTACCTGCTCCTTTTTTCAAATGACAAAACTAGGAAAGAACATTAATGGTCTACCGTGTGTTGAGCAAAAAGAGAAAGATTGAATCGTGGCTTGTATGTATTGATTGCTTCGATTTGATCATTTTTGAAGGATAAATATTCCTTTAACTTTTGCAAAGTTAAAAATGCCCTTGACTCAAATAAGAAGAATACAAGAAGCAGGTTGTGATATATAATTTTGAACTAATGTATCCTAGTTAGAAAATCCACAGATAAGAAACAGTGACTAGCTTAAAGTAACTTGTAAAGCAGTGCAATGAAATTCATCTGCTGAAGATAACACTAAAGAGAGCAATTGGGGGGCACTTTCTTTGAGAGCGATAAAATTGTATTTACTATGTATCTCTATCTGGAAAAGCCATGCAATTTATGACATTTTAAAGATGAATTTTGAAAACTTTGGCTACTGAACACAATTCTTCAACTCCTCCAAGCAATTTCTTGTTAAACTTTAAACTTCAAGGTATTTTAATTTAAAAAAAAAAATTAAAATATTAACTGGTCAAATAACTTTCAAGGAACTTACAGCTTCGACTTCTGCTTTTTCAGCCGCACTTTCAGCTAGAAAGTAAAAGGTCACCCCTAGCATCAATAGAAGTGGCGTCATGGTCAAGGCGAGCATTTTCAAAAGCTGCTGTTTCTTTCCTGATGTTGTTATTGCGTCTCCCTGGCAAGCTCCTATATCACCGGGAAAATAGTACAAAAATGTTGCTGTTACGGAATCAAACCTTTTCAAAATAAACATTTAATTTTTGTCATGGTCAGAAATGCAGATTTGAATGGCATAACGAAATGAAGTTGTTTTGATTTTGTTTATTTCTGCAAGATTAGTCACTAACACATGATTGATATCCGAAAGGAAAATAAAAATAATAATCAGGAATCGAGATATTTTAGAGGAACGAAGAGGTCGCCATTAAGATCTGCATAAGAGATTTACTTCAAAGAATATATAAATAAACAAATATAACATTGCGTGTTCTCCTGGCTAAAATCTTTCAAATCCTGGTGAAGAAAACCTGGCAATTGAACAGTTCGTTTTTCATTACCAATATTTAGGCTGTTGTTCACCTGGTGTCTTACGTCACAGATAATCCGTAAGTTAAGGCAGATGCAACGACTATAGTGACAATGGAAAAGAAACTGTGTGTCTTTGCGCATTGATTTGACCTTTAAAACAACCTTAATAATGAAAAAATATTGATAGCTTTTAGCAATGCTTCAAATCCCCCGCAGTGTTGCAGCAAGAGGCCTTAAGTGTTATGTAACTGCAATGGCGCACAGTAAGCGTTTGCTTTGCTGAGAGTTCACTATGCAGGCAGTAAAGGCAGCGTAAATACCCTGTCTTTGCGTATTAATTTGACCTTGAAAACAAACATAATAATGAAAAAATATTGATAGAACTCGTTTAGATCAAGTTCTATATAATTCCAAAGTTTGGTGGCAACGGAACAGTAGTTTTTGACGAGTTGTGATGACAAAATGATGAAAAAATGAGGAGCGACTGTAAAGAAAAATCTCTCTTTGCGTATTAATTTGACCTTGAAAACAAGCATAATAATGAAAAAAATATTGATAGAACGCGTTTATATCAAGTTCTATATAATTCCGACGTTTGGTGCCAGTCGGTCCAGTAGTTTCTGACGAGTTGTGATGACAAAATGACGGGCAAAAGCACGGACGACTGTAAAGAAAAAATGATGAAAATCGTGCCCTAATACCGAATGTATAACTCTTCGCAAGACTTCGTCTTGCCAAGTTTTAACTGGTAGTGAATGTTAAATGCGTCCCCTCATAAATAAAAATGAGGGTGGGCTCATGACAAATGCCAATTAATCAATTGATTAACAGCAATACCAGAAAGTATATGAAGTATGTGGTGTTCCATGGATATCATATTATGGAGGACATTCAATCATGTAGATAATAATATCTTTATGATATCTTTAAAGTAATGTTGAATATTTTAAAAGTATTGACATTCAACTAACACAATTTTCCTTGGAATTGCTTGCTAGGGGCTTATTCCTTTATAATTTTTAAAAAAATATTTGTGCATCTGTATGATATATTTGAAACCTCAAATAATGCACACAAATTGTCACAACTTTGTTGATGACAGTGTTTTATATGTAAAACAATAAATGTAGATCATCCCGTTATATCAAAAGATGTTTTCATCTGTTACATACTGTACTATAGGTTTTTACTTTTATTATGGGAAACAAAATATTACTTTCCATGGATTTATTATTCATTATTAATTTATTATCTTATTATTCATCATCGTGACCAATGAATTTCTTAATACCACTATAACAAATGACGCTAAATGTAGAACAGTTGTAGCTCAAGGCGTACGAATTTTAGTTGGTAAAAATACCACAGAAATTAGCACAGTGACACCAGTAAAAAAGTCAAATGTACTCAGGAAACTAAACACCATACACCAAATTATTTAGAATTGGCGAAGAACGCAACATAGAGATGAGGTCCTGTATTCTGAATAAATGTCTTTTAGAAGACTGTCTGTTTTAAAACTGTCTATTAGAAGACAATCTATTATAGAACTGATTACTGACAGAAAAGCCGGTAAATATCTTTAATAAAGAAAAAGAAACTAAAAGGAAGAAAATAAAAAGTACATGACACGGTTATCATAGACCCAGCACTTTTTATTCTAGAGTCAAGACGTTTCACAGCAATTTTTATCTAACGGTACACACAAACTTACAACATCCGGAATTTAATACTCTCTTAGAGCCGAGGGGATTAGGAAAGGTATCATAAGATGATAGACAATTGTGTCAGGGACCTCTGATAGTATCAGATTGTAACTGCGCTTTGGATATCATGGTAAATAGTGGGGGTTCGGCGTGTTATGGTCTAACTTCTGACATCTACAAAATCTTTTGGGCATGTACTAGAAGCATTTTAGTTGACGCATGAAATTTCTCCTCAGAGAAGGGAGAATTATCCCAAGAACAAAGACGTGGAATCATTAAGCTTTTACAAAAACCCAATAAAGATCCAGATATTGTAAAAACATTCGAGTCGCCGTTTTGGTCTCCTCCGTTTTCACCGTCGCCGTTTTGGCCATCGCCGTTTTGTCCGGGATTCATAAATTAAATGTTCAAGGAAAACACTGCTTATTTTGATGTTAGAGTTTGAAAAGGGATCTCACGGTGAGGGGGAATCCACGACTTTTCGTCGAGCGACTTTTCGTCGAAAGTGGCATGTGCAACTTTTCGTCGATTTTTTTTACTTTATAGGAATAAATGTTTGTTATTTCGAATTCAAGATAACCTTGTGTACTTCAGTTATTGGGGTCCAAAATGTAGATTTTTTTTTTTTCTTTTTTTGTTGGCGAAAAGCTCATCTTCAGTGACAGAAAAACAGAATATACACCAGCCCAACTTTTATTTTTTTACATTTACACATAAGAATCGAATTCAAGCATATCAGTAATATTCACAACTTCGTGCTTTTTTCAACAAGTCGTTAGCATGGCGACTTACGTATTTGATGGATTTAATTTACCAAAGCGTGTTTTTAAAACATAGTTATGATGATATTATGAAAACATTTTGCACAATATAATTACACTCTATTTGTGAGATCTAAGAGTGACTCTGGTGGATACGTTTGTGTAATGTTTTCTAAGAGCATTATATTGAAAGAAGCATCAGTTATCTTCATCATCTTCAAATGCGATTGAATTAGCCAATTTGTTAATTGCAATTTTTTTCACTCGATATGGGTGATCTGAGAGCGACTCTGGTCACTGATAGATACGTATGCGAAATGTTTTAAAGAAAGGAACATCTCGCTTCTCGACATCTCGCATCCAAATGAAAAAGTGGACATCTCGCATCCGTGATTTTGGTCTGCTTTTAAGGGGGAATTTTAACACTGTGTTTGGGAAACTTCATGCAGAAAATAAATTACAGGGGTTTCCAAAACGCAAGTTATTTGAGTAAAAATAAATTATAAGCGAGATTTTGTGGTTGACGATATTAACAGGGGTTTCCAAAACGTAAGTTATTTGAGTAAATCAACTGAAAAAACTCAGTTCAGTTTACGGAGTAATTCAAGAGTTAGACTTACATTTGTACTCTGTGAATGCCATAGTGAGTAGCTCAACGTTCGGTGCAGCGCGAATCCACATATGCTAATCCCTCGAAAGAGGCACTTAAAATCATGAAGGATTTAATGAACGTGCTGCGGATCAGTAGTAAGAATGAATCCACATCCAGTAATCCCACTGATCTATTCAATTTTTTAAAATTTATCTTTGATGCACGGTTTGGAAGGGAAACGTGCACAGGTTCGAAAATGTGGCGGGTAAGATGTAGTCACGAATCCACATCCCTTAAGGTAGGGTATATAAAGGGAAGATACTGAAGTCCAAAATCATGGGTTTTGCTATTGAATGGTAAAATTAGAATGGAATTCATCGAAAGTATTCGTGGCAAACCTAAGCTTTGTCTCGATGTTTTCATATACACGAACAACAAAACGAACAAGTCTGGGCGAATTTACTGGAGATGCGTTCGTCGCCCGACTAACTGTAAAGGCTCTCTGACAACTTCAGGGGATATGTTGGACCCGCAGTTGGCAAATGAGCACAGTCATGACCTTTGTGCTGAAGAGGTAATAATAACATTACCTCTGTTAATAATACGTAAAAGTATAATCTGAAAACTAAATAAATAAATAAAACGTCACTTACTTGAAACAAATTATCTATTGTAGAAATAAATTTAGAGGGATTTATAATAACCCCCCCCCCCCCCCACCGCCAAAACCCAATGATAAATCAAGCAAAAAATCACGGATGCGAGATGTCCACTTTTTCATTTGGATGCGAGATGTCCAGATGCGAGTTGTCGGATGCGAGATGTCCAGATGCGAGATGTCAAGATGACATATTATTAACGGGAACTGGACAAAATACCACAGGACATAATACCACCGGGCGAAATACCACCGGACATAATACCACCAAGGAAATGAAAACTAGGACAAAATACCACCAAAGATATCTTCTTATTATACAGCGTAACAACGCAGACTCGGTTGCGTCCAGTCATGCAAGAAGCTCAAATAAGACGCGAAACAGAGACGGCTTAGGGATTATAAGAGATACATACTCACGTGGCTCAACATGCAGCGTAACAACCCAGACAGGGTGGCGCCCAGTCATCGCGGAAAAGACTCAACATAAGACGCATAACGGGGACAGCTTAGGTGAAACCACAAGGGGTCAAAATGAATACGGTCAAAATGCCCCAGATTTTTCATGAGAAAATTTAACGAATTTAGGGATCTTTTGGCATTTTAATTTTTGCAACAAAATTGGTATTTGGGTCTTTTATTTTGCCAACAAATTTTATTTATTTTATGAAATGAAAATTGTTGTTTTTTTTCTTCTTCCATTTATTACAACATAATAAACTGAACCAATGTGAAAATGTGATAAGGTAACATATTTAAACACGCGCAATTCTAAACTAAACTTAGGGCATTTTTCGAAGATAAGAATGTGTCGCCAGTTGCATGCATTCCCTGTTTCTAGTGCATGTGGTGCACGCATTGCCAACAGACAGTCCGCTAAAAACCCGCAACGTTTTTATTAAAGTTTTTTCTTGTTATAATTTTCATATGTGGGGGCATTTTGACCGTAGTCATTTTAACCCACCTTGCAGGTTTTGGGGGCATTGTTGCCGCAGTTATTTTGACCGGATACCGACTTAGGTAATATAAAAATCAGATGTAGTAGGTCGCAGAGAATAAGAGCAAATACTCTTTTATGTCATTATTGATAAGGGATTACCAAAGCGCGAGACTTTTCGCATATAAATAGGGCACTAAAATGAACAGAATTTAAACCAATACCAACAGCAATAAACCACGACAGTAAACTAACTAGGATCTACCAAAAAGAACAGTTACAGTAAAGTAGAATGTCCTCAGTGAATGTAATTTTACGTTTGTTTTAGTTACATTCAGTTATGAATACCTCCGGAGATCAGAGAAAGCAATAAAAGATTATGGTGGTATTTTGTCCTAGTTTTCATTTCCGTGGTGGTATTATGTCCGGTGGTATTTTGTCCCACACCCATTATTAACATATTAATATCTTTACTACCGGTATAGCAAAGTCAGTGTTTGCACTGAAATTTTTTTAAAAACTCAATAATGAGGTGTCAGACGTAAAATACAACTTATGTGTAACCGGCATAAAACAGGGTTTATAAGACTGGGTCAAATGATTGCGATCATTTCTCTCTCTCTCTCTCTCTCTCTCTCTCTCTCTCTCTCTCTCTCTCTCTCTCTCTCTCTCTCTCTCTCTCTCTCTCTCTCTCTCTCTCTGCCTTTTTCACCCATTTTTTCTTTCTCATTTTCTGCCTTCTTCTTTCCTCTTTTTCGTGCAACATTTTACTACCTGATTTCTGGCAGGTTACCATTGAAAGAGGTTATCTGGTATAAGCCAACGTAAAAGAAGTCTTAGAGATGATGGAACTGCGTGTAGAACTGTGCCATCCAGCCACAAAGGAAATGTGTGGGGCTGGCATCTAAATCTTTTGCGAATTAATATCTAGCACATGGGCAAACTTCTTGGATTTTTGAAGATGTGGTACAGCTTAAAATGTAAAATATGTAAAGTCTTTGAGATTTAGAAAATTTAAATTAAAAAAAAACTGCGCACGCTGATGCGCAGAAAGTAATGACGTACCGTTTTTTCCATTTTCTTCCAGCTTAAGGTCTCGGAGGGCGACTTCGAGTTGTTCCTGACTGTTCAAGGAATGTAGGCTCAGCTGAAGATTAGGCTGTACTGGCGAAATCTGCGTCATTTTGTAATCTGTTTTTCACTTGATTTGATGTTGTGCTGGGGCAGCCCTGCTGACTACCTTCTGTTTATTTCTTTGTTATAATTTGTTCTACTCGGATAGAAAAAGACTACAGTACCAGTAGTGTCAATTCATGCTGTCTGATTCACAATGATAACAAAAATTTCATGGAATTAATGTTTATCCTACGTTATCTTCATTCTGAAATGTTAAATATTTAGGTATGTCTGCATGTAACGCATTTCTGTTCGTTCACAGTTTTTGTCTGAATGCTGTTACAGAAACTCCGGGATGGGGTGGGGTGGGATTTACCGTGGAAACCGCACCATGCGTCAACAGGTTGCTTAGATACATATTCGTCAGCTTGCTGTTAAATTAGCACGTTGTTGTGAAATGTCAAGAAAGCATGTTGGCATTTCCTCAATTTCGAAGGGAGGACTTCGCGATAAAAGTGATAAATTAATTAGTATGTACGATCTCAACATTGCATACCAAGTATGTTGTTAACTGAGCAGTTCAAAAACAACTTTTGAAAGATCAGAAATCAACAGTCATTTTTTAAAACTTCAAGCATTTATCATGAAATTTCTTGCTTATCTGCATCAGTTTTTAAGTAAACTGGAAATTTCATTCTAACCGCTCTCTCAAAATTTGGTTCCAAAAAGGTTAAAATTAAAAAAAGAAAGAAAAAGAATTTTAGCCTGGCTGCGCAACAATAAAAGAAGCAGTTAACACCGGTTCCTAGACGTAGTCTTATTTCCGGTTTGGGAGATGCCGTACTTCACACCATATTTTCACTAACTAATTCTTGAACCGTCTGCCCAAGGAGCACAGCGTTTTTTTTTTTTTAGTGTAATTCTAGCTTTATCCAGCATGTTCTCCTCTCCATAAATGCTGTACCGTTCAATAAACACAGAAAAAGTGTTATAATTTATTACGAGTAAGAAGTAAGAACAAAACTTGTTTAATGTAGTAATGTGTAGATTTTTTGTTTTGTTTTGTTATTTGTTTGTTTGTTTTTTGTTGTTTTTATTTTGCTCATAAAGCAAACAGCAAACCCGAAAAGTATAAAAATATTGGTTGAATGAACGTTGGCACTTAAAATATGATAGGAAGAAAAGGCTAACATTCAAACTGTCAAAGGTTTTTGAGATGGGCAAAACCTTCTGATAAACAAGAGAAAACTAGAGCAGTGTGCACAGCCCTCATATTCCCCAAAGCCCCCCCTCCCCCCCCCCCCCCCATCAGTTAAACACGGCCATCAATAGTCAATCAAGAGCTGAAATTTTCTAAGTCCAGCTGGCCCATTTTCCTTGAACGAATCTGGCCCATTTACAATATCGATCTGTGTTTGTTCCCATAGAAGCTACATACCAAGTTTCATTAAAATCCTTGCAGCAGTTTTTACGTTATCGTGTTAACAAGCTCTTGATGACAGACCGACCTACCCACAGACCCACACTTGGTCGATCGCATATGTTCCCCTGTGGGAAATAAAAAATCCCTACGGTATCTACCAGTGCAAGTGTATCTGGACATTAGTTGGGCTGGGCGGCAGTGAAAACTGCATTGCATAGGGATAAACACAGCGCTGTTGTAAAATCTGTATGTGCGAAATCAAGGTTTTATCAGTACCTACTAAATTATTAGTTGATTTTAACTTTTAGCTTATGCAATTTAAAATTCAGACTTTTGAAATGAAAACCAAAACACTCCTCAAAACGGAAGACACAAAAATACGATGCTTTGAGAACATTGTGATATTATATGCGAGCATTGTGATGCTATATGTGAACATAGGATTGATTCGATTCTTTGAAAAGTGTAAACCTATCTTTCCTGTGCAATTAACACAGTTGAAATATAATCTCTAAAAAAAATAGAATTATTGTCAGTGGAGTACAAAACTTTTATTGTTAGCTCCAAGTACGTCATGGGTAACTCCATGTTTACCCGTTCTGGGATTCGGTGTTCACTTTTCATCCTTTCGCCAGTGAAGAAGACATTAGAAAAAATTGTATTTTGGAGTCCGAATGAGTGTTGCAGAAGGTCTCTGGAACTCTTTTGTACACAACAGAAAAGTTTAGACCACATCGCTGTATTTTTTTTTAAATTTCAGGCTGTTTTTTTTTTTTTTTTTTTGTGGCAACAAGGCGACGCCCTCAACACTTGTGCAAATCCATGCTGGCGATTTTACGAATGACTCGTACGTTTGTAGTTTCTCCATATTCAGTAATGTCAAAGGGCTCTTCGCAGCCCATGTAGACACCTTCAACGTCACGTAGATACCTTCAACTTCATGTAGATACCTTCAACTTCATGTAGATACCTTCAACTTCATGTAGATACCTGTCGGGCAAGTTGCCATGTTCTTGACAGTCACACCACCTTCCTGACTCCTGGCTAAGAGAGTGAAGGAAGGTCTTACCTACTTACGGGGGAGGGAGGAGCGGGGTTTGGCACACAGGCCAATAAGTGCTGCCGGGGGTAGCACGCTCAGGTGGCTCAGGTTTCAATAACAACTAGACCTAATTTCGCTACACGTAGCGAAATGACATCCACTTGCAATGGTACAATCTATCTGGTCAAAGACACATTTTTCAGTCTTTCCACATAATTGTCACCTGCAGAATTATTATCATGAACAAGGATATCGAAGTAAATATAATGTAATCTCAAATAATCAAATTTAGTTTTCTAACCATTTTTCAGACAATGGACAACTTCCGGTTCTTGACCTTGACCATGATGGAGGAAGTCAAGGTCACCGAGGTACCTCTTATATAACGTCTTTTAGGCCCAAAGGGTCGAAAATAAGCTCAAACTCGCTCTATTTCTAACCGTTCTTGAGAAAATGGTCAACTTCCGGTTTTTGATCTTGACCTTAACGGAGGAAGTCAAGGTCACCGAGGTACCTCTTATATAACGTCTTTTAGGCCCAAAGGGTCGAAAATAAGCTCAAAATCGCTCTATCTCTAACCGTTTTCGAGATAATGGTCAACTTCCGGTTTTTGACCTTGACCATGACGGAGGAGGTCAAGGTCACCGAGGCACCTCTTATATAACGTCTTTTAGGCCCAAAGGGTCGAAAATAAGCTCAAAATCGCTCTATCTCTAACCGTTTTCGAGATAATGGTCAACTTCCGGTTTTTGACCTTGACCATGACGGAGGAGGTCAAGGTCACCGAGGTACCTCTTATATAACGTCTTTTAGGCCCAAAGGGTCGAAAATAAGCTCAAAATCGCTCTATCTCTAACCGTTTTCGAGATAATGGTCAACTTCCGGTTTTTGACCTTGACCTTGACGGAGGAGGTCAAGGTCACCGAGGTACCTCTTATATGACGTCTTTTAGGCCCAAAGGGTCGAAAAAAAGCTCAAAATCGCTCTATCTCTAACCGTTTTCGAGATAATGGTCAACTTCCGGTTTTTGACCTTGACCATGACGGAGGAGGTCAAGGTCACCGAGGTACCTTTTATATAACGTCTTTTAGGCCCAAAGGGTCGAAAAAAGCTCAAAATCGCTCTATCTCTAACCGTTTTCGAGATAATGGTCAACTTCCGGTTTTTGACCTTGACCATGACGGAGGAGGTCAAGGTCACCGAGGTACCTCTTATATAACGTCTTTTAGGCCCAAAGGGTCGAAAATAAGCTCAAAATCGCTCTATCTCTAACCGCTCTATCTCTAACCGTTTTCGAGATAATGGTCAACTTCCGGTTTTTGACCTTGACCATGACGGAGGAGGTCAAGGTCACCGAGGTACCTCTTATATAACGTCTTTTAGGCCCAAAGGGTCGAAAATAAGCTCAAAATCGCTCTATCTCTAACCGTCTTCGAGATAATGGTCAACTTCCGGTTTTTGACCTTGACCATGACGGAGGAGGTCAAGGTCACCGAGGTACCTCTTATATGACGTCTTTTAGGCCCAAAGGGTCGAAAATAAGCTCAAAATCGCTCTATCTCTAACCGTTTTCGAGATAATGGTCAACTTCCGGTTTTTGACCTTGACCATGACGGAGGAGGTCAAGGTCACCGAGGTACCTCTTATATAACGTCTTTTAGGCCCAAAGGGTCGAAAATAAGCTCAAAATCGCTCTATCTAACCGTTTTCGAGATAATGGTCAACTTCCGGTTTTTGACCTTGACCATGACGGAGGAGATCAAGGTCACCGAGGTACCTCTTATATAACGTCTTTTAGGCCCAAAGGGTCGAAAATAAGCTCAAAATCGCTCTATCTCTAACCGTTTTCGAGATAATGGTCAACTTCCGGTTTTTGACCTTGACCATGACGGAGGAGGTCAAGGTCACCGAGGTACCTCTTACATAACATCTTTGAGGCCCAAAGGGTCGAAAATAAGCTCAAAATCGCTCTATCTCTAACCGTTTTCGAGATAATGGACAATTTGTCTCTAAGGGATTTCAATATACAAAAGTCACATGACCTTGACCTTGACACTGAATGTCGAGATTCCATCAATGATGTTACTGCCTACTGACACTGTACACGTGTTGAAACAAGGATTTGAGCGCTATTTCCAGCAAATTTTCGTGATGGAATGGGTTTTTGAAAAAATATTTTGACCTCAATTTGACCTTGAAGGTCAAGGTCAAGGTCAAAAAATTTTGCGGATTTCACGACAACTCATTACCCTCTATGTTTCTGCCAAATGCCGTCTTTCTACTACAAACCGTGTAGGAGGAGTTTTCTGGAAACCAATTTGAGGTAAAAAAACTTTGACCTCAATTTGACCTTGACCTTGAAGGTCAAGGTCAAAAAAATTTGCGGATTTCACGACATCTCATCACCTTCTATCTCTGTGCCAAATTTCATCGTCCTACGTCAAATAGCGTAGGAGGAGTTTTCTGGAAACCTCCGTGACGGAAAAAAAAACAAAAAACAAAAAAAAGGAAGGAATAAACGCCGGAATTCTTTGCAAAGTATACCCATTTGCAAACTATGTTTGCAAGTGGGAAATATGGTAAAGAAGCTGCGATGTGGGTTTCAAAGATGATCCACATAACTACTGTAGGGACTGCGCTAATCGCTATTGTGGAAAAGACTGACGGTACAATAACGTGTACAGTTTGCCAACATTTTCCTGATCAAGTTTGGCAAAACTTTAACAGACACCGTCGGTGCTAACGCCGCAATAACAGATAAAAGAATTGTGATTGCGAACAATGTCTGCTGCGGATACCCCTGTTCGTCAGCCATCATCTGAAGGATCTTGGCACTGCACTGCATGACGAGACATCATCTGGGCAAGACTTGGGCACCCCCATGCGTCGACCAACTGGTGTCGCAAGCACAGGTCCAGGAAGGACAAGAAACGCTCAGCTAACCCGGCAAGAGAAGGGAGCGAGCGAACTAGGCCACAACGAGTCGGCATCCATAACCACTGGCCCCAGTGAGACAACAAGGCAACAGAATCGTTCGAGGAATCCATTGTTCGGGCTGCCACCAGAGCGTACTCGCTGGGCACATGTTACATCACGACCAGGACCTCACGCAAACCGGCCAACACGAAAAGGGAGCCATCAATCTCGGCCACGCCCATTACCCAGGTGGAGAGAGGAACACTACAGCGGTTCGGAGCAGACGTACCCACACTGGTACCACACACGATGAACTTTCACCTGTGATCCCTGACTGAAAAAACACAAACAATTTTCAGCACCCGTTCGGTTTATAGATCACAGTGGAAAGTATTCGAGAGTTGTTGTCTTATAAAATCGATAGATCCAGTGCCAGCAAGGCGCCACTGCTCGCTGAAATGCTCATATACTTGATCCAAGTGAAGACAGTGGTGACCAGAACAACAGAGGGCTACCGGGCGACGTTAGGCTCTGTACTAAACAAGCCACCGGTCCGATCCAGGTCAAGATGAGTTTTTGTCTAAATTACACGAAAATGTGTCACTTGAAAGTGGTATCACATTCTTTCAAGGTTTCTGGGACCAGCAGAATTCTCCGCTGTCGGAGCAGACGTTTAGGCTCTCGTCTAGCTCTCGCATCATCTTAAAGGATAAGTGAGATACATGTTTACCCCTTACTGGGATACGATGTTCAGTTTTAGTGGGGCCCGAGAAATGGTGGGAGGGGTGGGACTGGATGATGTAGGCATCAGTTTAATTTAACTACACAGCTGTAGCATTTGTACAAAACAAAATAAATGCAATTCCAACCATAAAAGCTTATTTTTCAGGCACAAACACAGCACAAAGAACTAAAATCAACCAACCACACAGAAACAATCTCTGCATTTTTGTTCATTCAAACCTTTACGGAAGCTGACGATAGCGTTTACAAGTCTTATTTTTTTTTCAGACCACCCCGTCCCCCATCCCCTCCACACACTCTCCCCCCCCCCCCCCCCCACCATAGCCACATGCATTGAAAGATAAAACTTGGTTTTTCTGGTCACTGCATAACGGCGCATGCACCGAATATGCATAATGACGTCGCAACGTGTCCCCGGAAGTGTCTGTTTCCTTGGTTACAGGAATTAGTCTCGAAGATTCTTGCAAATCAACAAGTAGCAAAGTGAAGTGACTGACACATGCAGTCACTGGAATCAAAAGCATCGCGTCATGGAAAAGAACTTTACGGGTAGATAATTAACCCAAACGTTAACAGTGGCTGATACAAAGCTGCAATTGTTATTCAAAGATATCTATTTGTTCTGAACACTTGAATGAATAGCTTACTGAAAAAAGAAAAAGGGTGGAGAATGATCATATTACATCTTCTATTGAATATGTACCAACAGAATGTTCTTCTTATCATTATACTTTTCAACCGTTTAGCTTTTTATTAGTCTGTTGTGTGCGTGATAAAACCAAACCAAATCTGTATATGCTTATTTTACGTTATATTCAATCATAAGACCGTAACATTTTAAAGACAAGTTTCCCCCGCATGTAAACTTTTTTCTCAAATAAGATGTGGTATAGACTTAAGGATGTACTGAATAAGGAAAATTATTATTTAAATTTTCTGGTGCTAAACTAAGAAGCACTGACGTCCATATGCTGTAAATTAAGATTGCAACGTTGTTCATTCCATTTTATTATTTTGTTTAAATTGTTGTTTGATTTTTTGTCACCGCCAGGGAAGAGGAAAGCTATATATGTTCTAACGTTGAATAGCTATCTATAATGACACGTCACATATACTTGTTCTTCGGATGTACGGACAGCACATGCACAAACAAATAATTATCAGGAAAACGAGAGTTTTTGGTTTAGTTTTAACTACAAGGTCTTTTCCAATGCGTTGTATTGACTTCGAATTCCAAACGAAACGACCACATCACGTTATTACTGACCGGAAATGGATGCCACGATAGCACTATCAGAAGCCTGGTCAAACCGCTGAAGTAAGATGGCAGAGGACACCTTGATAAAGTGACGTGATATTTTATTGAAAGGTGATACTTCTGTGTCCCATATCAACCCCCCTTAATTTGTAAGACACTTGTATAACGATGTTCCCATGACGTCATTAGAATATCGATCTCCCGACGCCTTGGAAATCTGTTCTTCCGGCGTCTATCAAAGGCCGTTCATCCACGCTCTGTAGAGAGAAAGATTTTCATTTCAGGCTATCCTCTGACGCCTATACGTCATTGCGTCGCGGCGTATATCCGGCGCCTATAACGTTTATCAGACGTTGGTTTTTTTTAATTACTGTGTGTTATTAACTTAACATTTTATTTTGAAAAGTAACTTAGTTCTAAATATCCTTTGGAGTGTTGTACAAGGTTCAGTTAGGATAAGGATGGCGGGGGGAGGGGGAGGCGGATCAACTTCAGTATTTGGCGGCTTCAATTTTAATCGTTTTCGTTCTGTTAAAATGAAGTTAGTTAACAAGTCAAGTCGGAACAGGAGAAAAGCCTCCGCACTGTCCCCTGTTAAATCGGCACCTGTTAATTTTCAACAGTCTCGGGTCTGGGAAATGTTGGCTGGGACATCCCGCCAAATCATTCGCTGACACGCGATGACCCAATTTTATTTGAAGTGCCATAATTTGAAGAGCATCGCGAACCGTTTCAATCGTAATTTCAGCAAGCAAAATATTATAAGCTGTTGCAAGCCATCACAATGCACAGAAAAATGGAAAAGGAACCTCTTTGCTTTCAAAGTGTCAATTTATGACTTGTGTTACGGTACTGGCGTCTCCTCCCTGGTCCTCTAGGTGCACCAGAGGTATAATCAAGAGTTTTATTGGGTGCAAAATACACCACCATTAAATACTTGATGGCGAGTTCAGTCATGGTTTTACGAGTGCATTAGTGAACAGTGGAGTGATGTTACCGCATCAGCGACAGTAACCAGAGTGTAATACCAGTTTGACCCAATTCATTTTCTCATTTTATAGATTTCTCTCACGACTTTTTGAAATAAATTTTGCAGGAAGGTATAAAAAGTAAGGCCCGTAATATATAAAACATTCTATGATTTAGTAATGTGCTGCTGTAGCACATCAACATAAACTTCCAAAAAGGAAGTACTTTTTTCTGCATAGACTCATGACAATATCAAAGATGATAGAAATATTAACGACAGATATCAGTCACGACAGAAGCATATTGCTTTTCCAAAAAGCAAAAAGACATTGACATCACCCCACTATTGGAGACACATTTTTATTCCCACAAATACCTGCCGTTTGATTTCATCCACGCTAGCAAATATCACCCAAATCTTTTCTTTCCCGTAACACTTTCAGTTTTTGTATCCCAAATGAATTTGTTTGATATGTAATATTAAAATGTTTTTTTTTATTTTTTTTTTTATTATCACTTCATTCCAGTATATATTTTAAAACTCATACATATCAAGTTATGGCAACGCAAACATAGTGACAATTTTTTTTTTTAGGATGCTGTTAAGGAGAACAAGTGCTTTTTTTTATACTCTGGCCAAACACTTTCTAATCAACTGAAATCAAGTTTCAGTTTAGCGGTTGACAATAAGAATGAAAATTACACAACAATAGTATATTAGCATATTAGCAGGGGGTTGAAGACAGAACAAAAAAAAAAAAGTGCGGGAGGAAGAAAAAAAATCAACTATAAAAATTGGTCAATTTTTTTTAAGGCTTGGCATATAGATATATTTGTTTTGTTTAAAATTCGTTCACAATATACTTTATGTTTTAGAAATTTAAGGTATTCAATAAAGTACACTTCTCTACTGTTAAGTTTGCAACGATGAATAAATAATCTTGCTTGCAGAAGAATGAAATCGACCATATAACTCCTCTCCCCTAAGTTATCGCTTCGAATAATTCCCAATAGTTTCATTCTGTTCGACAGAGCGATACTGGCTTCTATCATAATGTTATTATTTATAAAATTTTCTAATAGTTTCCAGAATAAAGTTAAATTCGAACAGAGGATAAACATATGCATGATATCATTCTTCACTTTACAATTCTGACAGTTTGATGCGACCGTCGGGTCAAATTTTGCGACTATATAATTTGATGCATAGTTCTTATGCATAATTTTGTAGTTTAACATACTGTCTCGAACATTTCTTGTCAAATATTTCGTCTTAACAAAGATTTCCTTAAATTCACAATCAGTCATACATATATTTTCATTTTTCCACCTATCTATACAGCTTGGTGTAGCTTCCTGAAGTCTAACTAGGTTCCAATATATTGATTTTGAGCATATTTTGGATATCACTGAGTTATAAAATTTAGATGTAAACATAATATCAACATTTTTTTATCTTTTTGTATCTAGTGCCAATACACTTTTCCATTTTTGCGGAATCGCTGCCACCAGGCTGAATAGATTTAAGACATTTATTTTACAATCAAACCTCTTTTTTATTTCTAGCGGTAACATAATTGACCCATCCTTATTCATTATATCCGAAATACGCAATATTTTCTTGGTATATAATTCTTTAAAAAATACCGGTGAATTTCCTATTTGGATATACTTGTTGTACCATAAGCTTTGATTTACTATGTCCACAGCTGTGACCGGCTCAGATTTTGCACTAAACCAATGGTGGAAAATTTCTTTATAAAAACTGGGCATTTCGAAGTGTAGTTTTTTGGTGTTTAGAGAAAGAGAGAGAATTTCAGAAAACTTTAGAGAGTCTGGCAAGTACTCTCGAATAAATTCAATACTGAAAGATTTCGTGAGATTGAATAGTCTTTTTATCCACATGATTTTTTGTGCCTTCAAGAAGGAAAAATAATCTAAATGCCTTAAGCCACCGTCTTTATAGTCTTGAATAAGAACTTTGTATTCTGGGAGGTTTGCCGCTCCATATAAAGTTTTCTATGAGATGTTGTATTTCTTCGATAAACCAAGGTGGTGTATAAAGAGAGTTAGTTGCATATATAATTTTTGGTAAGGCTAAGTTTTTTATTATGGTAATTTTTCCGCTTAAAGTCACGTGAAAATATTTCCAACGTTGTAAAGTCCCTTTAAAATCGTTGATTTTGTCTTTAAGATTGATATTATATATAGTGTCCACATCGTTGAAGTATCGTATTCCCAGAGATTTCACATCACCTGTTGTCCATTTTAAGCGAAAGGGTTTCCATTTATGAAAGTGTATCCTAGGCCTACCTATTTGTAAAATTTCAGATTTCTCCTAATTAATTTTGAGTCCTGAAGTAAAATAAAATAAAGTTAAGACATTAAAGCGTTTCTCAATGATATTATATCAGACACTATTAATGTGGTATCATCCGCAAGGAGGCTTATTTTTGTTTCAAAGTCATTATGTTTTATTCCTGTTATGTGTTTGTTTGTTCGTATTGCTATAGCGAGTATTTCTACTGCAATAATAAAAAGTAACGCCGATAACGGATCTCCTTGGCGTACGCCATTTCTTACTTTAAAATATTTACTGCTGTTCCCATTGTTTATTGTACAACTTTCAATGTCAGTGTAAACTACTTTAATCCAATCCTGGATATTTGCTCCGAAATTAAAAGCTTCAAGACACTTATCAATGAAATTCCAATCAAGCTTATCAAATACCTTTTCGAAGTCTATAAATGCTAGGATTCCTTCTTTGTTCTTACGATTTAAATAATCTATGCAATCAATAGAAGTGCGAATATTATAACCGATAAATCGGTTTTTAATAAAACCGTTCTGATCAGTTGCTATTATTTTTGACAATATTTTTTGAAATCTTTTTGCAAGACAGTTTGTCAGTATTTTCGTATCGGTATTTAGCAGAGTAATGGGTCTCCAGTTTTTAAGTTCGGTAAGGTCTTTACCTTTTTTAGGAATCAGTCTAATGATACCACGCTTTTGTTCACAGCTTAGATTTCCACAATGAAAGCTATATTTGTAAGAATGGAGAAGATAATCTGAAATCTCGTTCCAAAAGAAAAGGTAAAATTCTTTTGTGAGACCGTCAGTGCCGGGAGTTTTATTTATATCCATTAATTTTACTGATTCATAAAGTTCTTCTTTGGTGAGGTCCTTGTTGAGCATTAATTTATCTTCATAGTTAATTTGCGGAATAGAATCAATTTTAAAAAAATCGCTATAAAATATATTTGATACTTTTGGATCTTTATCAAACAATCTTTCGTAAAAACGCGCAGTTTCGGAGAGAATGGCGTTAGGGGTTATTATCTCTTCGCCATTCATTCCTACGAGTCTAGTGATCTTCTTTTGCTCGTAATTTTGTTTTTCCAAATTGAAGAATAGAGAAGAGTTTCTTTGGTCGAATTCAAGAAAATATGCTTTGCTACGTAAATAATAGCCATAGGATTCTGTGCGTTCTAACGTCTCAAGATCAATCCTTACAGATTCAATTTCAAACTGTATTTCTTCACTTGTTCTGGATTTTGATTTGCTGACGATTTCTGTTTCTAGCACGTTTAACTTGTTATAGAGATTTTGTTTTTCAATTTTCTCTTGTTTGGATTTGTTCTTTGAATATATGATTGATTCTTTTCTAATTAAATGCTTTAAGTACTCCCAGTCAGTGTGAGGGTTACTTGATGTGAATTGTCTTTGATCTGCTATTATATTTTTAATAAGGGCGACATAATTATGGTCTTGAAGTAAATATGAAGCGAATTTCCACCATCCGGGACCTCTTTTAAGATTTTCATCAGTGACACAGATTTTTAATATAATAGCACTATGGTCTGATCTAAAGCCGGGAACTATATCGATATAATTTAAATCAAAATTTATAGATGATGAAGTTAGCCAGTAGTCTAGTCTTGATTGAGTCAAAGAGGGGTGTAGACGTCGCCAGGTAAATCGACATGTTTTTCCGTTTTTCACTCGCCACAAGTCCACGATATTAAAATCATCGCATAATTGTAGCAATTTTTCGACTCCTCTAAACTTCGTAAAACTCTGTGGCGATCTATCTAGCTCGCCATCAAGGATTGCATTTAGGTCACCCCCTAATATTAACTTTGCATTTCGTCTGTTAGCCAAAAGGCTATAGATCTCCTCCCAGAAATTAACCTGGTTGATTTGAAACTCAAGATTTGGTGCATATAGATTTAAGATACAATATTGGAGTTCATTAATATTTATGTCTATTAATACATATCGTCCTGTAGTATCAGTCTTGTAATTTAACATGTTAACGATCAAGCGTTTTCTAATAATAGTGAGTACCCCTTTGCTTGATGTTGTACCGTGAGAGAATATCATTTCATCACCTCTACTATAGCAATGCCACTCAGATTTCCATAGCTTTTCTTCACTTGTACAAGAATGAGTTTCTTGTAGCATAATTATGTCAAATTCTCCTTTTGGATGATACCTAATAAAATGCAATGTTTCATTGCGCTTCTGTTTATTTCGCAAACCCCTACAGTTTTGTGAAAAGAATGTTAGTTTTGTAGCCATCCACTGTTATTAGCTATATTTTTTGAGTGTTTATCAGCAATGTGGTAGATGTGCAATGTTCTCCATAACAGCAAAGTTTGTAACAGTAATGTAAAAAAAGACGCAGTATAATTAAACAATGTAGTAAGCGCAGTGATGTAGTGTGGATTTAAGAGCTTGAAATTCATAGATTGTTCAACTTTTGGTTTGAGCTTTAGGAGCACGGAATGATATTTACTCACTTTTTAATTGTTTGGAGAGAATAAAGGACCGACGTTATACAGAGTGTCTAGGGCAGCAAGCGCACATTGATATGTATGTAAAACCATAGCTGTCAGCTATGGCACTAAGTCACCCTGTTTATTAATATTTAACGTGTGTATAACGATTATTGAATTAAACCTTCACAGGTCACAGCTATCACTGGTGTGATGTTCAACAGACGTGCATTGTTTAATCATCGTTCATCCAGCACCACTGCATGCATTTGACGACGTATACAATGATAATAAATAGACTCTGATTTCCATAGATATCCAAAAATTACTGTTTTTTCATTTGAGATTTAACTGTATTTTTTTATGCCACCAGCCCCTTAATGCTCAAAGTGTAATGCTGAATAGTAGGAGGAAGCATTTTTGGCACTCTATGGAATAAACAACGGAACTTTATCAAAGCAAATCATACACGCATTCAAAGCCAGGAACATACAACCCGTAGGTCTTATGGAAGCCTCATGGATAGAGTGATATGGCAGTGCTCTTTGCCAACCAAACAAAATAATATTTTACGCTATGATCTGTAACTCTCTTCCATGGGACTTCCATATACCGACCGGTATTACCTTTCCCGTTACCGTTGTCAACGCCTTTTATTCACACTAGGCACTATCGTTCATGCCAATGTCTACCGATGTTTAATATGTTGTATTTTTTAGCAAGAGGAGCCAGTAATATCTGGAATTCCGTGGAAGTGTTAGTACTTTTTTTAAAGCAAAAATTATAAACGGCCACTGACCGCCAACTGACGACGCGTAGCCCATGCAGGTTCCACATATGAATCAATATAACGTTTTTAAACAGAATAACATAAATATAAAAATCAAAGAGAGTTGGGCTCTCATATTCAAAAATATCTCTGGTATTTTTCTTTCGTGGAACTTCCATGGACGAACTTTTATTAAAAGTTTCCACAGCTAATACCACCAGCTAGAACATTCAAATACCTGTCACCTTGCTCTTGAACACTTAATTGGGGATAATAACAAAACTTCATTGTGAGATACTGAAAACAATGTGGAAATCTACCCCTGTCGTAGCCTGTCTCTTACTTTTTCTAGAATTTTGCCAAGATTGTTCTCCCCACTATATTTTAGTTCATCCAGGTCTTTGCTAAATATCTGTTTTCCTGTAGAAAAGAAAGAGTCGTATGGATTACATTCTAATATGGCCCTAGGAAAAGTCGCTAGGAGTCTTTGCCTAAGGTCTTCATTTTGGACAAATTTACCGAAAACTACCTTTTCCATCACCTCTAAGTCTGCCTCCCTGGTGTTCCCGTGTTGCACCCGCTTCCCCATTCTTTTCATTTGAACTGGATTGGTTTCCCGCATTATGCAGTCCGCTCTGTACACATCCCCTGCGCGTCTGGCTCTGTAATATTGGAAGGCCTGTTCCACACAGTTAAAGACTGTTCCTTCTATGGCGACCTCAGATTTGTAAAAATTGCTAAAAGGGGATAAGTATCCGTAGAAGCGAACCTGGGTGTCGTTTATAACTGTACTGCCGCTGTCTGATATCCCTGCTTTATTTATATCCGCTACAGAGTAGAATCTCCCTTTAAATTTCAGTCTATCTCCAACCAGCCGGGCTTCTGGATCCATCATTTTTGCACTTTTCAGAGATTTCGATAGAAATTCTCGTCGTTTTGTGTACGCAGCGGGGGCATCTGGACGTATGAAGACACCAGTACCACGTAGTGCTCTTCCGTTTTGGAGCACCCTGCTTTTGTCCGTTATTGTGCAGAAACGCACAATAATTGGCGCAGGCTGTTTAGGGGAAGATTTTGGTAATCTATGTGCCACATCAACTGCCCGCACATTTAGATGCATCTTCTGGTGCAATATAGCATCAATAATTTGCTTACAATCTTCCCCCTCTCTCTCCTCTATTCCGTCGAAAATTAGATTAAATTTTCGACTATGATGTTCGAGGCGTTCAAACTGCGATTCCGTGCTTTTATTCATGTCTTGGATTGTTTGTTTTTGTTCGTTTATTTGGGTCTGTAAAGCACTTACTTTTTCAGACAGCAGTTTTAGACTGTTTGCATCAGATATATCTTCCAATTTTTGCGCGTTTTGAGCCGCCGTATCCTGATAGGCATTAACCGCGTTTGCCAGTGTATCCATTCTATTGTTTATTCTGGAGATTTCGGATGAGAATTTTTTCTCAAAAATTTCGTCTATTTCGTAATATTAAAATGTTGATTTTTTTGGCATCTCCACATTTTATCCTTAATAAATTTGTGTGACATCTAATATTCCATTATTATTGTTCATCATTACCTGCATTGATTATGTTCTTTATTCTCACATGGTTTCAAAGATACCATATGAGATTGACATGCTTAGAATTCTTCACCTTTTTTTTTTTTTTTTTGTTTTTTTTTTTGTTTTTTTTTTTTTTTTTTAGTTTTCCGCCAAAATCTTGTTCGCGCTTCTTCTCCGAAACCGCTGGGTGTAGAAAGTTGAAACTTGGCACACGTATGTAGACCAACGTGAACTCGATCTGCGTCGATTTTCAGTGACCTTAAGCATTGTCTTCAAGGTCAAATTCAAGGTCAAAGGTCAATTGCGGCCGAATTCTTGTTCGCGCTTCTCCCCCGAAACGGCTGGGCGCAGAAAGTTGAAATTTGGCACACATACGCAGAGTAATGTAAACTCGATCTGCGCTAAATTTCAATGACCTTGAGCATTGTTTCAAGGTCAAATTCAAGGTCAAAGTTAAAAAATGTAATATCTCGAAAACGGTTAGAGCGATTCTGAGCGAATTTTCGACCCTTTGGCTTTAAAACACTTGTATAATAGGGTATCTGGGCGAGGTCGATCCGGTCGGGTGACGATCGACGTCGAAACCGGAAGTTGGCTAATATCTCGAAAATGGTTAGAGGTAGAGCGATTCTGAGCGAATTTTCGATCCTAAGGGTATAACACACTGTATTAAAGGGTATCTCGGGAAGGGCGACCCGATCGGGTGACGATCGACGTCGAAACCGGAAGTTGGCTAATATCTCGAAAATGGTTAGAGATAGAGCGATTCTGAGCGAATTTTCGATCTAAAGGGTATAACACGCTGTATGAAAGGGTATCTTGGCGAGCGCGACCCTTTCGGGTGACGATCGACGTCGAAACCGGAAGTTGGCTAATATCTCGAAAACGGTTAGAGATAGAGCGATTCTGAGCGAATTTTCCACCCAAGGGATATAACGCACTGTACAAAAGGGTATCTCGGCGAGCGCGACCCGATCGGGTGACGATCGACGTCGAAACCGGAAGTTGGCTAATATCTCGAAAACGGTTACAGATAGAGCGATTCTGAGCGAATTTTCGTCCCAAAGGCTACAACACACTGTATATAAGGGTATCTCAGCGAGCGCGACCCGATCGGGTGACGATCGACGTCGAAACCGGAAGTTGGCTAATATCTCGAAAACGGTTAGAGATAGAGCGATTCTGAGCGAATTTTCGATCTAAAGGGTATAACATACTGTATAAAAGGGTATCTCGGCGAGCGCGACCCGATCGGGTGACGATCGACGTCGAAACCGGAAGTTGGCTAATATCTCGAAAACGGTTACAGATAGAGCGAGTCTGAGCGAATTTTCGTCCCAAAGGCTATAACACACTGTATATAAGGGTATCTCGGCGAGCGCGACCCGATCGGGTGACGATCGACGTCGAAACCGGAAGTTGGCTAATATCTCGAAAACGGTTAGAGATAGAGCGATTCTGAGCGAATTTTCGACCCTTTGGCTTTAAAACACTTGTATAATAGGGTATCTGGGCGAGGTCGATCCGGTCGGGTGACGATCGACGTCGAAACCGGAAGTTGGCTAATATCTCGAAAATGGTTAGAGGTAGAGCGATTCTGAGCGAATTTTCCACCCAAGGGATATAACGCACTGTACAAAAGGGTATCTCGGCGAGCGCGACCCGATCGGGTGACGATCGACGTCGAAACCGGAAGTTGGCTAATATCTCGAAAACGGTTACAGATAGAGCGATTCTGAGCGAATTTTCGTCCCAAAGGCTACAACACACTGTATATAAGGGTATCTCGGCGAGCGCGACCCGATCGGGTGACGATCGACGTCGAAACCGGAAGTTGGCTAATATCTCGAAAACGGTTAGAGATAGAGCGATTCTGAGCGAATTTTCGATCTAAAGGGTATAACATACTGTATAAAAGGGTATCTCGGCGAGCGCGACCCGATCGGGTGACGATCGACGTCGAAACCGGAAGTTGGCTAATATCTCGAAAACGGTTAGAGATAGAGCGATTCTGAGCGAATTTTCGACCCAAAGGGTATAACACACTATATAAAGGGGTATATCTGCGAGCGCGACGCGATCGGTTGACGATCGACGTCGAAACCGGAAGTTGGCTAATATCTCGAAAACGGTTAGAGATAGAGCGATTCTAAGCGAATTTTCGAGCCAAAGGGTATAACACACTCTATAAAAGGGTATCTCTGCGAGCGCGACCCGATCGGGTGACGATCGACGTCGAAACCGGAAGTTGGCTAATATCTCGAAAACGGTTAGAGATAGAGCGATTCTGAGCGAATTTTCGACCCTTTGGCTTTAAAACACTTGTATAATAGGGTATCTGGGCGAGGTCGATCCGGTCGGGTGACGATCGACGTCGAAACCGGAAGTTGGCTAATATCTCGAAAATGGTTAGAGGTAGAGCGATTCTGAGCGAATTTTCGATTCTAAGGGTATACCACACTGTATAAAAGGGTATCTCGGCGGGCGCGACCCGATCGGGTGACGATCGACGTCGAAACCGGAAGTTGGCTAATATCTCGAAAACGGTTAGAGATAGAGCGATTCTGAGCAAATTTTCGATCTAAAGGGTATAACACGCTGTATGAAAGGGTATCTCGGCGAGCGCGACCCTTTCGGGTGACGATCGACGTCGAAACCGGAAGTTGGCTAATATCTCGAAAACGGTTAGAGATAGAGCGATTATGAGCGAATTTTCGACCCAAAGGGTATAACATTCTGTATAAAAGGGTATCTCTTCGAGCGCGACGCGATCGGGTGACGATGGACGTCGAAACCGGAAGTTGGCTAATATCTCGAAAATGGTTAGAGATAGAGCGATTCTGAGCGAATTTTCGACCCTTTTGGTTTAAAACACTTATATAAAAGGGTATCTGGGCGAGGTCGATCCGGTCGGATGACGATCGACGTCGAAACCGGAAGTTGGCTAATATCTCGAAAACGGTTAGAGATAGAGCGATTCTGAGCGAATTTTCGACCCAAAGGGTATAACACACTATATAAAGGGGTATATCTGCGAGCGCGACGCGATCGGGTGACGATCGACGTCGAAACCGGGAGTTGGCTAATATCTAGGAAACGGTTAGAGATAGAGCGATTCTGAGCGAATTTTCGATCCTTTGGGTTTAAAACACTTATATAAAAGGACATCTCGGCGAGGTCTATCCGGTCGGGTGACGACTGACGTCGAAACCGGAAGTTGGCTAATATCTCGAAAACGGTTAGAGATAGAGCGATTCTGAGCGAATTTTCGACCCTTTGCGTTTAAAACACTTATAGAAAAGGGTATCTCGGCGAGCGCGACCCGGTCGATTGACGATCGAAGTCGAAACCTGAAGTTGGCCAATATCTCGAAAACGGTTAGAGATAGAGCGATTCTGAGCGAATTTTCGACCCAAAGGTTATAACACACTGTATAAAAGGGTATCTCGGCGGCGGGTTTTCGAGCCTTCGGAGTTAAAACAATTCTAGTTGTGTTTTTGTTTAAAAAATTTGTCTGAATGTGAAAAGTGCTTTCAAATTCTTTGTTTTATTAATTAGCCCCCGACATTTAGTGTAAGCTCCATAATTCCGTATTTTGTCTCAAGTTTCCCAAATGTATCCCAGTATGCCATGTGAGACAATTGCGCTCGCGCAATTAGCTTCTAGTCCATACTTTGGTGATGATTAAAACAGATGGGCAGCCCAACTACGAATTATTGGATGGGCCATGCCCATCTGGAGATGGGCTGGATTCGCGTATGGGCTCTAACATAAATTTAAAAAATAATCGATACTAATTGTTTTTATCTGTGAACATGAAATGAGTTTTAGAGTTAATATCAAGACAGAATTACATTAATTGAACCCCTTGTGCCAAATCACATTGGTAACTTTTTCTGTAGCACATTCCATCGTTGAAGGTTTTGTTAAAGTGGATTTTGTCGTGATGCGGTCTATTGTGGATTTGATAACATCTTTTTTTTTTGCATAATCGCCTGAAGTGTGGAAAGAATTAGCATATTTAATCTTTCTCTATTCACAAACTTTATAAAGTTTGCACTTTAATATGGTAAATTCGAGCACAGAGTTTTGCAAGTTATGGGGGTCCTACACTTCAATGTCCTTGAAAGAAGTTTTTAAAAAATTAATAACGATAGATACCACTAAAGCAGAACGTATACAATCCACGAATGAAGAAGCTATTACTGATGAGAACAGAAATGCCTTTATTTATACACTTTGGGATTTTCAATCCCATAATTTATTGAATCCGTACGATTCGGTAAAGTGTTTCCGTATGATTCCTTTTTTTTGCTGGGGCTGGGGTGACCAAATTTAGCAGAGACACATTGTAGCATATCTAGTTCGTTTACCTTGATTTATTTTTAGAAATTCATTGGCATTTTATATGCGAAAAAGGACAGTGACATTTTGAAATTGAAGACCGCTCCAAGACAAGTGCTATGGGTAGCCTAACAGCCCAAGCAAGCTGTTGATCTCTACTACCGACAAAGCATGCGGAAATATGTGCTGTATCTTCGCCGTTAGACTCAACAGCAAATGTCCCAGCGGAAATGCCACGTTTCGGTGATGCTCACCTCCACACTTGCTATTAAGTTATTTTCACATAATAAAAAAGAATGTCATTTTGAGTTTCTTAACCTGCTAGAAATTAAAGAACGTGTGATGACCGATCCATCCATTTGTTACAAGATTGTTACGATATACCGTCAAATTAATGTTTATAACGTGATTATAATTCTACCATGCCAGTAAACATTTTAGCGTTTCAGCAACGCTAGGTTTTCAATGATTATTAAAGCTTGAATCCATAACATTTCATCCGACGACAGTTCATCCGACGACAGTTCATCTGAAAATGAGTGACAAAGTACGACATTTCATCCGAAGTTTTTATAGATAAATTTTAACGCATCAAAGCCGTATTTCTTTATTGCCAACCACTGTCACTCTGACTTCTTAATCCCTCTGAAGTCGTGTGCACTTTAATCCATAAGTTGGGGTTGCTTCGACAAAGAACAAAGAGGGACAGTCTGGAAAGCGTCCCTCTGTCTGCAAACAGATAAATTTCAGCTTTCTGGGTTCAGATCGACCTTCTGACGAAAGAAGACTGTTGTGTCCGTGCCTTGATCGCGCAGGATTTGATTGGTCAACCGCCCCGTAAGCGAGTTCGTCGCGAAATCGCCCGCACACTCTCTGCATAGATCGGGCCTCTGATCATAAAGCGATAGCTAAGTTCCTGTCGGTATTCCTGCAAGGTGTCGGTGTTCCGGGAAGGTGTCGGTGTTCCTACGAGGTGCCGGTGTTCCTGCGAGGTGCCGGTGTCCCTGCGAGGTGTCGGCCTTCCTGCGAGGTGTCGGTGTTCCTGCGAGGTGCCGATGTTCCTGCGAGGTTTCGGTGTTCCTGCGAGGTGCCGGTGTTCCTGCGAGGTTTCGGCGTTCCTGCGAGGTGTCGGCGTTCCTGCGAGGTGTCGGCGTTCCTGCGAGGTGTCGGTGCTCCTGCGAGGTGTCGGTTTCAACATTAGATGGAAGCCAGTGAATCGGGAGAGTAACGCCCTGTATTAGAAACTGGTCAAATGTACTCTGATTAGTTACAAAACGTTTAAGCGTTTTGGACTGGACGCAAGTAATTGGCGTCCATTTGTGTACTTTGATTGCTTAAATACCAGTTATAACATCTAGTTTGCACCTATATTTCTTATGAGATGTGAAGTAAATGACCAGTTTAACACGTTAAATTGATCAACTAAGATCAAAATATTACTAAAACATCGGTAAAATCACAAACAGCAAATAAATGAAGCAATCGTACACTCAGTTTCAAATCTAACATAAAAAAATCGGATGAAATGTCGTACTTTGTCATTCATTTTTGGATGAAATGTCGTCGGATGAAGTGTTGGGGTCCCTGAAAGTTACATAGTAAAATTCCAGGTATGGCAAAAATGGCGTACTACTAAATCAGCGCCGGTCATATGACCACCAGCGAAATGAAAAAAAAACTGACCATTTGACCAACAAGTCATTTCTTCCTAATATTTATTATTTTTTTTTTTTGGATCTGATTTTGAGGCCGAATTTTTCACAGATGTGGTCCTTTTTCTGTTGCTTAAAAAAAGGGGTTGCCCCGCATATCAACGTTGCATCGTCTACCTTGTTTGATATTTATAACATCACCGTTCAGACAGTAACGATCATTGAGAACACTGGTCATTGCAGCCCTTTGTGCTATCGGGAAACACAGGATATCCATGAAGTCAATTTTCTTGAATATATTTGAAAAGTAGGCAGTAAATCGTCAATTTTCTTAAATGTATTCAACGTTACGTCAGAGATCGGAAATAGCGTCGGAAAATATTGGCATTTCGGCAATGAAAAGCAACGTCACGTCTAAAGAGCGTTTTTTTTTGGGGGGGGGGATGTATGTTCAATGAATGTTAGAGATGAGGAGTAGGCGTTGATCTATGGTCACATGGCCACATGGTTTTGTACTTGTGATCACAACCAAATTACAACCAGATTACTGTTGTGGAAGCGGGTGTTTTGCGGAAAAATCAACGTCTGCACATCGTTGCTTATCCAACGTTTCATGGTGGTAATTACGGGTTTGGCGTTCGTTCCAGTGGTCTAATCTAACCTAAACTTTAGGCCATCCCTTTAAAAAAATTTTCCCGACTTCAAGAGAATATTTCTACAACAATAAAGGACAGAAAATTCTTGCTTTTCACAAATGCCTTTTCCTGCCTTAAACTTAATGGGCGTAGAATGAAATCGACATGTAGATTTTGCAGGTTTGATTACATCAAAGTTTTGTTTATGCATTCTTGTACGTAAGGCTATCTTTATCGAGACAGAGGACACTTGACATGGCTAAGCATCGAAATTTGATATGAACTCATTTACCTTGTCCATTTAGATGTTAGTTTTCTAAACAGTGCTGATAGCAATAGCGGAAATATGTAGTGTGTAGTATAAACCGAGTCAGGTATGATCACATAAGGTGGATTAACAATTTTATTAAAACAAATTACTCGGTTACAAATTTACCAAAACAAAGAGCTATTTTATGATAAGTTCACGTTATATTTACTTTTTTGTATTTGCTGTCAGGAAAAGGTGCATTTTCTTTTATTTCAGTAGTTCAGACATTTTGCCCTCATACCAAACAATTTGGATTTCTGTGCTGATCCAACTCAGATATATCTGATTGTTTTTAAAAAGTACCATATCTGGAGCAATGCTTTATAGTTTATTGGATTCAGTCATGCAATTTTCATTTCAATATAAGTAAGGAATAAATACCCAAGGATCTATCAAGGGCACTCAATAGAGACTGGTGTTTCATTTTGGTCAAATTATTATTCTTCTTTTTTTATTTTGTGTGTAACTGAGAAACATGGTTATAGCGTTACGTGTGGCATAAAAAGATAACATAATATATGTAAAAGTACAGAATCTTCACCTGGAGAACATATATGATATATGTGAAATAGCCACGTGAGGCAAAATACATGAGTAAGTAGCAATAGTGATGCGGTGTTACATTGTATGGTAGCAGGGAGACTTGATGACATTTAAATTATATTTTGCTAAAGCTTAAACGAGAGAAAAAAACAAGCTAAATATAGAAAATTTAATGAACAGAGCACTGAGGTGTCGCGGCTAAGACGTCATAGGTAACTCTCAAACGGAAGCTATTTGCTTGTGTGCTCAGCAAAAATCTTCAGAGTACACTATTGATATTAGACATGTTTTGACGTTGCAAAGCCGTTATGGCGTTCTCAAGCGTGGAGAGCAGGAATGAGAATGAGCGTAAGGTAATCAAGAAGCCATTGTTGACAGAGCCAAAATATATACCTAGTCCTTGAGTGTGAGGGGAGGAGTGTCACCATTCTAACATCTACATGTATTCTTTCGGACAGTTACAGGAAGAAATTTCTAAGATATATTTTGTTAGGTTGGTGTCTTGATTTTTATAAAATACATCAAGCCAGCAAGAGGGCACATGTCCCATTTTATTCATGAAATCGTCTGTTTTTCGTATGACCACCTCTTCAAATGACAGTTTATTTCAATGAAGTGATCTGTTCAAGATAAAAACAAGTCTTTTAAATTAGAAAAAAAATAGAGCTCTATGTTCAGCAACACACATCTGTTTTATTATTAAATGCTTCGAGAGAAAAAATGGATAAAATTATAGCAAGATACTTGAGAAATAAAGCCGTTAATGTATAGGGCTGCACCAATTACGCCTTTGTGAAAGTGCCAATTGCTTCTGTACGACGCATAAAGGATGCAAGGATAAAAGGGGGGTTGCTTAAACGGTATAATTGTCCCTATTTTGTCATATCTTATTGACAAGATATTAGAGGGGTTGTGCCCTGGGTTGTAGTCAATGTAAGAAAGCTTTGTGTCGCATGTACTACGGTATTTCAACAGATTTTATGCTAATAGTGTGAAGATTTAAAATGACAGCTTTCTGAGCGCACGGTTGATAGTCATTTCACATGAAATTAAGACCAGCACATGTGGGTGCAGGTAAAGTTGAGTAACAGGTTTTTATGAAAAGCTTATTTTGACCAGTGCCCTGCAGGCTATGTTGTCATACACGTATTTTAATCTTATTTATGGTCCAACATGTTGATTTCACCCCAGTTCAGCTCGCTATTTATAGGGTCTGTAAGTAAAAAATAAATTACTAAATTTAATTTAGTTCAATAGCAAGAACTTGTTCTTCATTTTGAAGTGAAGAAGTCTTGCCTAAGTTTTTAGAGTCTTCAGATGAGGTTTCGTATTCATTAATAATTTGGGAGCAGTGAAAACTCGCAAGTAGGTCCACCAGTGGAACTACTCCAAACTGGCCCTTTCACGAGGTTCTTTTACGACAGAATCTTATTTTCAGTTCTATTGCGAAAGCAGTTCCTTTTCTGAAGTGAATTCATGAACGGTTGTACACTTCAGAGTTATCGGTTCGCTTGTATTCCGTGCCGTACATTAACGCTAGGGATGTTCTAAACCCCTCTATAAGGAGCTGCATTTTACTGCCAACGCCGCAAATAATAATAGATTTCTAAGTGGCTGTGTGCATATAAGCGTGACATCACGTGACGGCTGCAGCGGGAGCAGCGACTGGCTGTTGTGTATGTTGTATTACTGTTGCCACTCGCAATACAGTTGTTTTCTACACAATTTAGTTTATTAGGAACTTTAACGATCGAAATGGATATAAATACCAATTTTTTAAAATAAATAAGACTGTACGGCAAAGAGATTTTTCAAAGTGAAAGATAACATGAATTGACAATTGCGTATTTATGAAAAAATGTTCTAATTATTGTGTATAGTGGCAACATTTTGTTATAATGGTGGAAAAAGTGTAAAGGAATATTGCAATATATGTAACATATTCATATAATTTATTCATAAAGGATGTGTAATACAACACGCAATCAGAAATAAGAAACAAACTTCAACTGGCACCAATGCATATACAGAGGCAGATATCGAACGACGACGCTTAAATAAAAAGCTGAAAAGTAGGAAAAGAAAGGACACTGTAGCAGGTAGGTAAAATTAATCAAGTCGTTAATAGCTATGGGTGATTATTTAACACGGGACTCATCTGGTGTTCGTGATTGATTTTTGGAAATTCCCTTAGTGGATTTGGCCAAAATAAAAGCAGCTTAACTGAGTAATCATTGCGGGAAAGTAGGAGGTTACGGGGATCACCGCCTCCAGCACCCCTATTTCCCCCACACCCCCGGGATACAATATCTGTCAAAGGAGGTTAAGAGCTTTGGCCACAAGGACCGTGATGTAACCATGGCAACAATGGGGCTGTCTCGTTCTGCCTGTCACGATATGCTCAGTAATAAATCTGTTAAATGGCTGGAAATCACACCATTTAAATACATATTCCTTCACGTGTCACCTGACCAAATTCAGCTCTGTAGTTTTAACACCCAGCGGACCTGCCTTATGCAACAGCAGGTCTGTTGTGGAATCTCTGTAAAATCTCGTGGCAAAAAGGCATTACTCTTACATGATTGTGGGCTATGCTTCCTGGTTGTGACATCATGCGACTGTCAACAGTTATAAACAGTAGCAAAACAACTGCATTAAATTACGAACAACTGGGAAACCAGACCAATGTGTCTGGCAGTGAATTTTGATACAATGTACTTAAAAGGAACAGTCCACAGTTTTACTCAGGCATCTTTTAACGAAATCTGTGGGATTCATTTGAAAAATTAGGCGTTTTGTCAATGTGTTATGTTAAAATAGGATTAAGTTTGCGATCAGGACTGTTTTAATTAGTTTCGCACTCTTTCCTCATGTTTATGTTTCCAAAGGCTTTAGTTCTTCGTGAAATATCAAGTTCAAAGTAAAGCAAATGATTTACACGTTTATACGCCGCCAATACTTAAATTGCAATTGAGCGCAAGACTTGTGTGAAACTGTGAAATGAGAAATATCCCCAAAGGTCACCTCTGTTCTCAAATATTCACCTCAGTTACGAACCCGACAAAACTAAGCTCTTACACATAAAGATGGGAATTTATACATTTAGGATTAACACGATTTGTTGAAGATTTGCATAATGTTTACAACCATTCTGGGGAGTTTTATGGTTGAATCACGGAGTATTTAATTCCTGATTCACCTGATTTTTTACTTTATGTAGTTTTGTACGTCAAAAGTACATTCTCCATCCTAACGGACTACCACAAGGAGTGGATTGTTCCATATATTGATCTGGCATCAATTACTGTAATCAATTTTCTTACAAAAGTATGTCATTGACAGGAGTTGATTGATAAGTCACATAATCGTTAATTAAGCGTTATATTTTAATTCTAAAGTCTTCCGTTCCGCCCGGCATTTGCTGCTGGACAATCTGTTACTTATTCACAAAGCTTTCGTTTCATCATTTTCGCTGTAAAATAATGTAATCGCTGTGACAATGTAGCACATAGCAATAACAGTAATTGTATTATTTAAGGCATATGCTATCCGGTGTAATAGGGTTTACGCTGCGGATAACCATTACACTGCAGGGGGTGTAGGACATTTGACCATCCGGACAAATGACCTTCCTCGATTTGATCATCCGCCATTTCACCATACCGCAATTTGACCACCTTAATGAAAAAAACGGACATTTGACCACTTTTTGGAGTATTTATACCAAAAAAGTACCTGAGCTGACACAACAGATTCCACCATGTCTGGGATTGTTGCTTTAAAACCGGAGTACGGAGTTGGCCACTGCCTCCCAAAGGTTTGGCTTTGTTGTTATAACGCCGGAGTACGGCGTTTGCTGCCCCCCCCCCCCCCCCACGTCTGGCATTATTGCCACACTGCCGGAGTGCAGAGATTAACCGGGTACTTAGAATTCCCCTAAATACGTCACGCAATGATACCAAATGAAAGAGATGAGATGAGCACATAATCTCTTATATGAAGCTTAACCCTTCTTTGAACTGGCATATGCACTGTTTTTAAAAGTCTTTTTGAATTTTGGTACTTTTTGTAAAATATGGTCAAATGTCCGTTTTTTTCGTTAAGGAGATGATCGAAATGCAGTATGGTCAAATTGCGGATGGTCATTTGTCTGGATAGTTAAATGACCGCCCCCCCCCCCCCCCCCCACTGCAGGATGGCACACGCTATTTCCAGTGCGATTTGTTTGTGCCGTAATAAACACACCTTAAATTAAGAATCAACACAGGAATATAAGTAATGTTTGCCCGATAAGGGCGTGAATTATTCTTAACTTCAGCAATCTGACAGTTTTTTTTTAGATAAACAAAAAATGGTATATATCTTTAATGAATGAGGCGCATTTAATAATAATGTTAATATTGTGAGAAGTGCATTTGAAACGTTTAGGTGCTAGACGAGATACAAACATGCAAAACATAAAAACGGGTCGCTCTTATGGTTGCCATTGTGGCATATATCATTCAGATAAGATCTGCTCTAAAACTCTTGATGTACGTGCACCTGCTTATGTGAGCTTTAAAATAATGTCTCCTTCGCATGTTTAATAAAACAGTTGCTTAAACGGTGTACATAAACCAACATGAAATACAGTTTCAATGATAAAGGTTCGTGTATAAACTTGTGTATATAAATTTGGAATAAGGACTTTAAACTGTCACCTTGTGGATATTTCCTTTGATGGGAGCAAAGATAACCATCTTTGTTTTGTTTCTGATGGAGCCATAAAAATCTCCTTTTGCGTCAACGTAAAGAGAGAAACATATTATTAAGGACGCTGTTTGCGTTATAATTATATATGCTTTATGGAAATGTGGAACAAAAACTTAAACACACGGCGCTGCAATAAAATCTGAAGAATACATAATTTTGACAGATAATAAAATGACAACCTGTATCGCTTTTCGTGCTCTGATCTCATTCAAGAGCTCGCTGTTTGTTTCATAGAGAATTATGGGAAAGAAAATAGGTCTAAAAGGTGCGCTTCTATTATGCAAAAATTAAAGTGATATCTCATCAACCTGGCATAATGTGACAGCTCTCGAACTGAATATTCCTTTATTTCACAATTTATATATAGCTCAATTTTGATTTTTGAAACTGCGCAAAAGGGTACAGTTACATAACAAGTTTACATAATCGGCTTTGAAGCTAACTTGCGTGTCGAACTAATATAAAACTCGAAAGCTTAATGAAGCCGGTTTTAGCTTAATTTTAGTCGAGTTCAGTGTAACAGTTAACCAGATGTTTCAATACCCCTTGGGGTATATCACATGTAATTAAGAACCATTTTTTTGTACCAACAGTCACATGTATTATCAACGTTAGTGTTTCAGATAACAAGAGATACAGAGCTATTATGCTGTGATCGCTGTGGCCGTCCGAATCGCATGCGACAGATCACAGACGCGGATTAACACAATGCTACCACTGTGTCACGTGTTCACATATTGCCACTACCTACACTGGCCTTGTAATCAATGGGATATTAACAAATGACAAATGCCATGCTATGGTCTTGATTTTTTCAGTGAATTCGTTGGCGACATATTAATTTAAATTTAAAAAAAAAAACTGCGCACAGAACTGCAGTATACATATCTATAAAACTGTTTTAATTTTCTGGTTTCATATATTAGGCTGTGTCTTGTAGTATAACAATGGGATATCTTGGCACATTCTTTCTGCATCTTATGGTGCTGGTGTATATGAAGTCGGCACAAACTCAGTCTGTGGTGGAGTACAGCATAGAAGAAGAACAGGATCCAGTGGTTACCATTGGCAACTTGATTGAGGATTGGCAGTCAAGCACACTAAACCAAAGCGATATAGTCGGTGCTAGTTTTAATATTGTTCCTCTAGATAATAATAACCATGAGTATTTCGGTATCGATGATGGAAATGGCGATCTCTTACTACTCAGGCGAATAAACCGAGATCAGCTTTGCCCAATGGAAGAAGAATGTAGGATAAATTTGGATATTCAAGTTAAAAGCGATACTGACTTCAATCTGATTCAAACGTCTATAATTATTCTCGATATTAACGACGAAAGTCCACAGTTTCGAGAAGCCTCATTTGAATTTTCGCTCAGTGAGGCCTCAGCAAAAGGGATGACCTTGAACCTGCCAACAGCAAATGACCTTGATAGTCCTCAGAACGGAATTGTAGAATATTCGGTTGACAATTTAAACGCTGTGTTTGAATTTCGGTACGATTTGTCACAAACTAACCAAGAACCGATTTTAGTTTTAAGTGAATCTTTAGACAGAGAAACAATGGCTCTCTACACATTCAATCTATTAGCATCCGATTCGGCGACCATACCGCATACCGGAAGTACTCAAATATTGATTAGAGTATTAGATGTCAACGATAACTCTCCCGAGTTTGAACAAACTACATATGACGTCATTGTAAACGAAGACGTTCGCTCTGGATACGAAATTATTCGCCTGGTGGCTACCGATTTAGACGAAGGAGAAAATGGAGAGATTTTGTACCATCTAAGCGACAGGACAACCGAAGCATATGGTGACTTATTTCAACTCGATGAACAAAGTGGTCGGCTTACTTTGAATGGGACACTAGATTACGAAACAACTACAGAAGCCACTCTCTTTGTTATAGCCAGAAACAAAGATGCTAGCTCTTTATTTACACAGGCAAAAATTAATATTAAGATCCAGGATGTTAACGACAATGCTCCGGCTATTCGCACCGTTGGCAGTTTAGGCCAAGGAGTGTTACTTTCTGAATACACAAACGAAAATGAATTCGTTGTGCATGTCAAAGTGTCGGATGAGGATACAGAAAACGGTGGGATATTTCAATGTTCATTGGATAGTCCAAATTTTGAACTGGTTAAGATTTTAGACACGGATTTCAAAATCATGACTTTGACCAAGTTTGATCGCGAAACGACAGCGAGTTATACTTTGACGGTTGTTTGTGTTGATGAAGGTGTACCGGCCTTGTCATCACAGCAAGAAATTACTATCATAATCACCGATGAAAACGACAACAGACCGTTATTTGAAAACGATGAGTACACCGTTAATGTCACAGAAAACGAACCCGTAGGGGATACCCTGCTGACCCTGATTGCTACTGATAGCGATGCAGGCCCAAATGGTAGTGTCATATATCGCATTTCAGAAACCACATCTGTTGAATATTCATATATTGAAATTGACCAAAAGACAGGATCCGTGACTTCGAAAAGGGTACTAGATTATGAGCACGTGACTTTGTTGACCTTCAAGGTCATAGCCTCGGATGAAGGAAATCCCTCCTTATCCAGCGAATGTCACGTGACAATTTACGTTCTTGATGAAGATGATAACCCTCCTGTCTTTACATTACCCTCTCACACGGTCGAGGTGGCAGAAAATAATGAACCCGGTGCCGTGATAGGAAAGATTACAGCTAATGACACGGATTCATACCAATTCAACGCAGTCACCTATGAACTAGCAAGCTTCGATGGACATGAATCCGATTTTAGTATTGATTCCTACACAGGGACTATTTTTGCTAATTTTACCTTAGACAGAGAACAGGAAGTGAACTATACTCTGTTAGTGCACGCTAAGGGGCCTCCACCAGCCAGGCATAATGCCACCACCACGCTTTTCATCCAAGTGTTAGATCTCAATGACAATGCACCGGTTTTTATATTTCCATCCGAAGATAACAATACAATATTGATGGGTTCGTACCTCCAAAAAAATGCTATTATCGCTCGCATTATTGCCGAAGACAGAGACGATGGGAAAAATTCGCTATTATCCTACCATATAATTTCCGGGGATGTGGACGGAATTCTCGACCTGAACCAGTATACTGGTTATCTCACCGTAAACAAAGATTACACCGTGACAAACGTGCACACTACGGAACTGATAATTTCAGCCAGTGATAACGGCAGCCCTCCACAATCAGCAACAGTTTCGTTATACATGGACTTTAACCAAACACAAGTTGAAAGTTCAAGTTTTAGTCTTCAATCCCGTGGTAAAAACGAAAGTATTGCCATTTTGATTGGCGTGCTTTCGGGGATTGTAGTAATTATACTGTTAATTGCAATTCTGTGCCTGATACGTCTAAGATATAACACAAGATCCACAAAACCGACGCGGCTACAGTCCTTGTCAGAAAGTGTTGACGCCAATAATAGTATCCAGTTTGGAGACAGCGGCTACACTGGTGACCACGTGCAGGGGTATGTCAACGACGGGATGGAGTGTGAGGAATCTGCCCATGTCGCTGGACATCCTCCTTATATGGTGAGTATATAAGAACATCAGAAGTAGAACACAAGAGCTGTGCTGGGAAATGGGAGGCCTGTACAATACACTACGAAACACGGTCATCCCCCCTCCCATGTCCCGTAAAAGCCCCAAACTCATCCCACAATTCACACTAAAGAATGGTTGCTTGTGTTTTGTTATTCCGTCTGATTTGCTGGCGTTTCATTATAAAAAATCCTATTGTGAAAAATATGTGCTGTAGGGCAGGAGCCCAGTAAAACTTGTCACCAAATTGACCAATATTTCCAGGATGTTTTATTACATAGAAGGTGTCAGGTGAACACTGCAATGTTTCTTAGAAAGGAAGTAGTCCAATGTCTGTCAAAAGCCGTCCTTTTGTCCAAGATGGTTCCATTTGTGAGGTGATCCTATACCTATCCTGATCCTATACCTATCCTATCTTGTACCTACTGGACATAAGAAAACAAAATTATAAAAGAGGTCTTAAAATGGAATTGTCTTGTGTTTCGAAGTACGTATGGGCGTCAGTTCAGATATTGGCGTGTTCAAATTGTTGGTGTTTTCAGGAAATGAATGTGTGTACAGTGACTTAAAACATGCAATTATATGATTGAAAAGGTTTTAAAATAAAAAAAAACCACTTTAAATATATACTTTAGCCTGTTGATTGCCTGTCTGGCGCTCGAGTTACAACATTAGTGGTTGGAAAAGATTAGAGAGAATGAAAGGACAACAAGAAATGTTCAGGCCAAATTAAAAGTACAATTGAGACGAGCCATTTTTGGGGCGCACATTATGTGCAGTTGACAGCGCCTACACAAGTTGTGCGCTATTCCCTGTATTTTCACTCAAAATTTTCAAGTTTGGCACGAAGGAAAATGTAGTCACGTGAGGTGATGTCAAGAGGCCGCTGTTCCCTGTAGAAAACTGAAGCTAACAAATGCTCCTTTCATTTTGTTAATACTCTAGAAACAAAAGATGTCAGAGGAGTCACTTTCACACGGTTGCGTGTTAAAATTTCTGGCCCCGCGGATTAAATTACCCAGGCCCCAAAAGTGAACAGGACAACTGCGGTTGAAAGTTTTATGACAACTAACCCTTTCCACTCCAATCAAAACATGTACATAAACATTTGAAGGCTACCAATATCCCTTCCACGAGGGGCTCGATCGGGCTGAAGTGTTTCTTTTACGTCACGCACGCAAACCTCCTAGTCATTAGTTTTTTCTGCCATAAGCACACAAAGATGCAACGATTTCGTATAGTCCCGTCATTAAAACTAAAGTAATTCTGCATTTAGAGGGGTAACAGATTAAAAGATGCCTTTTTCCAATATGCGGCATTTTTCTTATTTTATCAGATAAAACATGAATAGAAAAAAACCGTGTGAAATATCATCTGTAGACCCTGAACAGACATGAACCTGCTGAGTAACTTATGTTTATAAAATTAAAATTAATCACGGCCAACTACTCTAGCATAAAAGGGGCATATCATTTCCATTCACGCCGCACTAAAGATCGCCACCTTAGCGTGAAGCAGTGATTGCAGATGCACCGGGATAATTTACAGACAACTTTAATGACCATAACAAGACATATGAAAGCATGGGTTTAAAAGTCAATGGTATCAACTAAAGTTTAAATAGCATTTGGCACTTTGAAATAAGGAAGTTTGCTTCATTAAAATACCATTTGCTGCGCCCTTTTCGCAGCCGAAAATTGCTTAATAAGGTATGTGTGTGTTTGTCACTAGTTGATGTTTTTGTCCTCAGCCCCTTTTACAATGAAAACATAAGAAAATGTAGAGAGGTTGAGTTGTTAGTGTTGTTGCTGCCGTTGTCTATGGCGTAACTGCGAAATATGACTCTCTTACATTTACCGCGATTACTCACAATTTGTTTGGGGGTGCATTTTTGTAAGTACGAAGTTCGCGTTTCAGGATGCCGAGGTGACCCCTAGAGCCTACCCCCCCCCCCCCCCCTCCCGCCTCTCGTTCAAAACAGGACGTGTAAACCGACTCTTTGACCAAAAATTTAAACAACACAACTTGCGTACTACATTGCAGCCGACATTGGCTTACATTATCGTACTTCTTTTCAAACACAGTACCACAATAAATAAATTTCCAAGTAACTGAACCTTATCAATGCAATCATGCGATGATGTTGAAGAGATAATCAATAGACATTTAATAATGACAACAGATGGGTAGGAATCCGAGATTTTAAACAATGGGAAAGACCTTGTTTCTTAAATATATTCTTTCAAGCTTGGACAGTCATAAGCGATTGTTCTCGCACTGTATTTAGTCCTTGTGTCTTATTTGTTATTTCATTATTGTCTGCTTTTATTTAATTATCGATTTATGGTTTTAGAAAATTATACTTAATTTCAACCTTATGTGACGATCAAGTGTAACAGGTTTTGCAAAACCTGCAATATATTAAAAAAAAAGAACTGATTTGATTGATTGGACACTGTTCATGCACGTGTAAGAGATAGCTCTCATACGAGTATTTACCCGCGTTGTTTTTACATCGAGAATACCTATAGGAAGGCCGGTCCAGATATTCATGGCGTGATAGATTTATGACCCCAGCAGGGGTCATAGCTGGGCCTCGATTGTATTTTTGTGTATTCTTAGACAGCAAGCAATAAACCTCAGGCACAACAAGATTGACCTTCATTTTGTGGGTGTGTGCGTGGGGGGGGGGGGGGTTTCCTCGATGGGGACTAAGCGGGTAAATATTATATCCTCGTTTGAAGAACGAACAGAATGGGAGTGATGAATTAGAGGATATAGTTAATTTTCCATCTACCTGTCTTAAGAATACAAATGTAGAAGACTGCCTATATTCCAAATAGAAAAAATCATTCCGAACAGCAAATAACACTAAAAGAAGATATAGTCTAATGAATATGAAAAAAATGTATAATAATCTACTCTTATTAACGATTTTTGACGTCAATTTTCTTTCTTTCTTTCTTTCTTTCTTCTTCTTGTTTCTTTTTTTCCTCTTTTTCTTCTCATCCTCCTCCCTGTTCTTCTTGTTCTTCTTTTGGAGCCATAGGGAGTTGATTGAAATGCCACTTACGTATTCAAGTCCTTACTTTCAAAGCGTAAATCCAAGAGATCATTAAACAGAACTGGACGAATCTACGAATCTTTGCTATAAGATTACCTTGAATAAGAGCGAAAATACTGGTTTTACCTTGACTTAGTGATTCTGCACTGGCTAGAAGGTAATTGAAAAAAAAAACACAGAATGAAATCGTAACATTGGTAATTTTCCGAGAAATTACTTTCCCTTTGAGATTTTTTATGCAAGTAATGATTAAAATGAAGGTAGTTTGTCTCATGCAAATTAGTATGTAATGATACAATTGAAAGGTAATTTCATCTTGCGTTGTGAATAGCAAAAATAGATTTTGATTGATGGAATTATAAATGCGGGTCTGAACTGAGGGAGGATTCGTCTTTGGGATAGTAATGTGTATGGTCAACTAGAAAATTAAAGGTTTCGCAAACACACATACCATTAAGTTTGAAATCTTGGTGCACGAATAAAGGAATGTAAAAATAGAGTGTGAGGTTCTGCAGCTTCAGTAAAAAGAAATAAATGAATTTGGAAAGAACATTTGGTGTGACAAGCCAAGAAATGTCATTTTGTCAAAGTAAATACTAACCCTTTACATTGGGCAAGGGCAGTCAGCAATCTGTCCCCTTTCTGGGTGTGCTGAGGAAAAACCTGCAAAATAATGTTGTTAAATTGCACTCTGAAAAAATAGTATAAAGTTAAGTATGGTTGTGATGCCCGTCATTATAGCGAGGAAGGCCAGTGTACATTTCGTCCTTTCATATTTCATATGTTCATATTTTGAGTCAGAATCGACGGAACTTACATTATACGTGTTTTCGTTTTTCTTTTTGGGTGAAATATAGAAAATTGAAATTGCTACAATGGCAAAAAATAAAACAATATCACAACGGTATTAAAATCACTAGACGCTGACCGGAAGCGAGACGCACTTGGAATTTCACTGCTCTCCCTTTGCACCCTGAAAAAACTGATATTGTAAAAAAAACCCTGATTGAAGCCTCCCAGTTTCCACTCTGGCTGTGAGTTCCACTGAAAAAAAACCCATTTTTCTGTATGGCAGCCACTAAGATCACATTTAACAGAGCATCCTTTTAAAAATAGTTTCCCGGAATGGCAACCTGTAAAAAGGACAATTTTGACAAAGCAATCCCTAACAGGCTAGTTTATAGTTAAGAGCACATTCAATTGGGGCCTTTTTAACTCATCTGAAAGCGAGTTGATTTGGAAGAAAATGGATTCAGTACATTGAACGCAAATATTTTGCCAACACTTGTACACAACTGAAACAAATTCCGTAACTGTGGGTGCGGTTCTTAATACCTCTTTTATTAAAAGATAACAGTGTTTGCGACTTCTTTCAGTAAAAAATATTTTAAAATTTTATTTTTTTTTTAATTCAGAAAAAGGATGGTTGAGATTAATGTTCCTGATTTTGTCTGTTGGTGGCCTTAAAACGGCTTTGTCCATTGTTTTATAGCAAGACAAATAACAAACAAACAATAGAGCGATAACTCTTGTCGCATTTGTGGGACATATTTGATAATTTAATTTGAAGCACTTCAATCGGTGACAAATGCTCATCAGAGATACTGCCAAAAGCTCTACTAATTAACTTAGTGGCTGCACATACCATTTTAAAACTAAAGTTTTAGTGCCAGCAATCGATCGATCTTATTCAATAATTACAAACAAAACTGCACTAAGCAGAAATTATACGTTGCCATATGAGGTTTTCGTTATGATAAACTCGTTGGACTAATTATAATGCAGAATAGGAAAGGCTTAAATTTATTTTGTTTTAAGATTGATTCTTCAGTGCATTTTTACGGGAGTGTCAAATTATACCATAGACGAAAGTTTCCGTTAATAATAATAATAATAATAATAATAATAATAATAATAATAATAATAATAATAATAATAATAATAATAATAATAATAATAAATCAGTTATTTACTGTGTAGCGTTATTGAAATGACTGGCGAAACAAAGGGTTTGTGCAATCGCAACCCCCTCCCCTGGCTGAATAACAAAAAGAAAGAAAATGGATCAAAACAACCATCCCGGGTGTCCATAACCACCAATTCATAAATTGCAAAACATCGTATACAAATGATATTTTTTTGCTTCGCTTTAGCAAGGAAATATTAAACACTTTACTAAAAAAATAATATTTTAAAAATCACTTTCTCCCTTCGACTAGAATTTTAATAACCTTATCAGCCTGATTTTGATTTGCTTTTTTCTCACAGACAAGACAATGTCTTTTTCATATTCCAAAACCTTTCTAAGAAACTTTTTTGGCAATTCGAAGCTTTTCTAAAAGAAAACATAGCTTTGCTGCTTCCTCTATGAAACAACACCCCCACCAAAAATAGTACGTAACTGAAGCTGATAATCAATACGAACATGCAATGTATTTAAAATGACAGGGTGGACAAGATTTTGCAGCCAGTCGTCGTTCGTATAAAACCAACACAAGCATTTCTCTATGCTCAGCGTATTTGGCTCATGTAGTAATCAGTGTGGTTGTTAGTAAATGTGAGAGGCTTGTGCGCAAATGCTGCTGAAGATCAGGTACCACATATGTGCAAGATTTGGGAGTCCTAAGGCCAGCATGATCAGAGGAGTAGTAAAGACAAAATGACGAACCAGTAAAGAGCAAAAAGTCCGAAACATTGCCCTCGTACAATTTCAATATACTGTATGTCAGTCTTCGACTTGCCAAGTGTTAATAAACCCAATGCTAACAGTAATAAATGCTGACGGCGTAATATTACGCAAGTAAAGGGCTAAATAGTATTCAATAACCTTTAGTGCAATTAACCCACATTTATTTATATGGCAGTTTCACAATAAACCCTCCTAAACCAATACATCACTGTGTAAAGAAGCAAGGCTGCTGCCACAGAGCGAGTGCCATTCCGTCAAACAGTGCAATGGACCTGGAACATCTTTGAAATTTTTGATAGGCTCATCTTGTAGATTTGATAATATGTAAAAAAGACAAAAAATACGACACATACTAGGCCTAGAGACGGAACTTCAAACAGTATCACGTACTGTTGCATCACGAAATGCTGGATTTTCAAGTGCCATTTCTATTCATCTGGAGGAATATTATTTAAATATATTAAGAATAGTCTAGAAATTTAAGATGGGATACTGTCACTAAAAACTGTTTCTAAAATTGGTCTGGGGTGGGGAGTAATAATGCATTAGTGTCAGAATGAATATTTAGAAACGGTTGACTCAACACGAAGGAAAATATTGCTATGAAATGAACCTCTTTTTTTGTCCTGTTCCTAAAGTGTATAATTGCTAAATTAGGTTTCTTTTGTTCAAGCTTCAAAAGTCACGTGGCGCATAAAATATGGCAACGAGGCTGTTCTGTTTCCTTGGCGACAGACAGCTTTAAGTGGGGGGGGGGGGGGGGGGGAGGGTGTTGAGAGGGGCGAGCTTGTTGCTTGACGGTCACTGCTGAAAAAATGTTGTTGTGACAACGCGGCCTCCTTACCAGTGTCTGCTCTTGCTCATACATAGAGACCGCGACACGCGCATTAATATTTAATGCGGTTATTCTTCACGTGAACAAAACGATTTTGTTCCCTCATAAAGTCAGTTACTCAAGGAGAATTATGGACTGTAAAAGCAAACAACATATCTACGCAAATAAGCTTTCAATGTGTTTCCAACCCACTTAGTTAATTATAAATAAGGCGATATTGCATTAACAAACAATGCATTTTACACATAAGTTTATGCGTCAAATGTTAGTCTAGCTAGACACTAACTTGTCTTCTAAAAAAAACAGCTGTAGGTTTTGAATAATTTAAGTGACTTCTCCTGAACATTACTGCAGAAATATACGTGGGCTATATCTCACATCTGTCATTTCCATTCATTTTTTGTTGAATACCCAAAAATAAATAAATAAATAAATAAACCAAGCATATATTTGAGGAAAAACGTAAAAAAATCAATATTTTATTTTCTACAGGGTGAAAATTACAGCGGGATAACAGGCCCGGTGAAAGACTCCGGAAGTGAGGGTTCAAATACGGACAGTGGGCACGGTTCACACGAAGAGACTGCTTCCCTCCCCGGTGCCGGCTCCCTGCAGAAGTGGGACACTGTATTCTTAGCTCAAGGTGCGTGTAATTGTAAGTTAACTGGAATTCATTGTATATGAAGATCACAGATGGTGCTTCGATCTCCACCAGCAGTGACGTCAAAGACAGAGACGGACAGGGTGGACTGACAGATACCTGCCTAACCACCCGCTCCTCGGCGGCTAAAACTTTAATATGGACTCTAATATCCTTAAAAAGCCTACTCGTAGCCTCCCCATTTTCCCGTTGGTACCATTGTCTCTATTAGTGCTACTGCAGGTGAATCAACACACCTGCCTAGCCCACTTTTTTCACACGTGGGAGGGAGTCCCAAGGGGTTGTTGAATTACTGGAGTTCGGGAAGGTTCTCCTTTTCTTTTTCTCCCTTTTTTACGACATAGCTCCGCTCCACCTTATTGATTTTGTTTTTTTTTTTCTTTTTTTTCACGACGGAGCTTTGCTCCATCTTATTGACTTTGCACGATACAAAGGTGAGTTCATATTTCCTCCCATAACCCATAACTTCGCATGTATCTATTGGCCCGCTAACTTGTAAGCAAATTTGAAATTAAATGGGGTCACGTTATGAATTTTTTCACCGTCATTTTGTTCGTTTCGGTGTACCTCCTTATACACGACATAAAAAAACCTAGATTTTTGTTAATCAGAGAAATCGAAACGTCTAGATACGGACGTCAAACAGACGTCGATAATCCGACGTCAAATAAACGTTGCGAATGGGAGTCGAAAAAACCTCCATCTCCTGAATTTATATACACTTCTATATAACTCCGATTTTGCGACCTCTGTTCAGTGTTGTACCAAAGGCCTTGATTAGACGTTGGAAATATTTTGGTTGCGACCAAAAGCAACGTCGCAACAACGTTACTTGGCCAGCGTCCATTCATCGCCGTGTCAGAGAGTTGACTAGACGTCGACCTATGGTCTCAACAAATTACAACCAAATGGCTACAAGATTGTAATATTGCAGTCTGGTCGGGTTGACGTCAAAATCTGAAATCGACGTTATGTCGACGTCGGAATGTTTACTGGGAAAAGTGTGTCAAATGCTATGTTTCGCCGAGTTTTGAGGAGACTGACATGGTGGCACCACTACTGGCAAGCCGAAGATTAGCAAAGACTATGTTGAAGTTGTACGGGACCAATGTTTCGGACTTTTTTCAATTTACTGGTCCATGATTTTGTCTTCACTATGATCAAAAGTAACGCCGAAGTAAAATGATTTGTTATCAACAAATACAACGCGTAAAGGCTGCAGCAATATTTGCACAAGCCTCTCGCATATGCCAACAACCACATTGTGCATTGCATAACTGATGTGTGGCTTTTCTGTACACGCCAAATACGCTGAGCGTAGTGAAATACATCTTGATTTTATAAGAACGAGGCGTGGATGCAAAATCTTACCTAGTCATTTTAAATACGTTGCATGTTCATATAAATTATTGGCCTCAGTTACGCACAGTTCTTGGTGAGTGTCAGGACGGTGGGAGGGGGGAGGGGATGCCGATTCATAGAGAAAGTAGCAAAGCTACGGGTGTTTTTTTTTCTCGCAAGATTTCGAACTGGCAAAAACGTTTGTTCGAAAGGCTCTAGAATCTGAAAAAAACTTTGGACTGTCTGCAAAATAAAAGCAAATCAAAATCAGGCTGGAAGTCTTTAAATTTTAAAAGAAGGAAGAAAGTGATTTTAAAAGTATTCTTTATTTCTTTTTGGCAACTGTTTAATATTTCCCCTTTGAGAAATAGGTAAATCTTGTTTAAGTCTTCAATATCGTATTCTTATGGCCACAAGTGTAATTTCCACTACTCTATAGTGAAAACGGTCTAGTTTAGTTTTTTTTTTTCAAATATTCCTCCAGCATGATTCACAGCTGTTAGTTTCCTCAGAAAAGTCTAACTGGTGCACAAATACGATCTCTCGTCAGCTTCTTATGTCGAAACATAATGTGACCATGCCGTCAATTCCTTCATTTTTTATATTTGATGTTGTTTGTTTATTTATTTATTATTGTTTATGTTTGAAGACTGTGGACTTTGTAAAAGCAAATGCTTAAAAATAAACAAAAATAAGAACTTGGCGTACATCTTGGCGTCTTTTACATGTAACAATTAATTTTAGATTGAGCTTTATGTTATACAAAAGATTTTAAAATGTGTGCTACAACTGGTAAATGCTAGAAGAAACGCCAAGTATATTTTGGGTATTTGGAAATTAATTTTATTAAAGGTATTCCGTTAGAATACAATAAAGCCAAATCTAGTGAACATGTTTAATATAAGTAGCACGTCGTAAAATTTGTTGCAGTTGTTCGCAGTAATTTTCTGTTATGTAAAATTCCCGATATGTATTGGTATAATATTTTTAGAATGGCATTAATGGGGTTTTATTGAATGATGGCCATATGCGTTTAAAGCGCCCAACTAAGCCCCCTTGAATGAATACAACCAGCTTGGTTGATTAAAATACCTATGAAACGAGTTAATTGGGTAGAAAAACTTTTGAAAACACACATTACATTATTGTTTGCTTTTCTTTCAACAATTAAAGATCTAGTTTTCTTATTTCTTCCATTGTTATTTTACAGACCCCGCCAGCTTAAATGAGATTGGTGAACACAATGATGTAATGACGAGACAACATCAATTTAAAGAAACTGGCCAAGCTCCACAGGCGTTTCACACAACCATGTTTGAAAGAAATGACGTGACCCACCGCGAAGACCAGTTTCAGCCTATGACGTCACATCCGGAATCGTGGGTGCCTCTGGAGGAATACCGTGATAACCAAGCTCCTCTGCCTGGCTACCACCACACAGGCCAAACTACACCTTATTATTTAACGCTTCATGCAGACTATGTTCATGACTCATATCGGGAATCACCCGATCTCTACAGAGATTTTGCACCCTCTTGTACAAGAACAAGGAGTAATGTGATCGATCTCCGAGATTACGAACGTGATCAGAATGAATGTTTTGTAGATGAAGAACTAGACACTTTTGACGAAAGATACTGTGATTCTTCCGCGGCTCGAATACCAAATCACATAAAAAGAAGAAGTAACTCTTTTGCTAACGATGACTACCCCTATCGAGAACGGGACGTTTTCCCGGGGCATGTGGCTGGATTTTGTACACCTCAGCCTAAAAACATCAAATACTGTAGTCAAGTATAGCCTTTACTAGAATAGTTAGTATTTGCTAAGTTGTTTTATAAATTAAACCTATGGTGCATTTTTTAGGGGCAGGTCCAACAGGTTCAGACGCGTGATCTACTTTACATTTCTCATGTTGGATTTCCTACAAGAATGACTAATATACATTAGTATTTTTCGTGTCCATAATGTAATGTGTTCTGATATCGAGAAAGTTTCAGTTTTCTTTCGGAGAGAGCTCAAATCTACTATCTAACAGAAAATTAACAATTAAATTTTGACAAAAATAATAAAACCACGCCTTAAAAGCTAGTACAATATAAAATACATACTACGAAAAGGGCTTTTCCTAGTAAAATATCGAATTTATTTTACACTTGAAAAAACCTAACAGCTTAGCAACGTAATTTGCCTTTGCGCTGGAATAAAACTGCTGTTCGTATGACTGGCTCACTCAGTTATCAATTAACACGGAAAAAACAACTGCTATAGATGAAATAACACTGTAATATTGCTTCCTGGGGGGTTTTTGCCCCCGCCAGATCGTATAAAAGCGTCATTATTTAACAAAATGTCATAAGGTATCTAATTTTCTGCTGTTGCCATAGTAACAAGTTCACATAGGGAAGGTATTTAAAAAAAACTGTATCTATGCATCATTGTCTGTTCAATATAATTTGAATCCGAATGAGGATTTTGTTTTTCGAAGCTGACAGCGCTGCCCTTGTTAGAAGCATCTCACATTTCTATAAATTCAAATAAAGCTTATCTTTCTATAAAGTCGTTGACGTGGCTTGTCTAGATTTCCACTTTTTACGATATCACAACAGTGTCTTTCTCTGGTTTAAATCATTTCAACTATAGAGTGTAATTTAAAACTAAGAAAACGTTTCTCTTTTTTTCTTTTATTGCTTGAAAAGTGTTCACATGCGAAGAAGGGGCTGGTAAAGGGATGATTATCATATAAAAATATAGAATTTTAATGAGGGTGGGATCAAATCGCATGTGATGTATTATTTCAGATGGGTGAATTCAGGTTTTAAATTGCGTCAAACAGTGAAATACTGTCAGTATACATTTCTATCGGTTTTACTTACATTTTTTTCACAGCAGTAGACGTGTTATTGGCAGTTAACCTGCATGAAAAGGCAGTGGTCTTGTACAAACATTTTATAATTTATCATGTTGCCCTTTATTTGTTGTATAGCCCATAAACATAAGATATTTTCAATTTCCTATGTGTTTGTAAATGCTTTTACTAACTGCTGTTGAGACAATGATATAAATTTAATTTCACAAGAATTACGTCGAACGATACTTGTTTTTATTTCCTTTTTTTCTTTCTTTAAGGAACGTAGTGAAGTATTGTTGTGGCAGTTTTGCTCTGTGCTGCCCCAGGATATCTGTCAGTTTTAGGGTAGATCCGACCAAAAAGAGTTAACCAACCGAGGTTTTGTGGTGAATTTCTATGTGGAAGAATACTTCGGCAGCTTATTGTATCATTGGGGGTTGGCTTTATTGTAAGTTCAATAGTTCGAACGAAGTTCGATTTAGGGCCATGCTTTGGGACCTTTTGCCTCAATGTCGGCAAAATTTGTGACGCCATCAATTGGTTATATTATTAGCGGACGCAAAGGGCCAGAGTCCCCCCCCTCCCATCCTCCCCGCCCGGTACCCCTCTCCTCATTTATGGATGGCCCCTTCGCAACAAATACTTGTCTTCCGCCGACATAGCAGTTTTTATGAATCGAATTTAATATGACAGCAATAATGATTTCATTTACAATGATCAAAACAGTGACCCAGCTATAGCAGTAATGAATATAATGACAATAAACTTTACTAGATTATCTTAATTGTTTTCTTTTCATTATTTCTTATCATATCGTTCTTTTCATAAAACAATTCAAAAACAAGGAATTTTCTTTTATAAAAAGTTTGTTTTGAAAATGTAAATGTCTAAGGTCAGTCGGATTTACCAAAAAAAAATAGGCAAACAAATAAAAATTTCAATATTATACATAGTCTGATTTTTCGTCAAAAAAGCTGGCACAGCTGAGTATAGAATTAGAAGCAACTTAAACATGATTTTTTTTTCTCGATTACGGGTTACCCCTGTTCCCGGGGTAGGGCGAGTACCTAGTCTGAAACCTGATTGGGGTGTGCTGCAAGCGAAAACGTTTACAAGCCAAAAAGCGAAGAGATTATAAATTTGTAAAGCAAACCAAAAAAAAAAAAAAAAAAAAAAAGAATCGGAGATTTTTAAGTCAAAAGATCGTTAGCGAAGAGATCGTCTAATAACAAGCTAAATAAGAGAATATCGCAATATCTAAACATTCAAAGGCGAAAAATTGCAAATTTGAGAACGTTATTCACACACATTATAACAAAATAGAAGTTTATAGTCTGGTGTTTAAACATTATTGTAATAGCTCTATCGCCTTGGAAACGATTCCTTGCCCAGTTTATTCCTATAAATTTTTATCTGTAGGATAAAGTTGAGAACTTAAAGGTAAACTAATTGAGGCTTTAATTCGTAATTTTCCGTAGGTATAGATTTCTCACATCTACAAATTAAAAAAAAGTATAAATCGTGTCACTCTTCGGTCTCCAACCCCTCAACTTAAGTTTTGCCCTTGGACCCAAAATAGGAGTACCCCAGTAAAAGGATCATTCTTTTAAATAAGAATATTTCTCGATAATGTCATTTTGACTTCATAGAACCTAAAACAGCACCTCTATAGCGCAAAGAAAAGAAGAAAAAAAAAGAAAGAAAACGAAACCAATTGGTATCCCTGTGTCTTGACTTTCCTAGTTTATGTGTAGAACGCTTAGACATTTGCATACTGCTAGCTGGTGTCGTGGGGGTTGTCTCTAGTGTGACGGGCAATTTTTATTAATTACATCTAAATATTGTTATGGCGTGCGAAACATTGGTACGAAACTTCAATGACAAATGCGGGTATATTATATTATATTGCAATATTGCCATGTTAAAGTATTGCCTGTAATTATTCTTGGCAGAAAGGGCTTACACATTAAAAACTGGGGAAAAAAGATGCCAGTGTTAAGCACAATTGTTACTACCCCACAAATGATTTGTCTTATTAATTTCACATTGTACCTTGTAAAATTAAACTAACTGCTAATTTGGGAAAATTTTAATTGACATTTGGTGTGTACTTAAAATTAAACAATTATAAACAAAGAGAGACAGACTGTCTGATGGCGTCATGCGCGTGCACTTTAATCATTTAATTTTATCTTAATTCGTTGAACCTGTAATAAAAATTCCTAAATGTTCAATGGATTGATTATCTAATAGTTCCCACAAGGCGAACAATGATTACGTGAGAAAATTACCAAATACTGCGTCTCGTAGGTTGTGTTTCGAAACGACGGGCTTTCACTTTTGCTTTAAAAACCACTGGAACAAAACATCAAATTTATTTTATACCATAAAGTTTCTAGAGTAAACTCCACCGTACAGTTAAGACATAACTGGAACCAATTTAGCAAAAGTGAAATATTAAACACTTCGCTAACAATAAAATTAGTAAAACAGTTTTTCCCTTGGAGTAGAATTTTTAAAACCGTTCGAGAAAAAAAAGAACATGGTTTTGTTACTAACTTTATGGAACGGTATCTTTCCCATCCCACCCCAACCCTTAGCCTCAAGCCAGGTGTATCAGGTTTTTTGTTTGTTTGTCCTTTTTATTTTGTTGTTTTTTTTTTGCCTTTTTTTTGTTTAATTGTTCAATTTGTCTACAATTTCACATCAAGTATTACACATGCGCAAAATTTAGATTAATTCTGACTGGATCAATTGTTATTAGATCAATTGTTATGGATTCGCTTAACTTAGATTTAGTCAGAATAAAAATTTAGAGAATGGGATTCGTTTGCACTTATTGAAACAAATTTTTCTCAACTTTAAACTTCAGTCCCAGTATTTTTCTCCTGAAGGAATAAGTTATTGGTGTGTTACAACTGATTTTATAAAGCACAAGGCATTGTAAAGAATAATTTTAGTGACAGGTGGAGAGGGGGAACTTAAGTGAGTAGCCGTGTACCGTTCATACCGGTGTCCAGATTAGACAGAGTGGTGTTAAATATGAAAGAATTTGAATTTGCGAATGTCATGATATTTCCTTCCCGCTGTAGTCGGTTTTCTGCAATATCCAGGTTATTTCGGAATAAAGTTTTCACTCTACAAATGTAAACAATTATAATTATGAAAACAAAAAAAAAAAAAAGGCTGAGCTGAGAGTACCGATTACCTATGATGCACTCATTTCAAAGCTGCTCAAATTAAAGGGCATGTAACAGGCTTGCCGGGTAGCAGGTGCTCAAGACGGCCCACGAACTCAGGTATAGGCGCTTGATCACACGCACATGTACAATGCATACGGTTTTATAGACCATCACGTCTAACAATTATTGACTTTCAATGTTTTCTGGTGTGACAGGAAAAAGCTCAATTGTTATACACATGTACATTGTTTTATGCCAGAGCTGATTTGCCTCTACGAGGTCATTGAGAGAGATTTTGAGAGTCTGCTTATAAGCAATTCAATCTTTACTGATGACTATAATCATGTTTATGATGTATTTTGAGCATATACTGGGACAGTGGTAACACAAAGATGTCGGACCAGACCAGAGTATTTTTAACAGAAACCTGTGTATTTAACCTCTGTCTTCCCATCTTCGTTATGATAAGATTGAAAAAAAAATGTTCAATTCGATTTGAAAAAGTGGCGTGGCCAAGCCATTATTTTAAACAAATCAAAATAACATTCCAATATCGATAAAAAGACACGTGTACCTGTAAACCAGCAACCGTTAGTCTTGTTTGTTAAAAAATCGAAGCTAAAATGAAGTCTGGAGTCGAAAAGATTATAATAATACGATCAAAATGTATCCCATTGACTTCGAACAAAGAATCACAGACGTTAAAAAAAAACGCTTTAACCACGTTACTCTTGGTGTTTAAAAATCTATATTCCAGCAAGTACAAAAATAATAAATACGGCGAGGGAGGGGGATGTTGTTGAAACCAGCGATATGATTCTTCTGTGTCTCCGTATAAAGAGTCCCTTTTAAGTTTCTTTACCATTTATTTAATGATTTCGAATAATATTTCAAATTAGCTCAATTGCGGTAATTAACATGTGCTGGTAATATCAAACGGAAAACAACATTTTCAAAGAAATCCCGGCACCGTTTTCATAATTTAAGAGCAGCTCTTAAATATTCCTTATATCATATATAAACTTCGAGATCCTTTCATCGATAAGGATTAAGTACAAAATAAATAATTTATTTTATCTTAATTTGCTGCAGTTTTGCACACAAAGGTGTCAGCTCTGAATATAAATTATATTTGTATATAAGAACTAACATATTGTATTGTCACAATAAATAATCTTGAAACTTCAGTGGTGTGATTCGTCAATGCATAAACTATACATCTAGTTAGTTCATCTTTGTTTAAAAAGACATACAGATACTTATCTATAAATATATTACCCTATGCAAAAATTACCTCCAGATGCCATGTCACCCCCTCCCCCGCTGTGTGCGTCGGTCCGTCGATTACGCTGATATTGTAAAGACTAATTATATAAAAGCTACTTAGGAGATCTACATGGAGTGTATTACAGCTATCAAACATGTAAAAGTTTTGCTCAAAATTGGTTTCAAGCTGGATCAGAAACACTTTCTTTTCTTTCCTCTCAATTTTCGAAACGGTCCAGACTGACTGGCACCAGATTTTGCATGAGAAAATTACAGGTTTTCATTCGGAATGATTTCCAAGTTGAATAAAATTCTCATATGGTCAAAAAAAACAAAACAACAGGAACTAAGACTAATCCGGAAATAAAGCCACTTTTCGTTAGTCCCTGTCCAATCCAGCTTCATTATGGATAACACCGGATATGGGACGGCCCCCGAATTAAGACCACTTTTGACCCGTCCGAAAGGTTGTCTTTTTTCCGAAGTCCTGCTGTATATGATATACTCAGGAAATTTTTCCTTCAAATGACGAGAAATAACTCAGATAATTCTTCAAAAGGGATTTGTACGATTTAAACTACATAATAAGAAACAATAACATACAGTAACTGTAATTTATTAACTAAAAAAAAAATCTTACTAAATTCAAATCACTCATATTTCAAATGCAAGCTCTTCATAACAACACATTTAAATGCACAATTCAGAGTCGCTTCGTACGATTATGTTTCTGTTTTCGTATCATATTAATTACACACTACAATATCATACAGTACACAAGTAGGTCTGATGGACTTAAGGTTCACACAGCACATTTATAAGCATGATTATTTACTTTAGAAATATATTTTTTATATTCGTTGTTATAAAACAGCTGACCTCTGTGTAAATCATCTGTTGTGTATAAATACAGAACAGATGGACATTTTAAAAAGTAGTTTCTCTCTTTTATGAACAGTTTTTGTGGAATTTGAAGTGAGTCTGTGGAGTAAAAAGGTGCTCTACTCAACAGATCGAACCACCGTAGAGGTTTGCTGTTGGACAACCACGGCAATTTTTTTTAATTTGACAAATTCAAAACGATTTTTTAAATTATTATAGGGCTTTGATTGCGAAGAAAAATAATCCCTCGCTATTTCTTCAACATGCATTTTGCGGTTCGGAAATATCAAAATAAATAGTGATTATCACTATCCGTATTCAGGTTTTAACATATTTATGACAAAATGAAGCGTATTGTTCTTATTTCTTATTTGTATACTTGACAGAATTAAATTTCCTTCTCTTCTGGTTTCAATTTTATGTCTATTTTTACATTTTGCAAGTATAATTCATTTTTCTTTACAGATTTTAAGGAAATTCACAAATTTTGCTTTACGCTTTACAGTGTACAAACAAATGACAATAAAATTCCTCTTGTAAACTGAGAGTGCTTTGGATAAGTAATTAAAAAAACACAAATTTTGCACAGGCCCACAAAGAATCTTCCTCTAAATTTCTAAGTAAATTCCGTCTTCATTTAGTTTTCATGGGAAGATTTGAAAAAAATGTTTATTCAAGTAGATATGCTGTGCTGCACCATTTTAGAAACATTTCAAGTTATATAAATGCTTGGAAAATGGCGCGATATCTACCATCTTGATTTTTTTTGTAAATTTTATATCGTCGTTAAATTTGCTGGAGCCACTGTTCTGGAGATATTTGAACACGAACTTTGTTCACAGTAATGGCTGTCTCGTAACATTCAATTACAATTGAAAAACATAAATACAATCCAAAGCACTGCCTGCTTTCAAAGCTCCAAGCTCATAACTAATGTTTTTTTTTCTCAATATGATGCCAGTTCTATTAAAATTCCTGAGGGTGGATACTCTCAGTGCTAAGACACGAACGGTACTTCGATTAACATAATCTATAGCCATATACGGCTTTGACAGTTCTTCTGAACTCGAAAGTACATGTAATTAAAAAAGATGGTTGTGCCACAGAAACAGCTATTTTATTATTTAGGGATATAAACAAAAAGTTATTAAAAATATACAGGGCTTATCTTCAAACAAAGAGTTTTCAGCATTAGTGGAGCTATTAACCTGACGGTCCAAACTCGACCAACAAGTTATGCCTCGTAATTAGGAGGAGGACTTGCGATGGTGAAACCATCTCGCGGATCTCCGGTTTCTTCTCTTAGATCAACTGTACTGCGGTATGCGGGCGGCGGTACTCCAAACAGATCCAGGCGTGATGTAGGGGCCGTCGGTGGTGCCGGGACGTGTAGGGTTTCAAGGCCCTTCTGCGTTTTCACAGGCTGTAATGAGTAAAGTTAAAGTAAAGTGAGACTTCTTGCAAAATGGGAACATTCGATAACTTGGAACTTAATTTTTGCTGTTACACCTACCAGTAAACATTATGACGTCGATTGAACGGCGTTTCAACTTTCATAATCAATCAAAAACCGAGATTGATCCCTAGTCGGGTGCGACGACTGTTCAACGCTAATCTAACGTCCCAATGTTTACTGAACCTGCCACATGCGTAACACTTGTAGTATCGCAGTAGCATTTAGCAGTCTAAGCACAGCTCATGTCTGAATACCTTGATGAATATTAAATACGGTTTAGTTTGTTCTCGTCTATATTTCAACGTTGCGGGGGGAAATGTTTCCATTATAGGCTTTATAAGTTGAATAGATTATTCAAACTGTCATAATTATCTTCAGTAAAGCAGATAAATGACAAACTTTTAATTATTAGTTTTTCATCTTTTTTTTAATTTTATTTCCCCAATTTTTTGCAATTATTTTGAAACTAAAACCACATCAGCTTATTTATTTATTTGCTTATTTGTTTATTTGGTTTCCATTGTATAGAACTTGTTGCGCTGACAAAACTACTACCGGTAGTAAACAATTTATATACTACCATAGGTCCGTCATCATGAACGGGTGCTTTCGGGGTGACCTTGACCGGAAGTGCTGTGGTTGGGCCTTGCAGATTAGCCACAGACATGTTCCGTCGATTCTTCTTTTTGCAGCAACACTTGGAAGTAAACAAAGTGAAAAGACTCATTTTAATGTTTTATCAGTAATTTAATTGCTGACTTACTGAATATTATTTTAGAGTATTGTAGTTTAGAGATACAGTATTTACAGAAAATCAGCCATTGGGAGGGAGGGTAGGGAGGGGGCTGTTGAACCTACTTATCTATAAAAACTGTGGCGAAGGCATTAAAAAGATAATGTGTTTTACTTTAAAGCGAGTTTAACGTGGGAATACCATACAGATTTGCTGATTGGACAACATCATGCATTCTCCATATCGAAGACTATCTGAGATGGATATTTCATCCGGTCACTGCCTTGGAGACGCTGTTCTTGTACACACAAATCTGGAAATCCTAACTAGGATACTATTTTGGGGGGACGTTCGTTTCCAGATAACTAGTACGTAATTATGTGTTCGGACACATTGCTCTATTTGGTCATTACTCTTATGGTTTTCTATGTCACACTGACATTGCTATTAGGGCCTCAGTCTCTCCCCCCACCCCCACCCCGACCTGTCCACAGCATTTCCAGACCTTTGGGTCTAAAGTTTGGCAAGCGTATTCGGAACGCAAATTCAATCCTTACTCCAGTAGATTATTACTGGAACAACCTGATAAAATTCTGTTTGATGTGATCTTAAGTCAGAGAGATGTAAAACAGAAAATATTTGTTTGAAGGATAATCACTGGATACTACTCAAACCTGGTCCAATATATCGTTATTTTGGACAATGCAAAGTGGTTCAAGTATTGCATAAATTTTAAGTAGAACTGTGAGAGCTGTCCATTTCCAGTGTTTGTTTTCTTTAATTGTGAAGGAAGGACTAAGTTTGACACAAGGTGTTATCTCGAGATTGAACCTCTGGAAAACTACTACCGCGTGGGAACCGAAAATTAGGTTCTGCCATTAAAAAAAGCCTCACAAATAGGATCGCCTCGGAAAAAGGACCGGCCTTTCGTAGTCTCAATAGGGTGGTCCTGTTTCTGAAGTTTCACTGTACGTAAATATTTTCACTTTTCGAAGGGGGAGGAGGGATGGTCGAAGGGTTATGGAGCTGAATTCATATCAGCATGGAAGTGACATCGAAAACGGTGGATATCTATGGAATGCCGTTTTAACATTTAATGCTTATTTTTGATATCAAAATATATTTAGAGATATCAATAAATTAATTTAGATCTCATTAATTTATATTTTGCTATCAATAATTGAATTTTAGATGGCAAAAATTTATTTTAGAGATCAAACAATCAATTTTACAAACCTAAAAAATCTTACTGGAGACCACATTCACATAAAATATAACGAATCGTTAATTAAATTTTGGAGATGAAAATATGAATTATTGAGATCAATAAAAACAACATATTTTTGATCTCAAGAATTGCTTCTTTTTTTTGTACAGTAAAAAATTAAAATAAAGATTCTGTATACAAGGACAGCCATTATTTATTTACAGATATGCGTTTCTGAATCTTTTATTTAAAAAAATAGACTGGTATTTTGATATCAAGAATCAGTTTTTGAGATCAAAAAATCATTTGCAGATTTCAAAATACAAATTAAAAATGTATCAGTCTGAAATAATGATTATCTGAAATAAATTCTTGATATCAATATATAGAAAATCAATTAGTGAGCTCAAAATTAATATTTTGCTCTCAAATATTTCATCTTTGCTATCAAGAATTGAATTTTTGATCTCAATAAATCAATTTCAGATATCAAGAAATCATTTCTGATATCAATAAATATTTCTTGATATCTCTAAATATTTATTGATATCAAAAATCATTTTTTGAGATCAAGAATACATTTAGAGATATCAAGAAAACAATTACAGATAGCAAAAATGAATTCTTGATATCAAAATATGGATTTATTGAGATCCAAAATTAATTCTTGATATCAAAAAATCAATTTTTGAGATCAAAAATTAATTCTTGATATCAATAATTCACTAATAAATGTGAAAACGGCATTCCATAGATATCGATAAATTAACAAACAAGACACCATATACAGGATGGGAGACCTATCACTTGAGGAGTTCAACATTTTTTTTATCCAGCAGCATTTTGTCAGCTTTCCACGTAATGCAGCAGCGCCAAAAAAAAAAAAAAAAACATCGCCGGAAATACTATTTTTTTAAATATTTTAGCTTGCGTTAAACGCGAAAAGGACAATACCGAGGGTTGGGGGGGGGGCATGCATGGTAATAAGTATTATACCAAGTGCCCGCACTCCTCACCCCTCCACCCCCCACTCCCCGGGGGACAATACGTTGGGGGGGGGGCGTATCACCAAATAACAAGACATTATAGATAGGGGCACTCACAAGCACAACAATGACGATCACAATGATTGCAATCAACCCCAACAGGACACCTGTTATCGCCATTTTTTTCTCATACGTCATCGCATCGTGGTCGCCGTCGTGTTTTTTACCGTAACAGTCTGGGTCGTCTCTATCGTGCCAGTCATCATCATGCCTATTATCCTGCCAATGTAACAACTTTTCTTTTAAAATATTCACGGACATGAGTCCGTTTAATACTCCGTGAAGGGCTGCACGGGCTGTCGACAATTTGCAGATGTTTACTATTAGCAAGAATTAGCAAGAATTAGTAAAAACTAATTGATCATTTATAATCTAATTTATAATCTAAGCGAGTTAATGAATTTTTTCTACTTGACAAATATCTAACTTTATTTACAGCATGACAAAAGTGATTTAATCCAGATACTTAAAAAGGTTTTTATTTATTTATTTATTTATTTATTTGTTTATTGCTTAATCTCGAGTGCATAATAAACAAAATTACAATGAGACGAAAAACAATCCATTGTTAAACTGTCAGTGGTACTAAGTGTTTTTAAGTTGGTGTTCCATTGCTTCGAGAAATGCTACCACAGGCTGCTGTACCTCATCTGACCAGCCCCCATCGCGTGGCGAGTCGTCCTCATGTGACCACTCGTCGTCATCATCACGTTCTCTGGATTCCCCATGCGGCATCGTGTCTTCACTGAAGCGTCAAACCTACATAGAAAATATACCGATATTTCTATTGCTTGAGTAGTTTAGCTGCTGCTGAAGTAGCCCTGTGTAGACTCTAGCTTCTGGCTTGAGGTTTTAACTCGTAGGTAATCTAGAAGGCTTGTCTTTAGAGCGTAAGAGTGTTCAAGAGCGTTAAATCCACTATGTAATCTGATGGTCGACCAGGGTGGGAGCTGGTGAAGAGATTGGTGATTGACCGATATATATATATATATATATATATATATATATATATATATATATATATATATATATATATATATATATATATATATATATAAAGAGAGAGGGACAGAGAGAGAGAGAGAGAGAGAGAGAGAGAGAGAGAGAGAGGAGAGAGAGAGGGAGAAAGAGAGAGAGAGACAGACAGACAGACAGACAGACAGAGGAGAGACAGAGAGAGGAGAGAAAGAGAAAGAGAGATAGAGAGAGAGAAAGAGAGAGAGAGAGAGAAAGAGACAGAGAGAGAGAGAGAGAGAGAGAGAGAGAGAGAGAGAGAGAGAGAGAGCACGGTATACTCGTGAATTAAGTGTAACGGTGTCCACTCTGACCACTGGCTCGAGTTTTACATGAGTGATTAGAACGCATGCCAAGTCAGGCTAAGCATATGTTGTCCTGGGCTGAGAGACTGGGTGCTCTGCTCACTAACTACACCGGGCGAACTTGTGAAAAGTACAATTTAACCATTTAATTTGAATGGTTAAGATTAAAGAAAGACCAGAAGAGATTTCTAAGTCTTCCGTTTTAAAAAGAAAAAAAAACTACAAAACAGTACAACCTACTATTAGTGGTGCAAACATTATACATGGATTATACCCGAATTATATGACTTAACAATTTGTGATAAACAAAGTGCATTCTGTTTAACATCAGTTGCTGATATCACATCAACGTTTTTCTGCGGGAAGCCAAATGGAAGAAGTAACACAAACTACCATTTTTGGTTCTTGTAGAATGCAACATCTGTTTGCAAATTACGAATAAAAAAGAACATATGTGTCAAATGTGAATAAAATATACTAGATATTTAAGTATTTTTTCTTTTACTTTTACTTTTTGAAATAACATTAATACTTACTTTCTCAGCAGTTCAGGAATATATCTCTGCTAAAATAACGCTAATCCGAGAGTTCATATTATTACACAAAGGTTCCAATGGATCACTGATTCCCATTACACGTATTTGTTTATGGTACAGGCAAGGCACATTCGCAGGAATGTTTGCTGGATATTTACCGTGTAAAGTACGCGGATAATGCATTGAGTTGGCATTAATAGTTCATGCTTTAGAGGAGTGACAGCTTAACAAAGTGTCAAAATAGTAACCCTTCGTCCTAGATATTTCAGTACGGAAATGGCCCACGTACTAAATTCTAGTATACCTAAAAGTACTAAATGCAAATCGTAAGTCCTCGATAACAATCACTGATAGATTGCACGAAATTTACAAACCCGAAAGATTACTTTTGTGAAGCAAAGTTATTAGGTTTGCCATTCTAGGCAACAGAATTCATTCATAATGTGCTTTTATTATTATTTTACAATTAGCATTTTTCTTTGTAGAGTCTCAAACTTGCCCTCACTCATATATTTGGGCTAAGTTTTATTCAAGTTTACCATCGATACCACGGTAGTTAAATGCAATACTCATGCAATAGTTACTCTGTTAAATGTACTGGAGATCTGGTCTTTTACAGTGTTCTGCAGCCGTCTTTGAACCAAGATGTAGAAAATAGCAGTATTACTGCGGTTTCTTTCCTTCATTTTATGCCCTTTACAGTTCAGTAACGATATATTTGTGACATATTTGCAACAAATGTCTTTAACCCGATTTTCGAAACTGTCTTTAAAACAACTTCTCTGCAAAGGAATACTTATGCCCATATTGGTTTTTGAAGTGGTTGAGCACTCACTGACAACTAGCATGCACAAACTATCGTTTTATTTCGTAAAACGAGCTTTTACGAGTAAAAGCGCAATTCGCGTTCTCCACTTTTAATGGGTTCCCTTCCAGTAATATTTACCACGCAATATAAAAAAGAACTTTTTGAGGTACTGTTCAAGATACTCTAACCCTTCCATCCATCCTATGGCCAATCAGAATGCCCGAGACGTCGTCTGCTAGTCTCGTATAAACGACATTCCCTTTTTAGCCCCAAAAGGCGGTAAAACACGCCCAGGCTAGTTGGGGATGGATGGGACGGGTTAAAATCAAAGTTAAAAGTGGAGAACGCGAATTGCGCTTTTACTCGTAAAAGCTCGTTTTACGAAATAAAACGATAGTTTTACTTCGCAAAAGCTTTGAATTCGCTTATCTCCACTTTTAATGGGACTTGAGTCCGGAGCAGGGGAGCCTGCCATTCTTGAACTGCCCAAAAAGGTCGCGAATTACACTATGGCTTGTAAAAGCTCATTGCATATAGGCGAGGAGTGCTGTGCACTCGACGCAAAGAAGAAATAAAACTTGTCAGCTAAGTTTCAATTCTTTTAATGATTTCCTAAATAAAGTCCGGAGGCGTACCATTCCGGTCTTTCAACATAAGGTAAATCGTAACAAAGTAAAAAATATCACAGCAACTGTCAGTTGAGATGAGAAGGCTTCCAACCATGCCATCATCTTTTTTGAGAACTATCACCATCCCCCTCCAACCGCCCACCGGATGGATCCCTTCCTCAAGTTCTCACTATTCACTTGCTATGTATTGATGAACAATTAGGTTTATTTAGAAGTACTACAAAACGATCGTAAATCCATAGGAATTACGCAAATAAACTCTTTGACACTTCTAGTAAAGTGACTGAAGTGTCTTACAAGACATGCAATTCAAACTTGAAAAAGAAAGCGAGTCCGCTGTCTAACTTTTCTTCTTCTCATTTGATAAATTACCACGTTTATTTGAAATAAACTCATAGCGATTGACTAGATAGTACTAAAACTACTGTAAATCGTCATAAAATGAAAAACAGAAAAAATTTTGCTTATTTATGACTGTTTTCCTATATGGGGCCGTTATGGTCCCATAAGCCCATAATGATACTATGGTACCTCATACCATGAACCATAAACCGGCTTTCGGCCTTCCGGCTACAACGGGTGTACGGTCACTGGGTACGTCTGGGACCGACATGGTCCCCCCCCCCTTTCTTTCTGAAAAACATGAAGAAAGGAGATCAAAACTTAAGCATCCGAGTAGCCGTAAGACCGAAGACTGGGCTGTACTCATTACACATGCGATCCTGAACACTTCGGAGTAAATAAATGCTTAATTAAACATAACCGTCCAGCGTTCGTCCGTAACTTAATATAAGCACGAACCGAAATGGTCCAAAGGACCTGAGCGAAAGGCGAAATGTTCAGAGTAAGAAGGAAAGACCTTCTTGTAGGTTGTTACTTTCGTGGCTTGTTGTTGTTGTTACTATTCCCATTACGGCCCTTGGAGAAGTTACTCTTGTGCTTGCCCTTGTTCTTAAACTTGGGAGAAGCATTCCTACAACAGAAACACTCAGCCTGTAATGGTCGTTTCTGAAGCCACGAACGGTCCTAATGAATATAAGCCAGACAATTCATCTTGAGAAAAATCTTTCAGATAGTATTTAACAAACGAGTTGGGGGAAACCCAACAACCTGTTTTTAATATATCCGAAAGGGACACGTTGCGTACCGCCCTGAGGGAATTGGCTACTTGCCTTACCTGATGGGCTTTGATGTTTGATTCCCCTAACGGGTTAGGGTCGATTTGTGCATCGTCATAGGCTGCCAAAATGATCCTTTTAATATAATTTGAGATCGACTGTTTCGAAAGATCTTTGTTAAATTTCGGCATAAACGAAATGATGAGAGCCTTCTGATTATCTGATCGGTAGGCCTCTGACATTTCCAAATACTGTTGCAGCGCTTTGACGGGACACAAAGAGACCAGACCGTCTGAGTCGGGGTCATCTGGTAGGGATGGGAGAGTAATGTGATCGAACGTTCCCATCCCTTGGGTCATGATGTGGGTTTTTCCCATGAATCCTGCTCTAGGGACTAGGGTGACCTTCTCCCATGTACCCTTATCTTTATTTACCTTTCTGTCTAGGGCATGGATTTCGCCTCTTCTTTTGCCCGAAGCTAAGGCCAATAAAAACGTGAATCTTAATGTTGCGTTTTTTGCTGAAATCACGTCCTTACTAAATATATCTGGGCGCTGAAGATACTGTAAGACTATTGATAAATCCCACTGCGCTATGTTGGATGGGCAGGGTGGGGAGCTTACTTTAAAATGTCTTACTAGCTGTGATAGGGAAGTATCTTCGCCCGGGTCGTAGCCTGTAGACGCTTTGAGTCTTGACCCTATAGCGGCCCTATAGCCCTCGATGGAACTTACCTTTAATTTCACCTCCGTGAAAAGGTGATCGAGGAAATCCGCTACCACTGCTGGGCTAGCCTGAAACGGATCTAGCTTAGAAGTGCTACACCAAGCGGCAAATTTATTCCACTGCGACCTGTAAACTTTGGCCGTTGAACCCTTGTGACTGTTTACTATTTTCTCTCTCACCTGCTTAGAAAAACCCTTGTTTTTCAGAAAGGACTGGTCAGACACCAAAGGTGGAGGTTCAGTAAGCGAGGGGAGGGGTGGAAGTGATGCCAATGGGGTTGTGATAGCAACTCGTTGTGGCATGGGATCGGTATCGACCTTACTACCTTGCAATGGAGTAGGAGGGCGAACCATGGGGCTTCCGGTGTCCATGGGGCAATGAGTAATAGGAACGGTGGTTTCAACTCGATTACTCTCTGCAGGACTTGCCCTAAGATTGCTTGTGGGGGAAAGGCATACAGTACCTCGTCCCGTGGCCACTGACAATTGAGAGCGTCTACTGCCCAAGCTGCTGGGTCCGGGCAAGGAGACACGTACCGGGGAAGTTGGGTGGTCATCGCGTTTGCAAACAGATCCAGAGTCGGGGCACCCCATGGGGATTGGTGTGTCACCCACTGAAAGGACCGAGGGGATAGGCACCACTCGGTGTTGATAACTTGACCCTGTCTGGAGGCTAAGTCCGCTAGGACGTTTAATTTCCCGGCCAGGTGACGGGCGGAAACGGTCACCTGTTCCTCCCTGGCCTTTGAAAGAATTTGGAATGCAAGTTTGGACAGGGATCGTGATTTGGTGCCCCCCTGCTTGTTGAGGTAAGCTATGGCTGTGGAGTTGTCTAACCGAAAAAGGACTGCCTTGTTTCTGAGTTGGTTGGTCAGCTTGATTAGGGCAATCCAGACCACCCGAAGCTCCAGCCAGTTTATGTGGTAGGACTGAAGCGAGGGTGGCCATTTGCCCTTCCATACCTGACCATTCCAATAAATTCCCCACCCCGCATGGGACGCATCGGTCTGAATCTCTATCTCCGGGGTGGGGGGCTGAAATGGCATTCCTTCGGACATAATTAGAACATCGCACCACCACTGTAGGGCTTGTAGGGTTACCTGTGAAACTTGCATCCTCGCTGCGGGTGAACGACCCTGATGCAACGCCCATCTTACCTGGCTTTGAAATGGCCTGTAATGGAGACGGCCCAGGGGGACTGTCTTCTCTGTTGCCACTAACAGGCCGAGGAGCGATTCCATGGCCTGTAATCTCACCTTCTTTCCTGGGGAAATACCTTTTATGGCATCTGCAATTCTCTGGCGGCGTTCTGGCGTAGGGAACGCCTTTGCTATTGCCAGATCCCAAAACTCCCCTAGAAAGGTAATGGACTGTTTGGGGGTTAGTTCGGACTTGGCTAGGTTTACTACTAGACCTACCTCTAGTGCCTTGCGAACTAAAGACATTGTATGATTCTCGGTTACCTGCCTGTCTTGATTCGCCAGAAACCAGTCGTCCAGATACTGAAAGACTAACATCCCTTCTAGCCGTGCCCATGTTTTCAGTACTTTCATGACCTTGGAGAAAACGTACGGGGCCGTAGCCAGACCGAAGGGAAGTGCCAGAAACCAAAATCGTCTTTTCCCTACTTGAAAGGCTAGAAATTTTCTTGCCGAGCGATGGAGAGGAATATGGAGGTAAGCATCGGAGAGATCTATGGAGGTACCCCACATCCCTTCCCGTAATGACCCTTTTATCACCTGGGCCGTGTCCATCTGAAAGGTGATCACTCGAAGAAAACCGTTTATGGGGGAAAGGTCGATTACCAGCCTCCACCCTCCGGATTTCTTGGGAACCAGAAAAACTCTGCTGAAAAAACCCATTTGATTTTCTGGCATTTCCTCTATCGCCTGTTTTTGAGACAAGCTCAGTAGCATTTCTTGGAGAGCTCGGTCTTTTTCTGACCCCTTGGCGTAAGAGGTGACTAGTTGTCTTGGCGCATGGGCGGTTAGGGGAATAGGGCACCTGAGCCCGTTCCGGTCTCGTTTGAAAGGTAGGGAGTAACCTCTCTTTAACCAACGTACTACCCTTCGAGACGCCCCCATTTCTGCCCATTGCTGCCAAAACTTTCCTAGTCTTCCTCCTACGGGCAAGGAGGCGTTTAAGGAAAGTAAATTTTCCAAGTCTCTTAAGTTTGCTAAAGTATCGCCAGGAGATAAGGGAATCTCGTGACGGTACTTTGGTTGGCTGCTACCTGAACGACTGTGGAGCCGGACCCTCTGTCTTGCTGCCGGGGCTGGGTTTCGGTTTCTTGACAGGGGGCTGTTGTAGCTGCGCACTCGGCTTAGACGGTGCTGGAGAGGACTGTTGTGGTCTCTTCCTCTTCAGTGGACGTTTGAAGGAGGAGCGAGACATCCTGGACATCAGGGCATAATCTTGCGAAAGCGAACGACTTTCCTGGTTCACCCTCTCTATCTCGGCGGGAGGAAATAGTTCTCGTTCCTCCAGGATAGGGGCATGACGCAGGTCCCGCAAACCTTTGACACTAGACCAGCAGTGCTGGAGAAAGGCATCTCGACGTAAGTAGACCATTGAAGTCATCAAAAAAGTGGAAAGTTTGACCACGTCTCGGGTAGCTAAGGCCAGGCATTCCATCAATTTAGCAGACACGGGATCACTAAGGCGAAGTTCTTCCCAACGCGACTTTAGTGCTTTAAGTGCATGATCTTGAAAAGACATAATGTTCAGGATGTGGCGAGAAGACGCCTCGATGGTCTTTGCGTCTTTCTCCACTAATGGAATGTCTGAGTCACTACGCACTGTGGGCATCCAGACTGTACGCTTCACGGGCTGCTCCAGTGCCTCTAGGGGAATTTTTTCATCCGCTGACCGATATGGTCCTGGTCGTACTGAGCAATGTTTAGATAAATGGAAACGCGACAACGTGCGACCCTCACCGGCGTCCATCTTCTTGAACTCTTTCGCGCGGACCGTGACAGCATGAGCAATGCCCTCACTGGTGGCTAGTGCGATAAACGAGTCCTGTTGTGGTGGAGCTGCCTGAGATGTCATCCGAATGGGCGGATCCTCCTTATCTAAATTTGGGGAGCCACAGGAGACCTCTGCTAAGCGGGCTATCTCTTGAATGGCATCCCTGAACGGCACGTCTTCTGGTGCAATCGTAGAAGCAGAACTCGAGGGGGCCGCGTCCTCGACCGATGGGGCAAGATCTGGTGGAGAGGGAGTACGGATGGGCCGTCTGCCCGCTGCCGCTGGATCTCTCCAAAGTCGATGCCCTTGGCCGGGAGAACGCACCTGCTCCACTGCCCGTAACGGTAAATGACAACGGGAATGTACTGACGTACCCTCGGATTCTTCTTCCCCGTCTTCCACCTCCGACTCCTGTTCATCAGATGCTGCTTCTGGGAGTTGGGATTGTGAAAAATGTGACATGTGGGGTTCCCCTACTGGGGTGTAAATTTCTTTCTCCCTGTTGCTTGGGACTGCTGCTAGGGGAGAATTTTCCATCGGCCCGATTTCCTCATCATCTTCCAGCAATGCGGAGACTTGGCCCGAAAGGGGCACGCCCACGGAATCCTCCTCGCTGATGGTGACCGTTTCGGGAATATCCACGTTAGAGTCCAGCGGGAGGTGAGGTACAGGCGAGCCCGATATCGCTGCCACTGACTGAATTTCCGGAGGAGGACGAGAAACCGTAGCTGATGGTTTAGGCTTTTGCCTTTGACTAAGCAGACTCTCCTGCTTCTGAACTTGACTCTGTAAATCCAAAAGTTGTTTTTGCAGTTGCGATTGCATAGACAAAAACGCTGAAAATTCACTCGGGAGACGCTGCAGCTGAGGAGGGGGGGATAAGTCCTCTCGCGGGGGAATGCCTAACTGGCCTGTAACCGCCGAAAGTACTGTTCCCGTATCCTTATGCGTTAAAGTCACTTGTTCCTCAGACGGGGACTTAAACGCCCCTCCTGGACTGCCACTGGGTTTCACTCTAGGAGGTGAGGCCCATGCCTCGCGGAGACGATCCCGTTCTTGCCCTTCCGGGATGTCCAATTCTGCTACAGTCTCAGAAAATGCACGTCCTTTACTCTTGGACTTTTTATGTCTCTTAACTGGCGTAGCGGATTCCGATTCTGCACCAGTGTCTACGTGTACGGGGGTGGAGACCTGGCCCAGAATAACGGAGCTAGCCTTCTTCATGGTATCACGAATAAATTCACGAGTAACAAACGAAGCTGACGAAAGGAATTTGCGCTTATCCCTCCTGCGCTCGTTCTTGGTCCTATTCCGTAATAGGACTTTCCAATCCTCTGGAGAAAGATGTAGACACTCGCCACACTGGCTGTCTGGCTCACACAGAGGTATTCCACTATTCCGTCTACAGCGGTCGCAGATGGAGTGGGGGTTACACGCGGTTGGAGGATGGATACACTGAGGCAGTAACGGTGGAGAATGTAGACTGGCCTCTGTCATATCTGAAATGCAAGCAGAGAAAAACAACGGTGAGAATATGTAGTATAAAACAACGCACAAAACTACATTTCTCCGTGCTTTGCTTCAACTGCAAGCTTTAACCTTCCAAGCTGTGTTTACAATTGCTTAAACACCGCAATAACTCGCTGGGTCTAAGGAAAGACGAAAAGAGATGCTTCCCGGAACGATAACGTTCCCGGGCCGTAACGGGCTGGACCGTAATGGCACCACCCGTGTCGGATATGGATCTCTCTTGCCTCAGATGCACCTGGGACCATCGGACCGTAACGGGTTTTGTGAATCCCGTTGGACCAGAATGGTCTTCTCGCACCCGTGACCGTAAGACCACAAAGGGAAAACGGTCCTGGCAAAGAAAATGACCCTCAGACGTCACAGAAAACGTCTCTTTTCGTCGGAGAACGCTGTCAGACTTGCAGAACCTGCTCTACAAAGACTGAGAAGCGACCCATGGAGTAAAGCTTAAGCAAAAACTGGCCATTTCCGCGATGACACAGCTGGCTGGTAAAGCTTGGAGTCTGATCAGGTCCAGCAGCCTGAAAAGATCCTACTCCTAGACGAACTGAGGTGGAACTGGTAAGTTCCTCGATCTGAATGAAAGTGGAGAAAGAGGCGCACTTCTCGGGACTAGGAAAGTGTCTCCGTGATCGTGCAAACTCAACCTAATCAGACCGAAGAGTAAGATGGCGAATAAACACACTTCGGCTCCATAAATTTATCCCAACGCACAATAATAGATAAAACAATCCATTAGGCAGTGAATTAAGTAAAAAATGAAGCAATTCGCACCTTAAACCAGTTCCCTTGCTGCAAAAAACCGGCAGCACACAGAATGGCGTGTTGTATCGACGCCACGCAAAAAGGGAATGTCGTTTATACGAGACTAGCAGACGACGTCTCGGGCATTCTGATTGGCCATAGGATGGATGGAAGGGTTAGAGTATCTTGAACAGTACCTCAAAAAGTTCTTTTTTATATTGCGTGGTAAATATTACTGGAAGGGAACCCATTAAAAGTGGAGATAAGCGAATTCAAAGCTTTTGCGAAGTAAAAGTATAGTTTTTTTAAACTTAAGATGAAAAAAAAAGTTGCAAAATAATATTAAACTGTAAAAGATAAGCAACACGAACTAACTAAAGATGCTCGAATATTTCAAATATGAGATTTTCACCAATAGACTTGTATGGAGAGTGTGGAATTATATTTGAGATCTTGAAGTTCATTATTTACCTTCATACTATGTTCATGCTATCTAAAGTTCGGCAGTAAACATATACATTTTAAGGTCGATTTCTTTCATTCAAATAAGTGTTGTGCACATGTTAAATTTTGTTCATTGTTAAACCAAAACCTGACACTTCTAGACAAACTATCAATAAATACATTTACATTTGTGCTTGAAGTCTCATTAGCAAAGAAAAAAAGTTACACTTGTTATACAAGCAGCGACACTGGCATATCTTAGTGAAACGTCACAAGTTTACAGCACACACGAATTGCTCACACGTTGTTGACAGTAGATTGACCAATCTGCCGCTGTGGATCTTTGTGCTGCGTTTGGCTTTTGGTTTTTTTTTTTATATAAAATGAGAAAGAATTTAAAAAACTATGACTATGAGATCCTACTTGGTAGCCTACAAGAGATTTATGTCCATTGGCAGATCCAGGGAGGGGGGTTCAGGGGTTGTAACCCCCCCCCCCCCTAAATCCGAAAAAATAGACCTTCAGCTGGCTTAGGAGCGTGAGCATGCCCGACTTCCACGCTGGTCCAAGTTCAACTTCCCCTCTTCCCCGAAGGTGTATCCGCCACCGAATGTCATGTGTGGTCTTCCTAGTCCTAACCGTAGTACCAACACTGACTAACCCTAACCGCCATGTCGGACAAGACGGCACAGAGGAAACTGGAAGTGTGAATATCATTCACTCTTTCACTCGGCCACTGTATATCTATATCAAGATGCATTTTTAGCATTGTGGAAGTTTAAAGCATATCAGCCCGTCAGAATAATGTTTGAATTGAAATGATAAATATTCGCAGCATATCAAAGTTAAATTTGTCTCCTTTATAAATGTCCTGATGAATTTTGTTTCACTTTGGAATGTAAAGTTTTCATAGTATTATGCGTTTTATTATATATAACCTGTTGTCTTGCAATGACCAGAACCTGTAGAAGCAAAAATGACTCAGCAAAAATAAAATACTAAGTGCACTGGCCTTAGTAAACAAGCTGTGCATTTTCTGAAGTATGTATAAATGGATCGACACATTTATGTATTGAGTTACTTTGCATATAGTTCAGTAGATCCCTTAAGCCAAACAGCAACGAGAATTGATAGTGTCGTTATATATGCATTAGTGCTAACGATGATGACAAGGCCGCTTTGCTAATCGATGTCGCTTATGACCTAGTTGTAGACAATGACTTTTAGGTGTCTCCCTTTCCAGTGTTTTACAGATTTTTTAAATGGATTTGGTGTAACCAAATATTAACAACGTGTGTCATTGAAACTGTTAGGTTAAAATCACGTTTCTTTGATACCAAGATTTGAAAAATTATATGATTAAAGAATAAATTGCTCGTAAATTCCAAAAATTAAATTTTCAAATATTTGGAATGCCTCTTTAATGTGTGCGGTTTTCTTATAATACACCTCAACATTACACGCATTCAGTGTATTTAAAATGACCAGGTAAGATTTTGCATGCACGCTTTTATAAAATCAGCACAAGCATTACCTTTCTCTATACTCAACGTATTTCACTTAAGAAAATAAAACACGCATCATTTATGTTATACACGGTGTGGCTGCTGCTATATTCAAGAGGCTTGTGCTAATGTTGCCACATTCCTTATTCCTACATATCTTCATAAAGGTCACTGCTTTTGCTTCACGTTTTCACCATGCAACTGAAAACAAAGGTGAAAACAAAAAGCGAGATGCACAACATCAGATCGAAAAAATGGCAGTATGAAGAATGGGTAGAAAAGAGACATGGTTTGTTCCTGACATAGAACTGACCAATGAAAAGCCAATGAAATCAATGAAGACAATGAAGCCCCGCCCACTTTCTGGTTTTGACATAATAGTGGTCACAGGCTATTTGCACATGTGGCTGTAAGCATACTGTTTATTTTAGTAGCTTAAAAAAGTAGGTAACTTTCGTTATGTTCAACCGATTTGAATGAAAATTTTACCGTTTGATTCAGGTTTTGCATCTAGTTTTGACATAAAGTAGTCACAGGCTATTTGCACATGTGGCTGTAAGCATAATGTATATTTTAATAACTTTTTTTTTTTTTTAAAAGTAGATAAATTTCACCTTGTTCAATGGATTTAAATGAAAATTTTACCGCTTGATCCAGTTTTATTTCTAGTTTTAACATAAAGTAGTCACAGGCTATTTGCACAGGTGGTTGTATGCCTAATTTGGACAAGTCGCCATTTTAACTTTGTATAACGTGAAAAAGTGTGATAACTTTCGCTATAATTGACCGATTTGCATGAAAATTTCACCGTTTGATTCAGTTTTATATCTAATTTAAATATTAAGAGTCAAGGGCTATTTACATCGGTGGCTGTATGCATAATGGATTCACTTTAAAATTTTAGCTTAAATTTTAACTTTCATGGCTAGTTTACAATAGGGGACTATTTGCATAGGTGGCTGTAAGCACACCCTCAAGACGGGTGTTGGAATGGCTCGCTCCCATTCAAACATGTGTTTGAATTATTTTTTAGGGACATATTACGTCATAGTATTGTTCAACAACTTTTTTTCAACAAGTTGTTTAACAATTGCACAACAATTGTTCAACAAGCTGTTGTTCAACATGTTGTTCAACTTGTTCAACATGTTAAACATGTTGATAAACAAGTTGAACCTGTTCAACATGTTGTTTAACATGTTGTTCAACATGTTCAACAAGTCGTTGTTCAACATGTTGTAGTTCAAGCAACTGAGTGAACAATAGCGGCCAGTTCAGAAAAAAATAAGACAAACGTTGAATAGTTTTATTAATACACTTATGGGGCTATGTTTAAAGGCTTTGTCATCATTTGAATAGTTTATGCTGAACCGAAAGGATGTATAAATACAACATTTGTTTGAAATCTTACAATTGGCCACAAAGTCTCAAAGGCACTTAAAGAATGCTCACACTTCAGAAGAAGAAGAATTGGAGATGGATATGGAAAACCCTGTAAAACCACCTATCACTGAAACTTTAGATGAGTCTTCTTTGGAAAGTCAAAGCGTCAACATGACTGAAAAGAATGCACATGCTTGTAAAGAACAGTCAAGGAGCTTTGTTCAAACATATGGAACATTGTGGTGAGGGTGATGATGACAGCAGCTCTGAAAGTGAGTCAGAAACAGACTCTGAAAGTGAGTCAGAAACAGACCCTGTTTGGTATGATATGGTTCAAGAAGTGTACGATGAATATGATACCAAATTTCAAGAAAAGGTTTCGGAACATAAAGAACAAGGGCTTGAAGATGCGCGTGAAATAGCAAGTGATGACTTTCGACCCATTTATAAGCGTCGACTTAAACAACTGTTTATGAGACTATTCAAATATACCCAACGTCTAGAACAAAATGAACATTATCAAAACATTTTAGAAGACTTTCATTAATTTGTTGATGAAAAACATTACGAGTATTCAAAGGCACTAAAGGCGGCTATAAGAAGAAACGATGCCTTCTTTGAAGGGCTTCTAGATGTGGAGGAAGAAGCTGAAAGCAGCGACGAAGAAAGTGATATGGATGACGACAGTGAGATGGAAAAGAGTGAAGCAGATGAAGAAAAATAGACTTATTTGACTAACCTTTGTAATAAAGACTTTGTAAATCAAAAAATGTTGTAATATTGTTATTGATTTAAGCTGTGTGTATTTAAGTGTATTAATAAAACTATTCAACATATGTCTTGTTTTTTTCTGAACTGACTGCTATTGTTCCATCAATTGCTTGAAGTACAACATGTTGAACAACAACTTGTTGAACAACATGCTAAACAACATGTTGAACATGTTCAACATGTTCAATTTGTTTAACAACATGTTGAATTATTTCATTATGAACATGTTGAACAAGTTGAACAACATGTTGAACATGTTGAACAACAGCTTGTTGAACAATTGTTGTGCAATTGTTAAACAACTTGTTGAAAAAAACTTGTTGAACAATACTATGACGTAATATGTTCCTAAAAACTAATTCAAACACATGTTTGAATGGGGACGCGATATTCCAACACCCGTCTTGAGGGTGTGATTACAGCCACCTATGCAATGGTGAAATTTTCATGCAAATCGGTCAACCATAACGAAAGTTATCTCACTTTTAAGTTAAAATTTTAAAGTGAATCCATTATGCATACAGTCACCGATGTAAATAGCCCTTGACTACTTGATATTAAAACTAGATATAAAACTGAATCAAACGGTGAAATTTTCATGCAAATCGGTCACACTTTTTCACTTTTTTAACGTTAAATTTTAAGGTGAATCAATTATGCATACAACCACCTGCACAAATAGCCTGTGACTGCTTTATAACAAAACTACATATAAAACGGAATCAAACAGTGAAATTTTCATGCAAATCGATCAATTATAGCGAAAGTTATCACACTTTTTCACTTTTTCTAAAGCTAAAATGGCAGCATGTTAAAATTATGCATACAGCCACCTGTACAAATAGCCTGTGACTACTTTATGTCAAAACCAGAAATAAAACTGGATCAAGCGGTAAAATTTTCATTTAAATCGGTTGAACATAACGAAAGTTACCTACTTTTCTAAGCTACTAAAATAAACATTATGCTTACAGCCACATGTGCAAACAGCCTGTGACCACTATTATGTCAAAACCAGAAAGTGGGTGGGGCTTCATTGTCTTCATTGATTTCATTGGCTTTTCATTGGTCATGTGATTCATGACGTCACGATGATTGACAGATGATAGACAGAAGTGGGCGGGGCTTCATTGTCTTCATTGATTTCCTTTGCTTTTCATTGGTCACGTGACTGATGACGTCATTATCACCATGGCAACGTCTGTTATGACGTCACAAAGTGAAGCAGAACCCCCTTTTTCATACTACTAGTAGCACATGCTACTTCGCCACAAGTATAACCCACATTGAGGCTGACGGTGTGTCTTAAGAACCAGTTTCAAATACATTGCAATATCATACCAATACATAATGTTATTCAAATGTGCATTAGTATCTTTAATTATTATCCTGGTAGTGGGGCCAGTAACTGCTAGAGCTTATAGAGATGACAGCCCGGATGTACGACTACTCAAAAAGATGACCAATGCGCTTTGGAACATCAGAGAAGATTTTAAAAACGATGTTCTGGAGGAATTAACCCTTAATGGAGTACACCCGGACTTTATTGTACATTACTATCAGAACAACCTGCTGGATATTGAAGAAAGGGACCAGCTTTCATGTTCACAGTGTCTGGTAAATGAAACATAACTTCAAACATAAAGTTCATCCAATTCAGTCTTAATAATCAAATTCTAGTTTGTTTTTCTGGTTAAGTGATCAATGATTTTACAATAAGTGAACAACGCAGAAGATTAATTATTTTTACGTAGATTCCTAGATAAGAACATATTTAAAAACTAAAAATAATAATTGCTTGAATAAAACTAAAATTATTAAAATATATTTCTCCCCTCGTGTAACCTCTTTAAACTTTAAGCTGGTATTTTGTTTTCCTGTACAGACACATCAAATTAAATACAACCTATCTAGCAAAATGGAGATGGCTATCATGCCAAATTTATAGAACATTTAACCTTTTTATTTAAGTAAGGCCCAATGACACAGTATAGGTGAATTGTACATAATTTGTACTTCACAATTTGCATGCGCATTGATTATATTTCATTTAAAGAACCTAGGTTTTGCATCCACGACGTATTCTTATTTAACCAATACAGGTTTGTCACTGTACTCCACCATAGCTGTACTATGCATCTAATATATATCATGAAAACACGTTAGTGAAGCTAAAGATGTATGGAACTTTAATTACAAAACTGATGCAGTACCTTAATGTACTGTATATGTTACAAAAATTCATTGTTGTCGCTTCTGATTTTGTGCATGAGTATATTAACATGAGCAACAACAAAAATGATGGCATACAACTTCAAATGGTGCACTAGCTATATATAAAATATAAGCTGTATGTTGAGTGGAGACGCAAATGCCAAACAACCACTGCAAAACTGCGAAAGTTACGATCGCACAATTTCAAAACACCTTTTTGCAATTCATAGATTTGTTAATTACTCCTAATTTCTCAGTAACAATGGCACATATAAATATATAGCGATCAGTGATAATCGTATTTAATTCTTTCTAAATGTAATACCAGAATAAAACCCACAAATACACCATGCTCATATAACGGATAAAGGATATTATGCCGTTTTTTCAATGCTAAAATCAACTTTTGCCATAAATCAATACTTGCTTCAGCTAAGAAAGGATATGCATCACATGCACCATCAAATATGAGCAAATTTCAGCATGTATAACTAAGGCTTTTATCAAATTTTATCTTCGAACTGTGAGGGTTTTGTCTTTTGCAAATGGATTTACATTTGTTACATTGTTACATTTGTTACATTTATTGCATTTATTGCAGTTTCTACTGAATTCAATAACATTTTGTTCTCAGTATTCTGTTAGAAAAAGGATTTTTCAATAGATTACACTTATTTGAGATAATTACTCAGTAGATTATTTCTCTTTATTCTCATGTAAACAGGCATTTGTTGGGGGTGTAATGGGCTTCATAAATGCCGGCGTTACGTTTGGAAACGTACGAGATTTTGCAGTAAACGTTTGTAAACATGTCACAGCTTCAATGGGCTATAATGGCGATATCATGTGCGGAGGCATTGTCGATAATTTCGGACCACATGTAAGTAAATACCTATTCTATTCATTTTCAACTCATCAGCAACGCTACATATATTTCAAAGTAAATATTAAATGTAATAAATTGGATTCAAAATGATTTTTTTAGTTTAGAAGAGGATTGAAAAGGTAATAAACGAATTATTTGCAAAAACTGAAATGCAGGTTTTCTACGTGTTGAACGCTACCGATATGAGTGCAAGAGAAGTATGCGAATTCCATGGAATGTGCGAAGAGCGCTTTCCAAAGTATGAGGCGGGATCAACGACAAAGTGGCCAAATAAAGAGACGTGTAATGAATTATTTATACAACTGTTTCTCATAATAACACCAAACTGACTGTATTATTACATTGAATGATAAGAGACTGAATGTTTGTACATAATTGTGTTTTTACTTAGCCCTACCCGTCTTTCAACCTTAGTCTAATGTAATATAAGCATGTAAAGTTTTTTTCCTTAAATGTTATAACGTCTCTTACTTACATTATATACTAAAATTAAGTCGTTTTCAACGAAAATGTTTTACATGGAGTATAACTCTTGCTACGTTTGTGACGTTTGCATAGCGACAAGACGAAAGAGGTTACGCTTGGGAGATGAAAGACCCCAAAAAGAAGATATGATAAGAATAGCCCATATATCAGACATCCACTTCGATGAAAAATATGCCCCGGTGATAAAATTATTTTATACACGATTCTTAATTCAACTTATTAAAATTATACTCAAATGGCATACATAGCTTATTCCCGGCCATAGTGGTTTTTTCTCTGAACTGTAATTCTAATAAAAAAATCAGTCAGTCAGTTTCTTAGAAGAAATATGAATATACTTCAATTACATTTTAAATTATACTGATTCTATTGTGCAACAATACGAGATCAAAGTTATCACAGTAAAAGCTGCTGAGCTGTATTCACTTGTTTCTTTTATTTTTGATATCCCTTAGATATTAGAAATGAATTTAATATCACCTATCTGTCCATCGTGATTGATACTGTTGGTATTTAATGTCCATGTCGGTTGGTATTTTAAGTCTATGTCTTTCCAGGGCAGTGCAGCGGAGTGTGATTTGAATATATGCTGTCGAGATTATTGGGAAGGAACGGTATGTTAAAGTACTAGAGATGACTAAGATATTTTGTGATAAAGATTGCATTTGAAGGTTGTGCTGGTTATATCATTTAGGGAAACTGTCTTAGCTGCAGCATTATGCAGTTAATTGGCTAAGTTTAGCACACGTGTTGATTAGTGTGTTTTTTGTTGGCTGTCACACCTTGCTTCTAACTACTAAAGCAGCTTTTCCAAATTACAACATTTGCTGTCGATTACTATATATTGATTTTTACAATACTTTTTTAAATGTAGGGTATTGCAAATGAATGGGGAGATTATTCTTGCTCTGTGCCTATTCCCACTGTCGAGTTGCTCTTTCAATTTCTAGCAGATAAGCAGCCTCACTTTGTTATGAACACTGGTAATTATTTTGAAAAGTTTAATTTGTAATAAATAATTTCTATTTTATTCAAACGAATGTTTTTTCTCTGTCTTGCTTGCCATATGCAAAAGTAAGTTGACACACATAAAAATTAATTGTGTCTACGTATACAGCAAAAATATATAATCTTGATATAGATTCAGCTTTGAACTAAACTGCTGGTATATTAAATTCAAGTTTTACTCATTAGATAACAGAAATTACAGAAATCTTCTGATATTCTGATTATGCATGTTAAACAGGTGATATTCCACCCTCAGTGTTATGGGAAGAGAGTCAGATGGGGCAAATTGCATATAGTCGCTGGGTTGCTGAGGCCATTGAGCGATTTATGCCAAACGTTCGTGCTTACACAACGATTGGAAATCACGGTAGGCAGCATATTGCGTAACATTAGAACTCAAATTATAAATTATTATAAGATTTGTGACAGCAACACCTATCGAGGAGAATGTCTAAAGACAGAGTAATTCAGCACACCGCAACAGAAACTTCTATTGCGAAACTATTACTGTTTCAAAGTATATTTCATCAAACAAGCAGTAACATGGGCTTTCTTTATTTCAGAAATGCATCCAACAAATTTATATTATGGCCAGAGAGAACAAATAAAGGTTCGTGTGCAATACATCAATAAACGTATGTCATAAAACAGTTACATAACCCTCATTTCCATAAATTCTCTCTCTCTCTCTCTCTCTCTCTCTCTCTATATATATATATATATATATATATATATATATATATATATATATATATATATATATATATATATATATATAGATAGATAGATAGAGAGAGAGAGAGAGAGAGAGAGAGAGAGAGAGAGAGAGAGAGAGAGAGAGAGAGAGAGAGAGAGAGGGAGAGACCTATATATAAGGGACCTGTGTGTAAAAAAACGGAAAGAAAAAGGAAAGAAAAACAACAAAAGGAAAAACAAATGTCAGCATTCTATCTTTTCATTTAAGGTCATTTTAGAATTTCACGGAGCTGAAGATATTTATTTCATTTAAATAGAATTACTATAAAACATTAATGTTGATGACTAGTATACAAATACGGTAAGTATCTAAATGCTGTACTTTTTTGCAGGCTCTTAACCGAAACATAACAGAGATGTACCAGTCTCTCTCTAACTGGACAGACGAAGCAGTGCACACAATGGAAATTGCCGGTTATTACTTCATGGACTTATTGCCTGGTCTGAAGATTATGGCTATTAATGGCAATTACGGGTAGTTTTTTTATTTCATTTATATAAATGTTGATGGTAATTCTGTGTGGATATTTCTCTTTTCAGGATAAATGTCGTACATGAACGAAAGGATAATTTTATTATAAAAGATGTGAAAAATAATAAATTTTATTTTAAAATGAATGCTGTGTACATATGCATGCTCTCAAGTTGATGAGAGACCAAGGCTCTTTGATCTGTCGTGTAACATTTACCGCTTTAAATGTTACTTCTTTAATTTTTGAAACAATGAGCACAACTGTATTTCAGACTTTTAATAGATATGCTTAGCAAGAGTGACTATATATATCTCCAAATTGGCTTGATTGTAAAAAAACCTCTGATCTTCAAGTTTTGGCTAACGCAGTTTCAATAGCGTTTGGGCCAGGTAACGTACGATAAAAATTACAACAAACAAAATATTTTGCTAAAAGTTCTTTAAAAAGTATAAAGCTTACTTCTATGTATAACATTTCACTTTATATGTAAGAATATCAGACAAGTATTATTTAATCATTGCAGGTATAGAAATAACCTTTATGGCGTTCTACTGCCAGACTCCCCTGACTGGCTGGCACATAGTGAATACCTTGAAAATGCCTTTAAAGAAGCTCGTGATCACGAAGATAAGGCAAGCATAAAACACATTTTTCAGGTTTGAAATTTGATAATAAGATGGAATTGGTAATATTACACATATAACGATATAATTGTAACTTAAATGCCGGATAAAAATGCGTGTCTGGTGTAAGAGGCAGGTCTTGAAATCTAAGTGTAAAATGATTCATACAGATTATTTTAAATATTATTTTATTTTCTTTATAGGTTCTTATATTGCACCATGAATCGATTTCGCGTTACGAAGGATTCACATTTTATAGAGAGTGGATTAATCGTATGATGGATACATATGGCGATACTATTTTATTCCAGTTGCAGGGTCATATGCACCGTGACGTTATTCAAATGGTAATAGAACAAGACCTTTGTTTAATTTTCTGTTGTTTTAGATTTTTCAAAGAAATCAGCAAGGTATAAAAGTGCGCGTTGAGTTGCACATCAAACTAGATTGCACATTAAAGACTCGTTCTCACCACTGATTTCAATAACAAATAAAAAGCGTTTACTTTTCACGTATTGTTGAAAAAAAAAACAGAGTCATTAAGATTTAGAACAGGTTAAACTTGACTGGTATGAGGATTAATCGTACGCCGCTGCTTGGCTGCTTTCACATAGTATAATAGCTTGAAATATTTTAATTTATTTGAATCTAAAACTGGTAGCAAAAATCAAAGACAGTGAATCATTTTTAATATGTTTTGATTAGTCTTCGGATGAAAACATAAACGCTACAAGTGCCATATTTATCATGTCTACAATGGGTACTAATCATCAGCGTAATCCTACAGTACGTATTATGTACCTGCATCCAGATACTCATTTGCCAATGGAGTGGGACCAGTACTACATAAACATCTCTGCAGCTGTTGGTACGTAAAACATACTTTTGGTTACAGCATAGTCAGTCATGCTTTTTGTCGCTATTTCAAAAAACGGTCAAATATGTTGCAACATCTTTCAAAAACACCTTCAGGACATATTTTTATTATATTATTAGATTTAAAATATAACAATATAATAGTAAATAGTATATCAGTAAATAATTTACAGCATAATAGCATAAACGTTTACTAATATAATAGTAAATTAGTGTAATATTTAGCATAAAAGTATAAATATTACCGTAGACGGTGTGACACCAGAGATTCTGCATATGTACAATACACGCGAAGACTATGGGATGGAAGATTTGTCTCTTGATTCACTTGAAGATTTTGCTGAAAGGTAATGACTACTTGAGCTGGAGCACATTTTTCTCCATCTTGGTTCTATAAAAAGGCTTCGTGTCTCCCTTATAATACAGTGATAAAATGTTTGGATTTTGAAATTCCCAAACTTTACTATATTTGTTACATGGGGCTAACATATGTTTTGCTCTTAAGATTATATTCTAGGTAGCATAGTCTCAGGCGGTGAACGATAAGCTTAAACCGTAAGCTTAATATTTAAGCAGACCTACGTCCAACAGTTAAGTACGGGGGAACCCACTTCCTCAAATAGGACGAACTCACAAAACTAGCCATTTTTTCAACAGCCCCACACCAGATGCCTTCTATTATAAAACGAACCACCCGGAAATGGGACCACTTTCTTTCAGTCCTACTTGTGATTGCAGTTTTTGGGATTCCACTGTACTTGGTGAGATCAGAGCCTGCTTTTCTTCTCGTGCACTTCGATTGAACACACTATAGGAAATACGCCAACATTCGTGTTGTTATCAGTCGTAAAAACATCGGACAAGCCCACAAATAGGATCCCGCGAAAGTAAGATCAGTTTAGTTCAATCCCACTGATGGTTCTTTCCCCAAAGTTCCAATGTATACTTTAGTAATGATAACGCATATACTTTAGTCGCTTCCATTATTTATCTACATTCTAATTACACATAAAAAGTAGCCATCAAGTTATTCTAGACCACGGACAAATCTGTTTATTTCTTTCAAAATGGGCAATTGTGAAATACAAACATAGAAAAGGGTGATTGACTATATTAAAAGTAGAAAATTATTTTAGTTTGTATCAAGAGTATGAGAATTTTACTATTCAGCATTTGGCGGTTTAACTAACGCTTTATTTCGTAAAACTAGTTTTTACCAGTAAAAGCCGAAATCACGTTCTCCGCTTTTAGATAGGTTTCCTTTTGTTTACGTTTACCACGCAATAGAAACGAAACTTTTCTTGTAGTTAGAATGGGCCTATTCCACTCTCAATCCATCAACCAATGAGAAAGAGGGGATCCTCTGATACTACGTCATTAAGATTATCTTTGAGATAAAGGTCATTCCCTTAAATCCCTAAATGGGTGGTAACAACTCACCTAGGCTTGTTGTGGGATGGATGGGAGGGAAGATAGGCTAAAAGTGGAGAACGCGAATTGCGCTTTTACTCGTAAAAGCTTAGAGCTTGTTTACGAAATAAAACGCAAAAGCTTTAAATTCGCTTATCTCCACTTTTAGATGGGACTAAAGTTCAGAGCAGGGAAGCCTGCCATTCTGAATGAACTGTGCGAGAAAGGTCGCATCAAAGCAATTACTCGTAAGATTTGTTGCCAATTAAGCAATGTTAGATGGGATTTGCAATTTGAAATGAAGTGGAGAAATAAAGCTTAATGGTTACTGAGACCGGGGTGTTGTTCACAGCGACCGTATGCCTAAGAACCGTCTCCTGACTAATACAATATGATTGTTCATAAACGGTCTGTTTGAAGAATAACACTTGCTACCCGGTTGCTAATCTGTTTCACTGATCCCTGTACACCTTTACGGTAGATTGTTTATTATTGTTCACAATTTTATCTACTACCTTTGTGAGAACACTTTCCTTTTTAAGAAGGACTGGTCAGGCACCAACGGTGTAGGTTTAGTAGGTGGGGCGCTCGGTGGAGATGTTGCTAATGGGGCTTGAATAGGATTTCCTTGTGGTACGGGATTGGAATCGTCTTGAGTATCTTGCATTGAAGCAGCAAGGCAAACCCAAATGGTTTCGGCATCCATGGGATCACCAGCAGTAGGGTCCGTGGGCTCAGGTCCAATACGCCGCTTGATCTTGACACGGGGAGACATACCTGGGGAGCTGTGTTGTCATGGCATTTGCAAACAGGCCCAGTGTGCGGCCCCCATAGTGATTGGTTTGTGATCCACCGAAAGGATTGGCGGACTAGACACCACTCTGTGTGGATGACTTGGCCTGTTCTGATGCTAGACCCGCCAGGATGTTGAATGTTCCCGCTAGATGTTGTACGGACAGGGTAACTCGGGACTGACCGGCTAGGAATAGAATCCTGTAAGTTGGCATTGAAAGAGGGAGGGACCTGGTCCCCCTTGCCTGCTTAGGGACGCCACGGCCGTTGAGCTGTCTGGGAGGACTAACACACTCCTGCCTCTGAGGTGCTCAGTACTATCCAAACGACTCACAGTTCCAACCAATTGATATGGTACCTTTTGAGCGGGGGCCATTCGCCTCTCAATACCTTGTCCTGACAATGTATCCCAATCCTCCCTGGCATGCATCTGTTTGGAGTTCTATCTCTGGGGGGGTGGGGGTGGGCTATGGAAGAGGGTGCCTTCGTTCATAATCTGTGGATCGGTCCACCATAAGAAGGAGGTCAGGGAAGCTTGTGATACGGTCATTTTTTTTTGCCTGTGGGGATCTCCCTTGTCTTAGCACACTTCTCACCTGTCTTTGGAATGGTCTGTAGCGCTGACGCCTCAGTGGGACTGTTTGCTCGGTGGCTACTAGGAGGCCTAGCAGGGACTCCATGAGTTCCGCGGTGGGAAAACTCTTGCATTCACCAAATCCATTCTTTCTCCCAGACAGACGATGTCTGGTTTGGACTTCAATTCTGACTTGGGGAGATTGACCACCATACCTACCTGTATGGCTGTGCGTACCAGTGCCAGGGTCTGACGATGGGCTGTATCTCTGTTTTCGCGTGCCAGGAACTATCGTCTAGGTACTGGAACACTAGCATACCTTTTAGGCGAGCCCATGATTTGAATACCCTCATTGCTTTCGAAAACACATATGGGCAATGGACAGGCCGAAGGAGCGTGTCAGAAACCAGAACAACGTTGAGCCTACTATAAAGCCCAGAAACTCTTTGGCTGACCGATGCATTTGGATGTGGAGATATGCGTTGGAATAGCCCATGGACGTGCCCCACATCCCGCCTGCAAGTTCTTTTATGACCTGGCCGGTTTCCATTTTAAAGGATGTGACTTGCAGAAACTTGTTCAGAGCGGAAAGGTCTATTACTAGTCTCCAAACCTCGGATTTTTTTTGGAGACAAGACAACCCTGCTGAAAAACGCTGATTGGCGCTCTGGCGTCTACTCTACTGGCCTTTTTTCTTTTAAATTTAGGACCATTTCCTAGTGCACTAGGTCTCTTCCCGAACCTTACGGGTAAAAGTAGACCAGGTTCTTTGATTCTTGGTGGGATAGAGGGATAGGCGGTTGACGGCCCTTCCGATCCCGTTTGAAGGAAAGGGGGTATCCAATTTTAAGCCAGCGGATTACGTTGCGGGGATCATATTTTCTCCCATTTTTGCCAAAATTTGCCTAGTCTTTCTCCTACGGGCAAGGATGCGTTTAAGGCTAACAAACTTTCTGAATCTCTTGAGTTTATTGAAGTATCGCCGGGGGACCAAGGAGACTCTGGGTCTCCTACTTGGTTGGCTGCTACCTGTTTGGTTCGGAAGACTTGGTGCTGTTGTTTGGCTTCAGCTTCTCGGCAGGGGGTTGGTTGTGACTGCATGCTTGGCTTTACTTGCTCGACAGGCTGCCGGTGAGTCCTCTTGCGTTTCGATGTCGAAACGACGCTCTAGACATACGGGACATGAGAGCATAGTCTTGGGATAGAGAACGGCTTTCTTAGTTGACTCGTTCTACTTGGCGGCAGATGGAAGCATGGCGCAGATCTCTCAGCAATTTACCTATTCACCAGCCGTGCTATCAGAACGCATCCCGCAGGAGTAAGACCAGGGATGTCATGAGGAAGGCGGACAGCGTGACCACATCTCTGGTCGCTAGTGCGAGGCATTCCAGTAGTTTGAAGGCATGGCATCATCGAGGTGTAGGTCTTCCCATCGTGTCTTCAGGGCTTTTAGGCGAGTATATGTTCAGTATAGTATAGTTCACTATATGTCGGGAGGACGCCTCGGTGGTCTAAACGTCTTTCTCCTCGATGATGCTGACTCTACCCGTGTGTCCTATTGTACCAGCAGGGAGGGCTGCTGCGGAGTGTAAGGGTTATTGTCTAGGAGAGGGCGAGAAATAGCGTCCGACGGTCTTTGTCCCTTTCTCGGTAGTGGGGCAGTTTCTTAACTTTTGAGCCGCAGTTGTAAATCCTGTAACTGTCTTTGCAACTGCGTTTGTAGGGCAAAGAAGGCCGAAAATTCCCCCGGTAGGTTTGGAGTCTGAGTAGGGGATGACAGTTCGTCTTGGGCTTTAAAAAATCCGTAATTGGCCTGTTGGTGTTGTGAACGAACGTAGACCCGATGCTGTGTATGTAACTGTAACTCGTTCGGGAGAAGGGGACTTACGCTAAACATTGGAGTCCTGAGGAAAGGTGCTGAGGAAAGAACTTTGCACCGATCCCGTCTACGATCATTCTGCCCTCTGTTTTTATATATCACCTTCCAATCGTCGGTGTAAGGTCTTGGTACTATGGGCAAGTGTTGAACTCGTGGCAGAGGGGTAAGCCGCTGTTCCTCCGACAACGGTCGCAAACCGTCCTCTGGGAGTCCCGTTTGAAGATTACGTGCTGTTGGGTGGTGAGGGCACTGCAACAGTTTGTGCTGTGAGCGCAGAGTGGTCTCTGTCATATGTGGAAGACAAGCAGAGAAGAAGCAGTGAGTGACTGCAAGTGCAATCTGCAATCACAGTTAGGTACATAATAACACTTAAGGTAACACTCCACGCTTTAGCCAGTGACTAAATGTTTGTTCTTTTTTTCATAAAAACGACAGTTCTTGTTGTCTGTTATGGCCACTGACCATCATGGCACCTCAATCCGATAGCCCAAGATCTAAAATGAGACATGGGTACTGCAAATGATACAGCGGGGAGTAGGGGTAGGGGGCTGCTTTAGATACGTATCCAGAACATGTTCTCGATGCCGTTGGTGTAAAGCATAGAAAAAACCGAAGTGACGTCATGAAGTGACCTCATCTGTTGCTATCGTTGTTGTGGGAACAACAGCTGTTGCCATTGTTGATGCTACCGTTGTTGTGGCAACAACAGTTGTTACCATTGTTGTTGCTACCATTGTTGTCATATGTATACTGACATTCAAAGACTTTTTATCATTTGAGACTGGAAGTGAAACCGAAGGGATGTATCAATGCAACATTTGTTCGAAATCTTACCTTTATGCATGCATACACTTCAGAAGTGAATGGAAAATTGGAGATAGAACCTATAAAAACGCCTATAACGGGAACTTTAGATGAGTCTTCTATGGAAAGTCAAAGCGTCAAACATGGCTGAAAAGAACGCAAATGCTTGTTAAAAATATGGTGCATTATACAACAGCCAAGAAGATTTGTTCAAACATATGGAACATTGTGGTGAGGGTAACGATGACAGCAGTTCTGAAAGTGAGTCAGAAACAGACTCTGTTTGGAATGATATGGTCCAAGAAGTCTACGATGACCATGGTGACGAATTTCAAGAAAAGGTTTCAGAATATGAAGAACAAGGGCTTGAAGATGAAGACGTGAAAGAGCCAGTGATGGCCTTCGACCCATTCATAAGCGTGGACTAAAACAACTGTTTATGAGACTATTCAAATATACCAAACGTCTAGGAAAAAGCGAACATTATCAAAACTTTTTACAAGACTTCAATTACTTTGTTGATGAAAAACATTATGAGTATTCAAAGACACCAAAGGCAGCTATAAGAAGAAACGATGCAATCTTTGAAGAGCTTCTAGATGAGGTGGAGAATGATGAAGGCAGCGACGAAGAAAGTGATGTGGATCAGGATAGTGAGGTGGAAAAGACTGAGTCAAATGAAGAACAATAGACGTATTTAACTAAACTTTATAATAAAGACTTTGTAAATCAACAAATGGTTAATATTGTTATTGATTTAAGCGCTGTCTTCAAAAAAGTGTATTAATAAAACTATTCAATATATATCTTGCTTTTTGGTGTGTAAACACTGTTTCAACGCTCTACACATATGAAACTGCAACGTTCAGCTTACCCTCCATTAAAGATAAAGTTTGGTAAAACATGGCTAAAATCGACCTAATAGTTTTAAAGTTGTGCTCGTTTGAATTTTGTTAGTAACTACCATAATACTTAAAGTTTTACTGAATACTTTGCTAAAAGCATGGTTAAAATCGACCTAAAAACCTACTGATACGCAAGAGGAGCCAAATCTTTCTCAGCTACTTCTGAAGATGGAGAAATCCTGGAATCCACGGGACCAGTCCGCGATAAGAATAATAACTCTAGAGATCGTTTTTTCTTTCTGAAACATGTCCTATATTGCAAGGAATACTTAATTTTAAGAGCCCGAGATAAGATATTCATGTTTTGTCATCTTGCTCCTTTTTACCGAATGCTAATGAAAATCAAAGAGATCAACAATCCAACTTTGACTTGGATGCGATTTTAAACGAAGGTGTTACAAAAGCACATGAAAGGTCCTTCGCTTGATTCAAAAAGAGTTAGTGGACAACTGGTTTAGCCAGGACTGTGACTCTGAATACATCAAAAAAAAATAAAAGAAAAATACGCCAAACCTGGTAGTACAGACAAACTGTCTGGTAAGAACATGAACGCTGAAATTTATCGTAACCTTCCAGAATACATGAAACATATAGATTTTTGGCTTAAAGCCGTTCAGCAAAATATTTGTGCCAGCGCAGTTGCTAATTTTAGAGCACTAGTATTTCTGTTACAAAATCAAAAAGACATTAAGCCGGAAATATTATCCATCCTCTGCAAACATCTTTCTGCATATACAAAGTTTGCTGCAAAAGCGTCATCAGATATCGCTGTTACAAGAAAACAGCAAACAGTATTCGCCTCATTCTTAATCTGAAATCGTTTAGCGAATATGTAGAGACAAAAAATTTCAAGCTGCAAAGCCTGCCAACGGCTATAGAGGTTGTGATACACGGTGCTTTTATGGCTTCCGTAGATGTTTTGGACGCTTATTACTCCTTATCGATACAGGAATGTGGCCAGAAATTTTTTAGATTTTATTTCAAAGGGCAGAGATATCAATTCCAAGTTCCGAAACTTTATTTGACTTTTTAAGAGCGCTAGGTTTTCAGAATTCATACTATATAGATGATACCTTCTTAACCGAAAGCTCCTTGAAAACATGCTTATGACTGTGGAAAATAGCATGAATGCTGGGTTTGTGGTAAACTATGAAAAGACAGTTCTTTAGCCCACTCAAATACTAACATATCTTGGCTTTATCTTAGATAGTTTCAACATGACAGTCGGGCCAACAAAGGAAAAAATCATAAAAATTAAGGCACTACTAACTCAATGATTGAAAAAACACTAACTCCTAACACAGAATGGTCGTTGATCGACTCTCAATTTTCCAAAGTCAGGAAATTGTATCCAAATATCAATTTCAATCTTTTAGCTTCAGGAAATTGGAAAAATGTGCTTCATGGTACCCCCAATCCTATGGCCTCTGTTTGTGACGCGTTCAGTCTTAAATGGAATACCATAAACGCTTTTTCCATTATTGGAAGAGTTTTGCAAAAGGTACAACAGGATAAATGCGATTTGGTTTTGGTTGTTCCTTTCTGGTCCAGGGAATATTGGTTCTCTAAACAGATCAACATGCTTATAGATTTTCTTATTCTTTCTCTAAAGGAAAGAGAGTACTCAATTCAGTGGCGGCTCACACCGGGAACATCAGAGCATGATTCCTCCTAATATAGATATCAGTTTCGCTTTTATTATGACACCTTATGATGAAACGCTATGACGAAACGCTATGACGTTTTTAGAGAGCACACACGCTGTCTATACATGGACACACACACTGTCCATACATAACCAAATACATGCGTGCATGCTGACTCAGACTCAGATTTTTTTATTACAGGTTTGAGGAGGGGTCAGAGGACGCTAATAACAGGTTTAAGGGGGAGGGGACACATCATGACGTCATTTTATGGCGTCACTTCCGGTCAGTTTTTTATATCCTTTGTTTCAATGGTATCAAGAACACACATGTATGTTCTGGATGTGTATCTAAAGCAGTCCCCTACCCCTACTGCGGGGTGCCAATACGGTCCCCGGCGGTCCTAAAATGGGTATTTGGTGCCAGGACGCCTAAAAGCATTTCTTTCGCTTGGACCAGGATCAGAGGTATACAATATGCTAAAATACGCGAGTTCTGTCCCATGGAGTGACAGCTTAAGCAATGACTGGCCATTCAACATTGTAGCTTCTGGTGGAGAAAAAAAGGCACACTTCCTTTGACTAAGTAAAGGTGTCACCGTAACGTGTAAACTCAACAGCTACCGGACCAAAGAACAAGTGCTTAAGTTTTTGCTTCAGCGTGAGCTAACTTTATCCATATTACAAGTAGAGATAAATCAGTCCCTTAGTGTTAAGATAACCTTTTTAGAAAGCAAATTCCCACCTTGGACTGTTCCCTTTTCCTGAAATTGGGGAGCACACAGAATAGCGTGTGTTGGTAATACCACGCTTAAAGGGAATGACCTTTATCTCTAATGACGCAGTATTAGAGGATTCCCTCTTTCTCACTGGTTGATGAATGGAGAGTGGAATAGGCCCATTTTAACTGCAAGAAAAAGTTTCATATCTATTGCGTGGTAAACGTAACCAAAGGGAAACCTATCTAAAAGTGGAGGTAAGCGAATTTAAAGCTTTTGCGAAATAAAATGGTTATTGACTATCACACCATGTTTTCAACATGGATGGTCCTGTATGAATCTAACGGATTTTTAGTGCACAAATCGACTGTATTTGAAATCCCAGTTGTTTTAACCTTATCAGTGAGCCTACAATTGTTTTTTTTTACAGTTTGCTCATTTTGTTCACAGGTGTTCTACAAAGATTAGACCCAGAACATTTTTTGCTTTTAATGTGATCCCTTCGCCTGGTTTTCACTCCTACAAACTTTAAAGGCTTTTTTACATTTTCCAGTTCTAACATTTGTAACGACATTAAAGCCGTGATGCTTTTCTATCGTTTTATTTTCGTAAAACGCGCTTTTACGAGTAAAAGCGCAATTCGCGTTCTCCACTTTAGATGGGGTTCCCTTCCGGTAAATAATACCACGCAAATAAAAATGAAATTTTTCCTTGTGAATAGAATGGTCCCTCTACTCTCCCTCCTGTTTTCCCTCCATCTCCAGCCAATCAGCAAGCGAGAACGATAAGACTTACGTCATTCGAAGACATCAATCATTCCCTTCAAGCCCAAAAAATGGTGACAACGCACCCAGGCTTGTTGCGGGTTAGCTGGGAGGGAAGATAGGCTAAAGTGGAGAACGCGAATTGCGCTTTTACTCGTAAAAGCACGTTTTACGAAAATAAAACGATAGTTTTACTGGATGGAGCCCGACCTGGGATACTCTGATGCTATGTAATATCATGCAAAAGGTACAATAGTAAATCAACTTTATTGACCTTAAAAAATTTATTTAAAAGTAGTAAATCCAAAACCTGATTTACGTAAAATAAAATTCTTAACACAGAGGAAATTAGCTCCGTCTGTGCCAGTAAAAGCATGCTGGCCTTAAGGCCTGAACACATAAATGGAACACAAATTGAAGTATTGTCACGATCTCTAGCATAAGTGAAAATACTGATAATAAACACCTTAATCATAAAATTAAAAATTACTACACACCCACAGGGTGAAGGTGTAATCACAGAATTATAAATTGTTGAGAACTGTCACAATTTGCATATGGGATCAGTCCCAGAAAATGGTACTTACGGTACTCATGGTATGGTCACTGTAGGAATGGGATACCTTCTTCATGGGATCAAGTGAGGCTAGACTATATCGGACCGGGTAAGGAGAAGAGATGTCTGTCTCTGTTCTCCCCCCCCCCTCTTTTTCTTAGTAATAACTAGAAAAAGGGGTTACATAATCAGCCCTGAAGAAGGAAAATCCCTGCTACAGTGACGGTACCTTACAACAGACTCTTGAATATGGTACGAAAGCATAAACTGTCTTGGTCCCAAAAATATGGGATCGAAAGAAAACTTCGCTGTGAGTCGTGGCTAAATGTCTCTAGAAGCGGTTGTGGTCCATCAGGAGGTGCGGTTATTCTTGAACTTATGTTGATAGCCGCCTCGACCCTTGGATGGTCCACCTTTCTGTTTGCCCTTGCTTTTCGGTCTAGGGGTGACCGGTCTGTTAACAGAACAAAAATTAAGCCTTAAATGTTGATTCTGCCGCTATAAAAGGGGCCACCGAATAAACCCCGGAGATCTCATCTTGGGAAAAATCTTTTAGGTAATATTTGATAAAAGAGTTAGGTGAAACCCAGCATCCCGTTTTGAGGATTTCAGAAAATGACACATTGCGTAAAGCCCTAAGTGAATTTGCCACCTGTCTTACTTGATGGGCTTTAACGTTCAACTCTGACAGGAGATTGGTATCAGACTGTGACCCTTCATAGGCTGTGATAATGACCTCTTTAATGTAACGAGAAATCGTTTGTTTGGAGATGTCCTTATTGAAATTCGGCATGTGGGAAATGATCAAGGCTTTTTGACCTGATGACCGATATGTTTCCGAAATAACTAAATACTGTCGTAGTGCTTGTACGGGGCACAAAGACACCCGATCTTCCAGGTTGTGTTCTTCGGGTAGGGACGGTAGGGCTATATGATCAAATGTGCCCATCCCGTGAGTTTTGATATGTGTTTTGCCCATAAATCCCGCCCTTGGTACGAGGAATACCTTATCCCAAGTCCCGTTTTCCTTACTCACTGTTCTGTCTAAGGCATGAATTTCACTTCTTCGTTTGCCTGATGCCAACGCCAAAAGAAAGGTGAACCTTAAGGTGGCATTTTTAGCTGATATTACAGATTCGTCAAAAATGTCAGGTCTTTGAAGAAAGCGAAGAACTAGTGACAGATCCAATTTTGCCACTGTGGGCGTACTGGGGGGGGGGGAATTCACTTTAAAGTGTCTGATCAATTGTGACAGGGCGGAGTCTTCTCCTGGGTCATAGCCTGTGGAAGCTTTGAGTTTAGATCCTATGGCTGCCCTATATCCCTCTATTGAACCTACTTTTAAATGTTCGTCCGTAAATAGATAGTCCAGAAAATCGGCCACGACTGGTGGGGATGCCTGGAATGGATCTATTTTCGATTTGGTACACCACGAGGCAAATTTATTCCACTGGGCTCTGTACACCTTAGCTGTGGATTGTTTATGACTACTAACCATTTTATCCACTACTCTATTCGAGAAACCTTTCTTTTTTAAGAAAGATTGGTCAGACACCACAGGTGCAGGTTCAGCAGGTGAGGGGCCGGGTGGAGGTGATGCCAGTGTGGTTGGGATAATAGTTCTCTGTGGCATGGGATCGGGATTGATTTGACCACCTTGCATTGTAGTAATAGGGCAAACCATGGGGCTTCCGGCATCCATGGGGCCACTAACAGGAGGAATCGTGGTTTCAGTTTGATTACCCTTTGGAGAACTTGAAGGAGTATTGCCTGTTGGGGGAAGGCGTACAATACTTCTTGGGTTGGCCATGGGCAATTGAGTGCGTCCACCGCCCAAGCAGATGGATCCGGGCAGGGGGAGATAAACCTGGGCAGTTGGGTCGTCATGGAATTGGCGAATAGGTCTATGGAGGGGGACCCCATGGTGATTGCCCTGTTACCCATCGGAAGGATGTGAGTGCTAGGCACCATTCCGTGTGAATTACTTGTCCCTCCCTGGAGGCCAAATCTGCCAGTACATTGAGTTTTCCCGCTAAGTGATGGGCTGTTAGGGTGATGCGACACTGGCGAGCAAAGCAAAGAATCTTGCATGCTAGTTTCGAGAGAGGAAGAGACCTGGTCCCTCCCTGTCTGTTTAGGTAAGCTACTGCCGTAGAGTTGTCTAGAAGGAACCGTACGGATTTGCCCCTGAGAATGTGATTCAATCTGTTTAGGGCTATCCACACTACTCGTAACTCTAACCAATTGATGTGGTAGCTGTTTAGGGGGGGGGGGCCCATACCCCTTTCCATACCTGGCCCTGACAGTGTATCCCCCAGCCCTTCTGGGACGAATCGGTCTGAAGTTCTATCTCTGGGGGTGGGGGATGAAAGGGGACACCCTCGGTCATCACTATGGGATCGCACCACCATTGTAGGGGGATTAGAGTTTTCCCAGAGATTTTTGTTTTGGCACGGGGAAACCTCCCTTGTCTTAGTGCGAATCTGACCTGTCTTTGAAATGGTCTGTAATGCAAGCGGCCTAAAGGGACCGTTTTTTCGGTTGCAACTAGGAGACCCAACAGGGATTCCATCGCCTGTAAATTCACGTTTTTGTCTGCTGGGATTGCTTTTATTGCCTGACAGACTCTTTGGCGTCTCTCCTCGGTAGGAAAGGCTCTTGCATTTTTTAGATCCCATCTTTCCCCGAGGAATATAATGTCTTGTTTGGGTGAAAGTTCCGATTTGGGTATGTTGACTACGAGCCCTACCTGAATGGCTTTTCGAACTAGAGTTATAGTTTGAAGACGGGCCGCTTGTTTGTTTTGATGGGCTAGTAACCAGTCGTCTAGATATTGGAACACCAACATGCCTTCCAGGCGAGCCCAAGACTTCAGAACTTTCATTACTTTTGAAAACACATACGGGGCCGTGGAGAGGCCGAAAGGGAGTGCCCGAAACCAAAAACGTTGTAGGCCTATTTGAAAGCTTACGAATTTTTTGGTTGAATGATGTAACGGGATATGGAGGTACGCGTCTGACAGATCTATCGACGTGCCCCACATCCCTGCCTGAAGGCTTTCTTTTATAACTTGGGCTGTGTCCATTTGGAAAGTTGTGGTCATTAGGAATTCGTTGAGGGAGGAGAGGTCTATGACCAATCTCCACCCGCCTGATTTCTTGGGGACTAGGAAGACCCTGCTGAAAAAGGTTTCCTGGGTTTCGGGCATTTCCTCTATGGCCTCTTTTTCTTTCAGGGATATCAACATTTCCTGAAGGGCTACATCTTTGTCTGACCCTTTGGGGTAGGAGGTGACTAAGTTTTCTGGTGCCCAGGCAGTTAGGGGAATAGGGACTTTGTGACCCTTTTGATCCCGTTTGAACGGTAGAGAATACCCGTTTTTGAGCCATCGGACTACCCGACGAGGGGCACCCATATCTGCCCATGCCTTCCAGAATTTGCCTAGCCTTCCTCCTACGGGCCAGCAGGAGATGTAGGAATGCAAATCGTTTGGATTTTCTACACTTATTAAAGTATCGCCAGGAGACCAATGAGTCTCTGGGCGGTACTTTGATTGGCTGCTACCTGCTCTGTTGCGGCGATGGGACCTCCTGTCGACTGCTGTGGCCTGACTTGGGCTTCTTAGCCGGAGGGGGTTGCGATTGGGAGATGGGCTTAGCCTGCTCCGAGCTTGGGCGTTGAACTCTCCTGCGTTTGAGTGGGCGCCGGAATGATGCACGGGACATTCTGGACATCAAGGCGAAGTCCTGTGATAGGGAGCGGCTTTCTTGATTTACTCGCTCTATTTCCGCGGGGGGAAATAATTCTTTTTCACCCAGAATGGGAGCATGACGCAATTTCCTCAACCCTTTCACACTCGACCAGCAATGTTGTAAGAAGGCATCCCGTCTGAGGAAAACCATGGACGTCATAAGGTAAGTAGATAGTTTGACAACGTCCCTGGTTGCAAGAGCCAGACATTCCAACAGTTTGGATGTGACCGGATCATTGAGGCGTAGATCCTCCCAACGCGTTTTTAACGCTTTCAGCGTGTGATCCTGAAATGACATTACATTAAGGATATTTCGTGAGGACGCCTCAATGGTCTTCGCGTCTTTTTCCACTAGTGGAATGTCCGAATCGTTGCGAACCGAGGGCATCCAAACCGTGCGCTTCGACGGTTGTTCCAAAGGTTCTGAAGATATTAGGTCGTCCGATGGTCGATACGGGCCTGGTCTTACAGCACAGTGGTGCGAGGCGTGAAAACGGGATAAGGTGCGGCCCTCGGCGTTGTCCATCTTTTTGAACTCCTTTGTTCGAACTGTTACAGCGTTAGCGATGCCTTCGCTGGTAGGTAGCGCAATAAATGGGTCTTGATGCAGCGGAGCCGTCTGAGAGGTCATCCGGATAGGAGGATCCTCTTTATCGGTCGTAGGAGAGCTTGCAGTGACCCTAGCCAGGCGGGCAATTTCCTGAATTGCGTCGCGAAAAGGCACGTCTTCTGGAGTTATTGTAGATGAGGTGATGGATGGGGTGGCATTCTCGCTTCGTGGGGTGAAATCCGGTGGGGAGGGGGTCCTGATTGGGCGTCTCCCTGCTGCTGCCGGATCTTTCCAGAGCTTCTGGCCACTACGAGGGGATCTGATATAGTCTATTTCCCTGAGGGGAAGGCGAAACTGAGAGGAAGGGGGTGTATCTGTTGTCTCTTCACCCGATTCCTCACTTTCAGACTCTTGATCCTCTGACTCCTGTTCGGGTTCCCGTTCGTGACTTGTGCCTGCCGATTGTGATGGTACGTCACCCGAAGGGGTATAGATCTCCCGTTCTCTGTTGAGTGGAATGGAAGACAGATGGGATGCCACTGACTGGACCAACTCTTCTTCTTCCTCCTCTCCCAAAAGGCCTGATCCTTGCCCTGATGGGGGAAGACCCGAGGATTCCGCGTCACTGATCACTTCCACTGACGGTAGTTGTGTGCTGGGATCTACACGAGAAGGGAATGGAGTGGTGAGTGGCTGTAGGTCTGGTGGTGGTCGCGAAACTGTGGCAGAAGGTTTATGTTTGCGGCGAGAAACCTTGCCTTGACGTTCGACTTGCTGTTGGAGATCTAGCAATTGTTTTTGTAACTGGGCTTGCATCGAGAAAAAAGCTGAAAACTCCCCAGGCAGTCGCGGAACTGAAGGAGGGGACGACAGCTCTGATTGTGCCGGAATGCCCAACTGACCGGCCAGGGCCGCGAAACTGGAGCCCGAAGCCGTATGAGTAACTGTCACTGGTTCCAAAGCGAAGTCTGTTTTCGGTGTCGTTTCGGCTTTATCCGTATCCGAGGGTGTAATAGCCCAAGCCTTCCTGAGGGTTTCCAACTCTTTGCCTTCTGGAATCTCCAGGTCGGCCACCGTCTCGGTATATGCTTTACGTTTGCGGGATTTCTTGCTCTTCCTGTCCACCGCAAAAGCATCGGACTCCGAACCCGTATCCATCTTAACGGGAGACGAAACTTGTTCCAAAATTACTGAGCTAGCTTTACGCATAGTTACTTGACCGAAATCCGAGGATGCACACGGGGATAAAGACAAGGCTTTACGTCTGTCTCTTCTCCTATCATTGCGTATCCTGTTCTTGAGAATAAGTTTCCACTGTTTCGGTGACAAGTGATGGCACTCGGAGCAAGTATTCCACTCGTCGCAAAGGGGTACACAGTTCTTCCGTTTGCAACGGTCACAAATAGAGTGAGGGTTGAAGGCTGAAGGTGGGTGGGTGCACTGCAGAGATATCGGCTGACCACGCAGACTGGCTTCTGTCATATCTGAAATGCAAGCAGAAAAGACAGATAAGTTATCTGTTCACGTCACGGCAGACTGGACAGATAAAAGAACATTTAGCGCAAAAACGAGAGTTATACCACCCTGGAGTGTTAGCAAATAGTACCAGTACGCACTCTGTTCGAATAGGCGCTAAAATGATGCTCATAGGCCTCTTAGGGCTGTGTCGAATGAAAGATATTCAAAATGGGCCTTCGATGGTCCCATTTTCGGGATGTAGGAAATTATCCCATAAACGGGATATGACCATGGGCCCGAAAAACGGGATCGATTTCCGGGACCTTAGACGGTACCATCTAGTCCATTTGTGGGCCTCGTCCGACTGATCCCATAAATGGGATTCGGGCCTGATCCCAGGCAAATGAGGTGCCACAAATGGGCCACTTGGTGCCGAAAAAAAACGGCACCTCGGAACCATGTATGGGATAACGTAGTCCCATAAATGGGCTTTCAGCAGAAATTTCGCCAAAAATAGCTCGAAACGTCTATGAGCATAATTTCGCCTGAACCAGAGCCAGCAGAGTCTGGAGAAATCCTGACCTAACTCGCAGGTTCCGAAGGAGTGTCTAACCAGCAAAAATGGCCATACTCGTAATGGTACCATAAGCTGTGGCTAACTAGGGATCAAAGCAGGCACAGTGGGCTGCAGAGATTCTAGCAACTCCGAGGCGGTGTGTGCATGAACTAGAACAAAACTCCGGTCCTGTAGCTTCCGTGTGGAGAAGAGAGGCACACTTCCCGGGACTAAGAGGTGTCTCCGCTGCGTGTAAACTCAACAACTACCAGACCGAAAGAAACAGTGCCGAAAAATTGCTTCAATCCAAGTAGAAATTTATCCACACAAAACACAAATCACGTAAAATAATCCAAAAATGTGAAAATAGTAGATTAAAGCAAAATCGCACCTTGCTCAGTTCCCTTTTTTAGATAAAAAAGTGGAGCACACAGAAAGGCGTGTGTTGTAAACACCACGCTTGAAGGGAATGATTGATGTCTTCGAATGACGTAAGTCTTATCGTTCTCGCTTGCTGATTGGCTGGAGATGGAGGGAAAACAGGAGGGAGAGTAGAGGGACCATTCTATTCACAAGGAAAAATTTCATTTTTATTTGCGTGGTATTATTTACCGGAAGGGAACCCCATCTAAAGTGGAGATAAGCGAATTTAAAGCTTTTACGAAGTAAAAAACAGGATTCGAAATAAGTGTCTCATGTACACCGTTCGGGCACCTCAACCACCACAGCCATTCGATCAAATTGTTCAACAAATCGCCTTTTTGTATCACTTTGGCCAATAATTAGTAGGATTTCTGACACAATTTTATTGAGCCTGATATTCATACATTTCGTGAATGTTTCATAGCGCTGTGCATAATGGACAACAGTGCTTTTTTAATAGTTTTGAATATACCGAAGTGGCCTATTCATAGAAGCCCATTCTGTGCAGAGAACCCACTGGTCGCTTTTCAGGTGTTATCCCTCTCATAATGAGCGCCATTGACTCACTGTCGTCGATATCCCGGCTTGACGAGAATGGCAGGGATTATTGATTGAATAGAGCCAATTTGAAGGTTCAGTTGCAATCAGGATTGAGTCATGATCTGAATCATCAGGAGCTTTTTGGGGTCGCAGCTTTTTTATTTAAATCAACCGCTTAGATTAGCTTGCTAAATGGAAATGTAATCAACTTAGTTCATACCAATTCCTTGATCCGTTAAATAATCATCAGTTCTGAAGTTGGACTTTCAATTTTGAGCATGTTTCTGCTTCTTCCTCAGGTGTGAAAATTGCGGACCTCTTGTTCAATATAATAACTGTCTGTAATCGTTTTGACTGTGCCGTGTATATGGAAATTAGAATATATACTTGGTAATGATGCAAAAGTGACATTCCCGAACAAATGTGCCAGGGTCGAAGAAAGAAGCTCACTGAACCGAAAATTAGGGTTTACAACAAAAGAACTTTCATGTCGGGTAAAGGGACCATTCTGGTGTTCTGCCATGCGTTGTTCTATTTCCGATCTTCCACTGTACTTTTTTTCATTCTTAGGCTGATGGTTGACGACGATTTGTATTACCTGTACGAATGGAACAAGCATACCCGTGGGCCTGGGACAGAGCCTGAGGAGTGCGTGGGACAGTGCCGGGTAGAGGCGTACTGTGACATGATGACAACATCTCCCGAACGATACGAACAGTGCATGCAGCAGTTCCGAGCTCACACTCTAAACAAAGATATAGAATTTGCATACAATTCAAGTGTGACAAAAAGGCGAGGCGGTTGCTCTTGTCATTTGTGTCTATTTATGGTCATTTGGTTAATACGCTATTGTTTTGTTCAGAATTGTGCCCCTTCTGTATAAATTGTTGCCTTTGAAATTCTAAAGAAAACAGATCAACAGTCAATATTCAAATTTATAAATTTCTTATTTTGAGAAAATATTCATAGTCAATCCCAAATAAAATGGACTTAAAAAATAGAATGATAGACAACAAGCCGTTTCAAGGTCTACTGAAAGTGTGTATTCCCGGATCAGCATTACCGTTTCTTTCCCTTTCCGCTTCAGACACGTAATATTTAACAAGCAATGCTCCTCAACGTTCATAGTTATTATTATAAATCCGCTTAGAACTTAATTCCTCACAAAAATATTATTCCTCAAAGACTTTGGCCAGTGATTAAGGACCTAAGTGGTGAAAAAAAGAAGGAATGCTCGAAGATAAGCATTGCACTTACCGTTGTTATAAAACCGATGACCTCTGAAAGATCTATCTATTATGCATAAAAACACAGCGGATGGATATTTCAAAAAGCAGTCCCGACAACAGAGAGAACCGCCGTAGAGGTTGGCTGCTGGACAACAGCGTTGCACTTACTTCATTTAATCTGCCTTTTGTGTGCAGTTTTCAACACGGGGAGTTTTTTTTCAGGGCACCTGACCTAAATGCTGCAGCTGCCAACGCGGTCGTAATGGCGCTGTCTTAAATGCCGTTGACCAGATTGTCGTGTCGTAAATGTCGCTGACTTTTATGTTGCTGGCCTAAATGTCATACATTAGTATATGCAAACAATTAAATTTGAATGAAACGTAAAAAAGATTGTCGCAGTTCTTGGCTTGCAAGGGGTATTTGAATTTGTGCGAGCAGCCGTTGGTATCTTTTTTTTTTTCTTGACAGTGATCGGATTTCTTGTGTCATCTCCTCCACTGGCACTAGGGGCCCTAGGGCCACGAAACTTGGGACTCAGGTAGAACTTGATATGAACGTGTGCCTGAGATTTTTTATTTTCGTCTTCGACTTCGTTTTCTTGTTTAAAACGCCATGTGAAAAGAGTGTATTTTTTGCAAGTAAATGCAGAGCATTTCACGCATAGCACGGCACAGAATACAGTTGCTCAGCTTTGTGCGAGCTCTCACTGCGTAAATAGATAACACGGCGTATGCCTGACCAGTCAGTAAAACCTTAAGTCAACAAAAACTAAACACTACTCGGCTTATAAGATGTATTCATGCGTTACAATTTTTGTCAAGTGTTTAACATTTCGCTAGCGAAGTGAGGTTCTAGTTTACAACTGTAGCACTGAAGCCGTTTTTGTTTGATTGCTTGGGTCAACATTGCAACACCTGTGTTTCACCACTACAGTACATGTAATCGCAATGAATCTCTGAGAGAGGACAACAATTAACTATCTAAGCAGCTCGCAAATCGAACGATTTTTCAGTCTCATTCCATGCGTCTCCCCACTCCCCCACCCCACCCTCCTTCCCCCTCCCCCCTCCCCCCCCCCCAAAAAAAATTGGTTTAGTTCAGCTTGCGGAGTAGTACTCTAATCTTTTTTCCTGTTGTAGGTTGAATATGTATTAGCTATCGTTGAGAAATAAACCTGTATTATCAGGAAATGACCAGGTTCTCATTCATGTACTCAAAAAAAGGGGTTTAGGCCCCCCTCGTAATCCCTTTTCAGGCAAATACTGCCAGGAGCTTGGACAGGGTTGGTGCATTGAGGTATTCATTATTCAGCGTCTACCTTTGTTCCTTTATTTGCGCTAAATTAAGTAAACAGCAAAATTCCACAGCTCTTCCACACTTGGTATCGATACTCTGCCAATGGTCTTCACTTGGAATTTATTAGACAGGCATGTCAAAAACTGGGGCACAGTAGTTTGAGTATTAACATAACATTTGTCTTTGTATCGCTTTTTTTTTTTTTGGTTACGACTGGAATAAACGTTATAAATGGATAAATGAGCAGTTTCATAGAATGCTATTTCAGTCAACGTGAAAAATAAGGAAAAATGGATAATTAGTTAATGTTGAAGGGCATTTATTAGTTTGAAGGAAAACGTGTTTTTTATTAGTAAATGGTCACGCAACAATCCGTCATTGGTGTTTCCAAAGTGATATAATGCAAGCAGTTTCAGAACGGGTACTCTTTTACCGTCCCAGAAAATAATCAGTGAACTCTTATAAACAAATAAGTGAACGCGTGTTGAGTAAATACTGTACTCAAGGCGTACTTAAGATGCACAGGTACAATCGTAAGTGCGTGTTAAAAGTAGCATTCTTTTTGGCAGCTGTTACCCTAATCATGAATGTTTATTACCCGAATTCGACCTATCGCAGGGCGGATTTTAATATTTTTAACAGCGTGAACATTCGTAGGATTTTTTCTCAGTTAGCAAAACCTCATGACATTATAAATGCGAAATTTCTTGCGGAATTTAAAAATCCTTGCTTTCTGGACACCTACGACACACAAATCACGGACAAGCAATTTTATAGCCACCATCCGTTGGTTTCGCACCTTGAAAAATATTATGGAGTAAAACTTCTTTATCGACTTCAGAGAGCCAAAATAGAATACAAAGAACAGTTCTTTTCAATAACAACAAAGCGTTTGCGGTGTTTACCGTATTATTACGTTCTTGGTGTCGCCAAATCTGGTACGACTGACCTCTACCACCGCATGCGATGCCAAAGGTCAATAAAGGAAACTGTACGTAAGGCTTCTGAATGGATGGGCACTTATCGATTCCAAAATTATTCACTGTCGGATTATATTGATTTCTTTGACCCTGCAGCCGTTGGGATGGCTAAACGCTACCAGGATACTCAAAACAAACGAACGCTTAGGACGCGACTGTTTGGAAAACAAGTGGAAGATATAGTTGGCGACCACAGCACAAACACGCTCACTGTTCGCTCGGCTTATCGGCACGGTATGCCACATTTTATAATGTTTTTGTTTTTAATCCAACAAAACCATATTGCCAAAACCACTTCAAGACATTGTCGTAACTGAGACACAATGCCTTGGACCTCGTTCACATGCAAGGTTTATTTTTTTGGTATAAGTTTGCGGTTGGTAATCGTCTTTCTTTTTATTTTTTTCTTCTTTTTTTCTTTGGAGTGGGGGGGGGGGGGTTGGATTTGCAATCCTGTAGCCTGGCCAATCTCTTGTGCCTAGCGAATATTGCGACATTGGAAAAACATTGGGTCGATGTCGCACCCGAATCTGGATCAACGTCGGGTTTTGGTTGATTTTGGGAATCGAAACAACGTCTATCCATCGACGTTGGATAGAAGTCGATTATCCGACGTCTAATCAACTTTCCGTATAGATTGGAAATGGAAGTAGAAAAAATGTCCAGACGTTGTATAGGCTTCGGGACAGCGACATTGTACAGACGAAGGGAAAATCTTAATCAAAATTGCCATTAAAACAGCAACAATTATAGTGGGGTCACCCCTGCATCACAGTCCCCCCACCCTTGGGTCATCCATTTGCGCAGGATACTATGAAGTGAATATTTTTCAACAGGAGGTGGCGAAAACTTGTGTGATCTTGCATATTAGAAAGGGGCATTTCTGTGGGTACTCAGAATACAGAAAATTATGCTTAAGTTTTCCGTGTCCGTAGAAGAGGTATTTCTATGAAACATAAAGCTTAAGACATGGAAAGGTTACGGTACAGGGACACCCGGCCTGGTTTAACACAGCACAAGTTTGCTGTAATTACCAGGGTCGAGATCAGACTTCCTGACTGAAAAGAAATATGCGTCCACGAATGCTGAAAACACCCTTGTTTAAGGTCCTGCTGTGTTAAGGAGCAGTGACTGTAGTATCGTAGAAAACCCCTTATTTTTTCAGAAGTCCCAGTGTCACTTATGAATGGAAAATGTGGTTAGCTTTTTTTTTCATTTTTTATTTTTTATTTTTTATTTTGGTGATGCTTTCTGTGCCACGGCCGAGAACTGTACATTAAAATAGTCAGGGTCTTTGTGTGCATTACGCTGAACATCAAGCTATTTTATATCGCTCAAACTCCAAAGCCAGGGGGATATCTGTTTTAAGGTGATTAAAATAATAACTTTAATAATAATAATAATAATAATAATAATAACAATAATAATAATAATAACAACAATAATAATAATAATAATAATTACAGTGTATGTGACGAAACTGGAGCGGTAATACACATCTGGTCATTGTGTCTATTATCATTTTTTCTTTTATTTTTTTAGGCGAAACGTTAAATGGGTTGCAGTTACCAAATTCAACAGCGGAAGTTGTCAAAGCCCTCACACCAAATGCCCGCTTGCTGTTGGTTTTCCGCAATCCTATAGAGCGAGCTTACTCCCAGTATAAAATGTTTTATGCCGTGAGTCCAAAGGACTTCCATGCTGGTGTCACCACTGCAATAAACTGGTTCAATGACTGTGTCGCAAAATATGGTTATTCGGAGTTTTGTCTTTACACGGGTGAACCGACCATGCAAAGCAACGTATCAAGCACCTTTAACGATATAGACGTTGTTAGGAACAGTTTGTATTATTTATTCGTGAAAGAATGGCTTGATATTTTTCCAAGGGAACAATTTCTATTTATAAAAGCGGAAACGTATTACAACGATACTGTTGGTTATATAACTAAGCACGTTTTCCCATTTCTTGGGTTGGCTGACAGACCGCTTACACTGAACGAAACAAACTGCATGAAGGATAGAAAACCTGTTCGTGTCAGGGCACGTTTTCTGAGAACGGGAGAAAAATATGTCAATCCTAACTTCAAGAAACCAATGCTTGAAGAGACACGACAATTATTAAAAGACTTTTATACCCCTTACAATAAAGCGCTTGCCAACCTGTTACGTGATAACACCTGGAACTGGTGGTAGCCGATTGACACTGAAAATAAGTGAATTTTCCTGACTAACGCAACACATTCACAAGGAGGAGGGAAGGAGGAGGAGGGGGGCTACTGTCAGCCATGGCTCGGGGGGAGGATGCACAGAGCCAGAGACACTTCTTTTTCACTCGCAGTCTTTCCTTTTTTTATATTCATCGTTCTTTGGGCTACGACCTCTGCCTTAAGTAAAAGTACGATCCTTTAGCTTTTTTATTTTTTTTCCTTCTTCAAAATTTGCTCTCTTTAACCTTCAGTGATCGTTAAACGTCAATCACTTGGCCTTTTAAATTCTCATATTTATGATCTTTTGAATTTGAAATACTACCATGTTTTTATGTTAGACGACAAAATGTTTTTTTGTTGTTGTTAACATTGCCTGTAATTCTCCTGATGCAATAAACAAGATAAACAAATTTCAAACAACAAAGCAACATGCAATTTCTGATCAAGTTTTGTATCTTTAATGACAGTCATTCAAAGGAGTCCGGTAAGAGTCTAGATATTTGGTATGCGCAAAGAAAAAAGTAGAATGAGATATTAGGTTATGGGTAAAGAGAAATATTTTTCGACTTTGACTCCTTATTTTTATTTTGAGAAGAATCAGTTGAATGAATGCATTTGCTATTTTTGTATGTTTCTTTTTAGATGTAAAACTTTTCTTGCAGTGACTTTACTAAAACAGGAATAAATTGAAATTTTGCGAACTAGAGTCATTATTTTGCATTTTTTACATTATGAAATTACTGGTTAGTTAGAAAATAAATATAAACCAAGGTGTTGGCATGATCAGTTGCATAATAAAAAAAGGGGGGATGTAGACATGAATAGAATCTTATAGATATCTGTAGAAGCTGCGGTTCAAGTGTTAAGGAATTTGTTTTTACTTTATGTTGCCACTTGAGATAGTTTTACTTGATCCACCTCCAGATAACTGACATTTTTGTAAGAGTATAAGTGTACATGTTTTTAATCGGTGTGATATTAAGATTTCTGTTTTTAAAGCACCCGTGTGCAGTGCAGCATTTGAAACTGAGTTCAGATTTTTTTTAATCTTAGCATTACCAATAAAGAAGTAGCCAGTAAAAAGTCTGTTTGTTTCTGTGTAATCTGGTTTGATTGAGATTCGGGTAGATTTTCCATTAGCGTTTTACTAACTTGCGGGTTTAAAACGTTCCTACGAACTACATACACACTGCTATTATGAGTCCAAACTCTAAGGGTTCCCCGATAATCAGAATTTTCAATTTTTCAATGAGCTACATAAACAAACAATTTTGAAATGAATCTTGTGAAACAACAAGGATATTTTAATTAGCGGCTTGGGGGAAGGGGGGTTGATATTCTTTGAAGACTAAAGAATAAAACATATAAGGGGTCTGATTGCTTACTTCGACTTCAACAAAAATTTCAAGTTTTGAGAATAAAGGTAGTAACCGCCGTTTCTTTAAGAAATCTTTTCATGCTGGATACAAAAAAATGAGGAAAAAAACAGAAAAAAAAACAGAAAACAAAGACAATATCTGGAGCAACAACATTACCTGTTCGATACGAAAAAGAATCCTCCAAAATGTTTTAAGAATATTAGTGACATACGATTTGCAAAATAAGCATTTTTTAACTTTGACTCAAGATATCCCCAACTTTTTATTTAATAAGAGTGATTTGAATGTATACATTTACTATATATGTATTCCCTTTTAGATGAAAAACTTTTACTATACTACAATTCATAAGACAGGAGAAAATTGAAATGTCAGTTGAGAAAAAACACGTGTTTGCAGGGTCAAATCATAATGTGTTTCACTGCATATTGTTACTGCTAGATATTGGTACTTGGGGATGAATTGAATGTTAAATTTTACAACCATTTTACATTAGTTATACCATTTTACATTTTTTTATCGATGTGGAATAACAATAAAGAAGGGGTGCATGCATAAACTTGATAACTCCACTTATCAGGAAAATGCACTATTAACCACCACGGTATTTCTTGGCCTCTGCTCTATTACATATGTAAGTTTTACACCTCAAAACCGGTTAGAAGTGAGCTTTTTTTTTTAGAAAAATGCGGCGGGAAAAACCTATGTTTGTTACTAAAATTTCAAACTTTAAAAGCGTTTTTCTCCACTGCTGATAAATGCAGTTATCAGGTTTAGGCATTGACCCCTTCAATTATTATTTCTAAAGCACCTGGTGTTCTATCCAGAGTTATCAAAATTGGAGTGACTATTTTTATCTTAGAATTACGAATTCAATACACTCACCAGAAATGAAAGTTCGAGTGTTTTGACTAACTAACTAAATATATTCACACTTCCTGCAATAAAATGAGCTCTTTTAACAGCCATAAACTTAATGAAGTATTAACACCACATGGCTTTTATGAGTACAAGTCTCCACTTTCAGATGGGATCCCTTCCGGTGATATCTTTACCAATAGAAAGAAATTTTTTGCTGCAGATAGAACGAGCGTATGCGGCCATCCATCCATCGACCAATCAAAATGAGGAAATCTGCTGGTATTACGTCACTGATGACATAGAACATTCCCTTTAAGCCCCACCAAGTGGTTGCAAACCCACCCAGGTGTGTTGTGGGATGGATGGTTGGGAGAATAGGCTAAAAGTGGAATTACGTTTTTTAAAAGCCCGTTTTACGAAATAATAGATGGGAATTTAAGATGGGTCTAAAGTCAGTAGCAGGCGAGCCTTCAATTGTGAACCGTACGAGAAGGATCGCTTCTTTTTAATACGTCCAATAACTCAGATAGAGGGGAGGCACTCATAATATGAGTATAAGAGAAAACTCACATAACAAAAGATACGTCACCTGCAAACGTGTAGACTGACATACTGATTGACTACGAGTGTCGTTAGCCACGTCTCCTCATTGAGCCCACTGAACACTCAAAGCATCGAAAATATCAAATAATACTTCATTATGATTGACAAACTTAAAGTAAATCTCAGAAATTTAAGTTACCAAACTTAACACCGAAAAGGATTCACTCTAGGGTATTTACAATTCAACATGAATTAGTTCCAGATGAGTTGGGGTAACATGCAAATACAGTAAAACTCCGGATGTGGACACCCCTCTATTATGGACACCTTTGAATTTTTCAGTCTGTTTTAAAAGGCCATAGATTTCTGTTATATCTAGACCCCTCTATTGTGGACACCCCTCTATTCAGAATTAGGGACACTCTTTTTTATCCTGTAAGTACGGTTGCACATTTAAAACAACCCCTCTATTGTGGACAGTCAAATTGCTGCCCATATTTTGTACGTTATGTAAACAACCCCTATAAGCTTGCTACTAGGTAGTGTTTGTTTTTTCGCTATTGTTATCTGTGGGTATTGAGTACATTATATTGAACACAGTGCATGTAAAGACAATAGGGCTTATTACAAAAGATGTGTGCTTAAGAGAGAAGCTTTATACTAGTAAACCCTATTGACATGTGCTCCACCTATTAAAATGCGTATAAAGGAACAAGTAATTCATTGTCTTTATACTCAGTTATCTGATAAAGTTAAAATAATCAAAACTAGTGATGGAAAAAGTGTAAGAAAAATAGCCAAAGATTTCAGTTGTAGTTGTCAGACAAAACAAAACCTCGAAATTCGGGACACCCCGCCATTAAGTACAAAATTATTCAGTCACTTTTTGTCCCTAATAGCGGGGTTTTACTGTACTCATGACAAGAAACATAACTTTTAAAAACACGAATTTTGCTCGCAAAATTCGCAAAAATTAAAAAAAATATCTTTAAATTCAAATAATGTATTTAAATTCAAATATTGTATTTCAAGTTTTTAAACCAGAAAACGAAAAATTTCACTCAAGAGACATTTTCTAGCACCATGGGACAATTATGACACCATGGACTACGGAAACGGTTTGTTATGGACTACGTCTCCATCCTGTTTTAGGTTTGAAGCTTGTCCATGACCCTAATTCCTGTAGTGATAGCTTCCAGGTCACTAATTAAGTCTTATCTGTTCGCGCCCAAGCGCGCATGAATACAGTGGTCAGCCGCGTCTGTTGATTAGCATGTATCAGCATTCGCACCGCATCCATAGTTGTAAGAACATGTACTTGTAACGTCTCAAATAAAGAAATTCTAAATATACCAAAAACATTGGTATTATTTCATGGTGGCAGCGCACGGATGAAAACGCGAACCAAAAATGTAACTGTAATCATTCGTGTCTCTTTAATTCTGTAATATTGTGGCTGTATTCATTGTTTATCTTGGGATAAACTCTGGTATTTACCTATCGGAATATTAGAAAAAGGATACATAACTCACTCGCCACAGAACACTCACAGTAAGTAAAGAAAAGAGAAACTGCAGAAGTAAAGAACGTTAAAATAAGGAATTAAAAAAAGCGAACTAAAAAAACATGGCGTCTGCTTCAGAAAGTGTTTTCCTATCATGGACTGGAGCAGTGCCGACGCCAGTGAAGCACTGCTTCTTTATAAGCAAAAATGAACCTATACTTAGAGGATGAAAACGTCACGCAGGGTACTGCTAATGCGCGCAAAATTTGTCGCGGTATTGGCGACGAAGGTCTAAAACGGCTGAACGCTAGTGGTTTAACGGACGAACAGAAGAAGTCACCAAACCACCTATGGACTTTTTTGAAAGCCAGCCGAAGGTAAACTTAAACTTCAGAATTCACAGGCTGCAGTTAACGCAATACCGACAACAAAAAGACGAAACAATCGACGATTTCGTCACCAGGGCAAGAATCCTTGCTTTGAAATGTGAATTCTCTGAAGAGTAACTGAACGCCTAACTGATCTAATCATAGCCAGCACTCCTCATGATTCATTCCGAAAGGAGCTACTCGGAAAAGCGCACGGCACCCCGATAAAGGATATACTGGTCGAGGGAAGAATGCACGAAGCTTTCGCAGCTCGAAGCGAGCAACTGAGTCAGCTGTCCACAACACAGAAGCCAGTGGACTACTTTCGGCAGCAAGGCGCGTCCCGCGGTGGCAGAAAGAAGTGCGGGAGGTGTGATACGACACACAAACAAGCAAATGCCCTGCCTACAACAGCCAGTGTGATAAGTGCGGGAAACGTGGTCATTGGCAGATCGTTTGCAGATCGCAAGCACACCCCAAGCCACGCCAGGAAAAGCCCGCCAAAGGTCAAAACAGAGGCGTCCAGGCCCCAGAAGAAAACGCATATGCATGCAATTAATCAAGGCATGAACTCTGAGGACGAGGTTTGTTTTGACACTATAACACAGGTGTGTGATTCAATTAATGCTGGTAAAAGAGAGCAGGTATTTACCGTCTTAAAGTGTAAACCCCCAAACTTACCAAAGCGCCAGTATGGTTTAAAGCTGAAAATTGACACAGGCGCATCAGGTTCAACTCTCTCCCTCCGTACTTTCAAACAAATGTATGGTGAAAACGCAGTGCGAAGCAGTGGTGTGTTGCGTGAATGTACAGGTGTGAGTCTGCTAGCGTACAACGGTGAGCAAATTAGGTGTCTGGGCAAGTTTACCATGCCGGTCAGTGTGAAAGGTTTTACGTTGTAGATGTGCCGTGTCCAGCCATTCTAGGGCTACAGAAAAGTGAAAGTCTCGGTTTAGTCACAATTCACGTGGATATTGTGCGTGAGAAATGTGTACCGAAGGTAAATGAGAGAGCTAATACAGTTAGCAGCCTAGACGACCTCGTGTCTAGGTATCCCGACCAGTTTGACAAAATTGGTAATTTTCCCGGTGTTGCACGGTGCATTTGATAGAAGATGCAGAACCGTATGTGGTCGCTCCCAGAAAGTGCAGCATTCACATGCGCGACAAAATTAAAGCCGAGCGTGATCGCATGGAAGAAATGGGTGTGATCAGAAAAGTCACCGAGCACGCAGACTGGTGTTCAAATTTGGTGTTTGCCCAGAAAAAAGATGGTTCAACCAGGGTATGTGTAGATCCCCAGAAATTAAACCAAAATCTGAAACGATGCCCACACAAAATTCCCACTTTGGAAGAATTGAATCCAAAATTTGCAAACGCCAAAGTTTTCAGCAAATTAGATGCCAAAAATGGCTACTGGTCTGTGCGCCTCGATAAAAAGTCGCAATTGCTGACGACATTCAGATCACCATTAGGGCCCAGGTATTGCTTCAACAGGTTACCCTTTGGTCTGATAAATTCGCAAGACAAATTTCAGTCACGAATGGATGAAATCCTAGAAGATTTACCAGTAGTAGTGTCAATTGCCGATGATGTATGCGTGTATGGTGAAAACGAAACCCAGCATGACAAGAATCTGTTAGGTTTAATGAACCGTGCTAGTGAGAAAGGGTTAATTTTTAACAGCACAAAGTGTCACATTAAACAACCCAACATTTCATTTTTTGGCAATCTGTACACCAATGGAGGGATCGAACCAGATCCTGCCAAAATTAGGGATGTTCAAAACATTCCCCCTCGCCGCAAAACAAAGAGCAACTGAAATCGTTGCTAGGCCTTACCTCATATATGGCACAATTCATACCCAACTTCGCGAACAAGGCACATGTGTTACGTGAGCTGGCAAGAGAAAAAGGTGTGTGGTTCTGGGATGAAGTGTATCAGAACTGCTTTGACGAACTAAAAGCGTGTATCACGGGAGAAAGTGTACTAGAGTACTACAATCCCAATTTGGAAGTTACTCTCGAGGTTGATGCTAGTTCAAAAGGTCTAGAGGCAGCGTTGCCGCAACGAGGCAGAGTGGTAGCTTACGCGTCTAAAACACTCTCTGACATCCAATCGCATTACAGCAATATTGAGCGTGAAATGTTGGCGATAGTGTTTGGTATTCAGCGTTTCCACACTTTCCTGTACGCGCGATTTTTTACCGTAGCAAGCGACCACAAACCCCTTACCACGATAACAACCAAGCCAATAAATTCGGCCCCAGCACGCGTACAAAGAATGCTTTTGCAAATCGCAGGGTACAATTTTAAAGTTATTTACAAAAAGGACCCAGAACAACGCTTATCGGACGCATTAAGTAGGTTATCAAACCCAGAAGGCTCCACAGACATCAGTCTGGAAACATGTATAAACAGCATTGAAAACTTTGCACTCATTAACTTCTTGGATACAAAAAGACAACAGCTGAAAGATGAAACTAATCGCGACCCCATTCTCATTCAGCTGAGAGAATATATTTTTTCGGGATGGCCCGAAGAAATCAACGACTTACCCCGAGGTCCGACCCTACTTCTCGTTCCGAGACGAGTTAGCCATGGAAAATTGTGTTGTTTTCAAAGGAAAACAAGTTTTGATTCCGGATACTATGCAAAAGAGTATTTTGTCAAAACTGTATGAAGCCCACCAAGGCATTGAAAAAACCCTAAAACTGGCACGGGAAAGTGTGTATTGGCTAAACATCAATGGTCACATTGAAGACATGTGTAAAATGTGCCAAACGTGTCAGAAATACCAAAGTGCAAACAGAAAGAAAGCGATCATTCCCCACGAAATTCCAAGCAAAAAATGGCAATTTATCGACACGGATCTTTTCTATTTGCACAACAAGTGGTACGTCATCACAGTGGATAGTTACGGCAAATTTCCACTGGTAGACGAAATTCCACAACCTGTTACAAGCAGGAAGGTCACAGGCAAAATAAAGCACTACTGTAGCTTATTTGGCAAACCCACAGAAATTATGTCGGACGTTGGACCTCAATAAACAGGAATTTCAGACATTTGTGGAAAAATGGTCTATCAAGCATGTGACAAGCAGCGCGACTTATCCACAATCCAACGGTTTCATTAAAAAGTATGTTGGTTATGTAAAAAATGTTGTAAAAAAGGCGCTGGAAACAGGGCATGACCTAGATATCGCGTTAAAGAATGTAAGAGCGACCCCTGTTGATACAAAACTCCCCTCCTCAGCCGAACTGTTGTTAGGCAACCCAATCACAACCCTCCTTCCCAGCAGAAGTGACATTGGTAGTGAAGAAGTAAGGGAAGAGTTCACAAAAAGAAAAGAAAAATGACCAAAAACGACGCTAAACATCATCGCATTGAGTTGCCCGAGTTAAGGCCAGGTCAAAATGTTAGCGTGTTCTTGCAAGTAACTGGGAAATGGGAACCCGCAATAGTGGTCAGAAAATGTGAAGAGCCCCGCAGCTATATTGTCGAAACACCCAATGGCAGTACACTGCGGAGAAACAGATCCCACCTCCGTGAGCGTGTCGTAAAACCGCACGAAAGTGTAAACAACGCGTGTGAAAGTGTACAAAAGGATGGGGCTTGGCTTCCTGAAAAGGGAACACAGTGTGGAGAAAATGGATATAAAACCAGGAAGGGAAGAATGGTTCAACCGCCAATGCGATACATCGTTCCCCGTAGGGCATTAATTTTCGTCACTGATTATGTGTGAAAGCAGCTCAACACATTGTAAATAGTATAATGTAATTTGCATTGTAAAGTTAAATGTGAACTATTGTGAAATGTTGTCAAACCGATTAAATTTGTTTAATGTCATGTAATAATGCCAACTGTAAAGTTTGTTATGTCATGGTGATCAACGCAGAAAAGTAAAATCTAAGCTTTCATTGCTTCACTATTTTTTATTTGAAACAAACGGGGATGTTGTGATAGCATCCAGGTCACTAATTAAGTCTCATCTGTTCGCGCCCAAGTGCGCATGAATACAGTGGTCAGCCGCGTCTGTTGATTAGCAAGTATCAGCATTCGCACCGCATCCATAGTTGAAAGAACATGTACTTGTAACGTCTCAAATAAAGTAATTTTAAATATACCAAAAACATTGGTATTATTTTAATTCCATGACCCTCCTAAGATTTTATGGTCCCATTTGTGAGAACGGTCATGGTTCCCAAATACTGTCCCTGGTCCGGCCACCGTGCCTCTAACCAAGGACCATAAGGGCATAAAGGACCATAAAGGAAAACAAACGTATGAGAACCTAAATTAGCGCTTTATTTAGCTTTACTCCGGCATCAAATCATCGGCCATAATTTCACCGGTCATAAGGTCCCCAAATGAATTGTGCACAAAACGTCTCAAAAGCAGCACTTGTCTAAATAAAATCCAAGACAATACGTCCCCAGCCATTAGGACCCGGCCATAAGGACCCCAAATAAATTTAGGGCCAAACTCTTTCGAAAGCAAAAGTTGTCGTGGAATTCAGTACCACACGTCCTCTGCCATAAGGTCCCTGGCCAAAAAATACTTGGCTATAAGGTCCCCGGTCATAAAGGTTCCAAAATGAATTTAGGGCTAAAACATCCCCAAAGTTAAAACATGATAACCTAAATTAGCGCTTTATTAGACTTTGTCCTGGATATAATGTCCATGGCCAATAGGTCTCAGAATGAATTTAGGGCCAAAATGTCCTCATAGCAAAAACGTACGTTAAGGTTTGCAATTTTTTCTTCAATGGCAAAATTCAGCTAGAAAACGACAAATTGGAAAAAAATTGCCAAAAATTACACTTGACTTAGCAATTGTGCGATGTTTTGTCAACGCCACTTCGCATATAACCATTTCTGATAGGAACCTGCAACCTTGCGCAATGCAACATATACAGTGAAATCGATGAAAAAGTGATTGTGGGACCGAAATAACCCGTCCATTATAGAAGGTGTTTGCTATTGGGAGGTAATCAGTTATGGTGGTTTTACTGTATGTAATGTACGTTACATCGGGGATCCTGTCTCCCTGAGACTCTGGTTTTGGGGTATTTTAAAATATTTCGTAACCAATTTTCCAAATGTTTTTTTCTTCCACAATTTTGATCGGATTGTCTTCTAAATTTACATAAATATTATCCATTCTTTCTTCTTTTTAAAAGCTAGTTTTCTGGCGATTCAAAAGAAAATTGGCTAAATGGGAGGCATTTTAAAATTTTATGGCGACAGCTTTCAAAGTGCTTCTAGTCCTACGATTGGGATCACATTCCTTTTAAATTTGATATGGATGTTTACTGGATAGACCTCTCTTTGATCGAATTGTCTTCAAATTTCTCATAAATCACTAGGCAGCCCTCTTTTAAAAAGTTACTTTTTCTGGCGTCCCGCCAAAAATTGGCTAAACTACATTAAAAATATGTAGTAGCTAATTTTCAAAATGCTTCTTCTCTCACAATTTTCACCGGATTCCTTTACAAATTTGTACAAATTTTCGACAACTGGGGTTAACAATATGACAATCACTTTTTAGCGACCATGCCAGGTGATTAATTAGATCTCGACTGGTCACAATGTCTCTTGACATTCTTGTTTATCTTAGTACCCCTTAGTACTAAGCGGGTTTGCACCGGAGATGGAATAGGCCATGTGTAAAAAAGATTTAAAGCAGGAGAACTATGCTTTTACTCGTAAAAAGCGTTTTGACAAATAGAACATTTTACTTAGTAAAAAACAAACGTTCGTACGGCTAGAAGCGATTAGAAACTGACGTTGGGCTAAAACAAGCTGAACATCTTTCATTAGGAACTGCACTTTTAGTGACATATGTATTGAACGAGAGTAAATAGATCAAAGTATCCTTGAGGTTTTAATGGCCCTTCAACAAATAACAGTGTCATGTACAATACTCATATGCTTAAAAAGTAAAAGGCAATATAAGGAATGAACGACAGATTGTAAAACTATGTCCCGATACCACCCCCCCCCCCCCTACCTCCTATGGTACGGAAAACCGGCGTCGGGTGGCATAATGCGAACAGACAGAAGTATGAAACATACATTGATATTAAAATTAATATTTTGACCTCAAAGCTAAGAATCACAGAATATCTTGTAAAAGAACACCTGTGCACTAATTAGCGCTAGAGATCAACTCAAAAACTGATATGACTAATAAGGTACAAATTATATAAAATGCGGCTTAACAGGTCACGCACTTTTCAGATAACATTAATCAAGGAAAATTTCCAGCCCTAAATGTGTTCCATTGAACCATTATGTAAGGCGTTCAAGGAGTTAACTACCTCTCTCACTTGATGAGTTTTAATTTTACAATCTTGCAAGATTATTGGTTTAATATTGTTAGAAACGGTTTGCTAAAGAAATACCTGGTTGAACCAGGTCTGAAAGAAATGATCAAAGCCCTTTGACTTGGCGTTCAGTGCTCTTGGGATAGCGTGACCAGTGGCTCATCTTGTGACGTGGGAATGGGACGGGATGGGAGCCGTATCTCCTTGAAGATCCCGAAACCTAGTGGTTATTTGGGTCTCAACCACGAAGGATTGCTTTGGCCTAAAAACCATTGCGTCCCAGGAGCCATTTACTTCCGCAGATGCTTTGAATGGGTCAGGTTTTGATCTCCACACCACCTCGAGAATGATTTTATTTTAATCGATAGACTTTAGTAGTTGATGGCCTATGCATAGGACTTTACCACCCTGTCCGAGAATGCTCTTTCAGAAAGATAAGGATAAGTACCACACTCTTAGGTCCATGGTATGGACGAGGTAGAGATATTACCAGTGGGGCTCATACAGTAATCCTGGATCCTGGATGGCAAGAGGTATGAAAGCATTTCTCTGCTCTGTATCGTGACAGAAATAACAACGACATGGCATGGTGCTATCAGAATGGCTTTGCTGTCTTGAAAAATGGGGCTTTAAGTAATAGTTGCTCCAGAATGCCACCGACTGGATGGCATACTATAAATGCTCTGGCCACTGACACTTGAAAAGCAGGCTTTCGATCAAGGGAGACATATAGGGGCATTTGATGGGTCAGAGAGATGGCCACTCTCCACTCGAGCTAGTCTCGATTCAGACAACACTCCGTATGAACTACTCTGCCCACTCTGGAAGCCAGCTCTGCCAGTGCATTGAGGCTGACGAAAGCCAGAACCCGTGACCTCTCGTCAGGCGTAGGATTTCCCCACTGAGTCAACTCGGCTGAAAGGGGGCCTCCTTGCTTGCGGAGATATGTTACAGTGGTCAAATTGTCCAGCAGAGCGTTTACTGCCCTGTATTGCTGATTGAAGAGTAATTTAGTGATTACGAACAGAACTACCCTCAGTTCGGGCCAGTTTGTATGTTTCGGCTTGATGAATGGTACCTTTGCATGGCTTTATCCGAAAGTAGAAGTCTCACTCTCTTGAGAAAGTGTGCGTGTGGATCGACAGGGAGTGAGCAGGGTATCAACGGAACATCCACCACTGAAGGTCCTCGATGGCTTGTGGCGAATGGTTATTACTATGTCCTCTTTCCTGAGCCACATTATGGGAGATAATTCGGAAAATATCAGGCAAAAACATCTTAAAACCTCACCATTAACCACCTCACCATAAACAATCAAGCTATCATAGAACCCGATGAAATAGCAAATGCCTTTGGCAGAACCTTTCAATTCAACTCTTCATCTGACAATTACTCCCAAGCCTTCCGTCAAATAAAAGAAGCAAAAGAACAAATACCAATCGACTACACCTCAAATAACTTGGAACAGTACAATAGCACCTTTACCCTGGCAGAGTTGAAAGACGCCATACAAAACTCGCATGATTCAGTTGCCGGACCAGACGACATGCACTACCAGATTCTAAAACACCTACCTGAGGAAACCCTTGAAGGCCTCCTAGAACTAATCAACTAAGTTTGGATTACAGGTAACTTTCCTGAAATATGGAAAGAAGCCACCATTATACCAATTCCAAAACCTAATAAGGATCCTACTAATCCTCAAAATTACCGCCCAATATCTCTGACAAGTTCATTGTGCAAAACACTAGAGCAAATGATAGCCGCAAGACTTATTTGGTATTTAGAGAAAAATCATCTGCTTACTGACATCCAAAGTGGCTTCAGAAAAGAAAAAAGTACCATAGATCACCTGGTTAGACTCGAATCATTTATAAGAGAAGGTTTTATCAATAACGAACATGTCGTCACTGTTTTCTTCGATTTAGAAAAAGCCTACGACACGGCTTGGAAACACGGGGTCATGCAAGACCTCTACGACCTTGGTGTACGAGGTCGCCTTCCTGAATTCATTTAAGCGTTTTTAAATGACAGGCGGTTTAAAGTGCGTCTCGGTTCTATTTTCTCGGACTATTTTGAGCAAGAAGAGGGCTATCCTCAAGGTAGTATTCTATCAATTCTGTTGTTTCTAATCAAAATCAATAGTATCAAAGGCGCAACTAAACAGGGAATAGACAGCTCACTCTTTGTAGACGACTTTGCAATGTCTGCCAGGGGCAAGAATATGAATCTGATCGAGCGTCGCCTCCAGCAAAATATAAACTCCCTTCAAAAATGGGCTGACCAAAATAGTTTCAAGTTTTCGGAAACCAAAACAGTTTGTATGCACCTTTGCAACAAGCGAAAGCCACACGACGATCAAATTTTATACTTATCAAACACTCAGATACCTGTAGTAAAGGAAAACAAATTCCTTGGTCTAATTCTGGACTCGAAGCTAAATTTTATTCCCCACATAAAAGAGCTGAAGAAAAAATGCCAAAAGGCACTCAACCTGCTGCGAGTCGTCTCCGCTCAAGACTGGGGAGCAGATACCAGTACTAAATTAAAACTCTATAGATCATAAATAAGATCTAGAATAGATTATGGTAGCATCGTCTACGGATCAGCCAGGCCTTCGTACTTGAAGATGTTGAACCCAATACAAAATCAAGGCCTTCGCCTCTGGCTTAACGCCTTCAGAACGTCACCTGCGGAAAGCCTTCAGGTTGAATCAAACGAACAACCACTAGATATCCAACGAATCAAACTGTCAGTGCAATATGCAGTTAAATTATACGCAAACAAAGAAAACCCCACCCATAAGGCAGTGTTCAAAAAAGACCATTCAGAAATCTTAAGCACACGCCCTAGGGTTATCGTACCCTTTGGCACTAGAATCGGGAACCACCTTAATAATGCTGGAATCAAAGTTGAGCAAATTGCAAACTTGAAAGTTTCAAAATACCCAACATGGAAAATACAAAGGCCAACCATAAACAAAACTCTGACAAACTTTTCCAAAGACACAACAAATGCTGAAGAATTCAAACTTAAGTTTGCTGAGATAAAGGAAACCTACCCTTACCATTATTTCATATACACGGACGGATCTAAACTCGATAACCAAGTTGCTGCCTCAATAGTTACAAAATCAAATACCCTTAAAACAAGATTACCAAACGGCTCCTCCATCTTTTTCGCGGAGGTTCGGGCACTCCAACTAGCCATGGAAATTATCAAAATTAGTAGGTACAAAAAATTCGTTATCTGTGTCGATTCCTTATCGGTCTTACAGTCACTAGAAAATCTGCAAGTGTCGAACACAATGATTCTAGACCTAATAGAACGTTACGAAAGGGCAGTCAAACAGGGCAAATCCCTAGTATTTTGCTGGGTGTCAAGCCACGTGGGCATACCGGGTAATGAAGCTGCAGACCAGGCAGCAAAAGAGGCGCTAAACTACAATATATCCGACCTTCTCATACCATACTCCGATTTTAAACCCAATATTACAAGTTATGTAAAAAACCTTTGGCAACAAAAATGGAACGAACAAAGAAATAACAAACTCTTTCAAATCCAACCAACAGTTGGACAAAAACGCCTAGCTCTTGGCAGTATTCGCGACACAACGGTTATGCATAGAATTCGAATCGGGCACACATACATCACCCACGGATATCTTTTGAGAGGCGATGCTCCTCCACAATGTATTGGTTGTCAAGAACGTTTGACTGTAAAACATATTCTACTCAATTGCATAGATTTTCAGAACATTCGTTCACGCTATTACAGTGTGAATTCCATGAAAGACCTTTTTACAAAGTTTGCACCAAGCACAATTATTTCTTTTCTGAAAGAAATACACTTGTACAGCAAGTTTTAAATTGAATTTAGTTGATTTTAGATGTATACATTACTTGTTTTGTCTATTTTAATTGATTTTAATTTCAACTGAGTCTTCCTATAGCAACAGTACTGACACAATATGACCCTAACGGGTTGCTAGTGTCGTTAAACCAATCAATCAACCAACCAACCAACCTGAGCCACAACCACTCTTAGTGTCCCTTGAAACCTTCTGTAATTGAGCTTGCCGTCATCTCTATGCGTGGTTCGTTGATACCTATACTGATGTGGCTCTCTTCTCTGTGTATTGCCTCTTTAAACGGTCCCAGCTGGATGTGCCTCACGAGTAGGGGCGTTCAGGATGAGACGTCAAAGCCAAAACCTAGCAGAGAGGTACGTTTTCTAAGTTTACTCGCTCTACCTCCTTTGGAGGGAATAACTCCTGGCTCAGGATGCTTAAATGTGGCAGTTATACTGTTTTCTTGACTGATAGCACCAGTTTAACAAAAACACATCCCTCCTAAGCTTTGACGTTGCACTCTACTGGAGGAATATCTGAGACTGGCTTCATCCTGGGAGCTCGTTCTCTCGCAGGGCCACTTCAAAGACCAGATGGTAATCAGATTGTCTGTTGTTCTAAAAGCCGCTGACCTGACCCCTAGATGTTTGGATGGTTGGCGCCGAACCATGATCATGCTTCACTCACAATTTGGAACTCTCTCTGCGTTGCGTCACAGCATTGGCAACTCCAGAACTGTTCAGTTCTGGTTCAGTAGCCTCGCTGTCTGATAGGAGGTTTTTTCTCTGTGTAACGGTTTGCGGCTTTCATTCTTCCACGGCGTCCCTAAACGTAACGTCCTCCAGTAGCACCTGGACTGGTTCTGCCACTGGCAGGAGAGCACAGCGTCTCATGACGGTAGGTTGGGTGGGGTGCGAATTCAACGTCTTCCTGTTGCTGTCGGGTCTGTCCAAAGCTGCTACCCTTTTCTTTGGCGAGTATGTTTCATCAATGAGCCGAATGGGTACGGTACGCGTCTCTGCTTTCGCATAATGGTACTCTTCCTCAGAGCCTAACTCTTTCCCGCTGATACTGGACAAGACGGCTCTTTCTCCTCACCTGTCTCCTCTTGGTCATCTCCTGACAAAAAAATCCCTTCGTTTCCTTAAGCATCGCCAGGCGGGTCTTATGACTGCGTCTCCGCATCCTTGGGGAGCTTGACCTAACAGGAGATGCCTACTGATTCGTTATTGTCTCTGAGTTGTGTTGTCGATGACAGTGCTGTGAACGGTGGGGCTTTTCTTTGCTGAAGCATGATAGCGGGAAGTGAGGACAACTAGGCTTGTGTTTGCTCCTGCATGGCTCTCATCGCTGCTATCTCCTGTACTCAAGTTGGCTTTGGAATGGTCATCTGGCTGGGTCGCGTGATGGCACTAAGTTGGCAAGAGCTGGTTTCTTCCAGCTACCGTCTCTGAAGACATTGAGCGATTGAGTTTCGCACTTTATCGTCTCTTGTTCGACATAGCCTCAGCTTGTTGACTTCTCTCAGAAGCCAAGGATGACAATGACTCGACGACAGGGAGGGGTGGGGATGGGTGACTTGTTTCTGATAGCGTTTGCTTTCCAATAGCGTTTGCTGTCTCAATTACCTTCCACTCTGTATGGGAGAGATGTTCACATTCCATGCAAGTGCTTTGTTCTTCGCCCCAAACCAAGTCTTCTGCATTCCTGTACTGTCACAGAGGGAATAGAAGTAGCCCGCAAACGATGGATGAAAACATGCAGCCTTATGTACAGATCCTTCAGCCTTACCTTAAAGAAAGCTTGATAAATAACTAGACAACAGCACACAGTTACACTGACCCGAATGTACCCCTTGTTAATTTAACGATGCTATCAGAGCCTTCGCAAATAGAGGAGCACACTACCCAAGGGGTAGGGATAGGAGGGGTGGCCTATTGGAGATACCTGCCTGGGATAACCCACTCGGGTATATCCTCACTTCCTAACCCTGGTGTGGAACTAGGTAGAGCCACGTGGTTCTACCATTCCATTTGGATGCATCTACCCAGCTGGACAGAGCCATTTGCTTCCCAGACAAGCCCACGGAACTGACGTGGTAATAACCGTGTGAATCTAGCCAAAGCAACAACGACGCTCTGCTAATTCAAATACGAGCAGCCCTGGCAAGCCAATAACACTGGGATTACATGGATTACATGGACCGTCCCCGTTTCCGTGCAGTTCTAAAGCCTAAACTGGCACCAAACACCAAACAGACCATCACAAAGACACTGCTCCTTTCTTATCCGGGTAAAGATATTCTGCTGACCCCTGGAGAAAAAAACGAGCAACGATGTACGGGACGAAACACTGATATTGCTTATTCATGGCAAAAAAATGATGCCTCGTGCTACACAGCTTTGGCTTTCAAAACACATCGATTTTTCCGCACTACAAAAGCAAAACACTAAGACAGTAAGTATAAAAGTATCCAAAGGCCACATAAGCATCTCTTAACCTGCAAAATTGCTGAAAAAGTCTTCCAAAATTTCCTTTCAAAAACACGTCTTCGCTGGTTCGCGCATCAAAAAAGGACGTTGGATTAAGTAAGATCACTCTGGCTCTCAGATTAGAGCATTTCCAATTTAACTAATAAGGCGATTTTGGCAATGTTTATTAACACTTTACGTGTACACTTGTAGAAAAGTTCAATCCATAATTTATGCGTAAATAATTCTGTCTAAAATCCCGTCTGAAGGTGGAGATTAGCGAAAGTTAACGTTTTGTTCATATAGCAAAAATACACTAAAATAGGCTCTCATATGCACACTTTTTATTTACTTCTGATTGATCGTAGGGCAACTGGGCCGTTGGACAACTGGGCCGTAGGGGAAGTGGGGTGCCACTACAGTCATAATTACTGACTTAAGTGTCATGAAATTTCAATTTTCTCTTGGCCCATTTATTGCAGTACAACACCAGCTTTACATCCATGTAACACATATACTGCAAATGCATTCATTTAAATAATTCTCCTCAAAATCAAAGTGGGAATAACTTGAACCAAAGTCACCCAATACTTACTTTATACCCGTACTTTTACACTCTTATACTGTTTTGCAACCAGCACTGAAAGCGCCTTTTCAAGATTACTACAGCGTATCAGTGTGCGCTGTACTTTAGCCAAGGACCGCGACTTAAGCATTATTACAACGGTACTAAATATTATGCAGTTTCACTGTGGTGTAGTTTTGAAGGGATATTAGTTCTAGGAAGATGAGTGAGGATTACAAAAAAGACATTTTATACGTGCATATGTTTCCTAGGGAACATGCGCGATATGTTCCAAATTTTTCTCCCTTTGCAGTCAAAGTAGAGACATGGTTAAGGGCAAATGATATAAAATACCAGGTATATATGTGCTTATTACTATATTAGTTGTGCCAGTCATTTTTTATTCTGTAGCATATTTAGATAAACAGTAAGGTGGTGTTATTTCTTAACAACACTACTGTCCCAGCAAACATTAAGACGTCCGAATGACGTCGAGTCGACGTCGTAACCCGACGTTTCCGACGTCGGACTGACGTGCCGGTTCTGGTTGTATATGAAATGGAACCGACGTCGAGTTTTCAACGTCAGAATGACGTCGGGTTCCGACCTAAATCAGGCATCGGAATTAAGTCTTTTTTAGATTGCGTATGAAGTTGGAACCGACGTCGAATTCCGACCTGAAACTGAGGTCGGTTTTACTACCTTGAAACGACCAGTCTTACACATGTCTTACAATAAAAGAGTCTAGAGTTACATAATTAATAGATAATTAATCATTCAACTGCTGTTGCGAAATACATGCGAAAGCAATACAAAATTTCAAAATTCAAAATTCAACAATTTTTATCTAAAAATTACGTTTTTTCTTCCACTTTTTCAGAATGACTTCCATTTCCGGTGAGCGATAATAAATGTTCATCGCTTTTTGGTCGTTTATGTAACGTCGAAATGACGTCAGAAAACCGACGTCGCCTCTACGTCGGAATAAAGCCGGGTTTTTTGTCGTGACGTAATTCTACATATTTTGCAACCTTATTTTAATCAGAATATGGTTGTGAAGTCGCTGCGACCAAAATCAAACCTTTTTTCAACCAAAAAAAAGACGTCGGTTCTTTGCTGGGTGTGTGATTACAAAGTCAAACAAAACACTTTGAACATTTCAAAGATACCAGGAGTTATGAAAATATTGGTCAAAAACAAGCATTTCCCGACTTAAAGGAAAAACAATTGAATGATTGCATTTGCTATATATGTATGTCCCCTTATATATGTAAAGGTTTTGTTGTACTGCAGTTAATAGGACAGGAGAAACCTTTGTGACAGTAAGGTCAGCATTTTTATTTATTAAATTAGGGGTCAATTAAAAAATAAATATACAACACTTGTATGTATGGTCAGATGAGGACGTATGTCAATGCATATGGGGTCTATTTCCAAGAAATAGTGCCTATATAACCAAAATCGTTTAAAAGCCAGATACATTATCTAAGGCTTATGAACTTGTGTTTTTTGTGGTAATTTGAATTGCATTTTTGATGCTTTTACTTGACCTAAACCGCTGAAATTTTACACAAAAAGTACATTTAGCCATACTTTTTTCAATGTAACATAACACTTTTTATTTTTAAAGTATCTTTATCAGGATTGAGTTGACTCCTTTTAAAAAAAATGTAGAATTATTTAGAAAAGGGTATTGGTCATCAATACAAAGCAATTACGTGTGCATTGAACTTCCATTAGGAAGCACGGTAACTAGTAATCTTTATTTTTTAAGATTCAATTAGTGTTTAAAATACCCACAATGCGTTCACTTCCCACAGCCCCCTTACTCCACACACACACACACACACACACACACACACACACACACACACACACACACACACACACACACACACACACACACACACACACCCGCGCGCATGGGGAGAGTGGTGTACGCTGATTCAACAGTGTAATGACAATAACAATCATTTCAATCTGGGCTTTTCGAGATAGTTTCTGTTTTTTTAAGGCAGCACATCTGCACCTGTTAAATCACTTATTATTCCATATAGATTCGGTAAAGCACTTCCCGAACACTCGCGTAACGTCGGGCCGACGTCGGAACGGTATAAACCAGGTCGGAAAATGTCGGCATCGGCTTCGATGCATCGGTAATGCATCGGTTATAGGTTGGCAATAGTCGAATTTCCATTTTTTTCTCATTCGTCGGAAGTTCATCGGTTACCGACGTTGGCCCGATGATTATTTTCCTCAGTTTAATAGATGTTGGCAAATATTCATCGGGCCGACATCTTTTTCCGACGAACTTCCGACCAATTGGGAATTTTTTTTTGCTTAAAATATTATATTCATATATTACACGTATTTCTCAATGCATATATTATACATATATTTTTATGCATTAGTTATACGTTGGAAATAGATTAACTTCCGACCAATGGAAAAAATTCGATGTATTTACTTATACGTACATTATACATATATTTGTATATGTTGGCCCAACGTCTGACATAGACGTACTTCCGACGGAACAAAACTTAATTGTTTTTGAAAAAGATATAACTGGTGTATAACCGACGGATTACAATAATCGTATAATATATAAATATATCACTGCATCGGCTATACGTCAGAAATATACCGAATTCCGACGAAAATTAATTTTTTTATTTAAGATATTACAAGCATGTAATATGCGTATAAAAATATACGTTTATTATACATATAGTTATATTTGTTGGTGAAACGTCGGAGATATACCGATTTCCAATGGATCTCAAATATATCACTACATCGGCTATACGTCGGAAATATACTGAATTACGACGAAAACTAATGTTTTTATTTGAGATATTACAAGCATGTAATATGCGTATAAAAATATACGCATATTATACATATAGTTATATTTGTCGGTGAAACGTTTGAAATATACCCATTTCCAATGGATCTCTAAATTTGTGTATTTCACGCATAACTTGAAATGAAAACTATATATATATATATATATATATATATATATATATATATATATATATATATATATATATATATATATATATATATATATATATATATATATATATATATATATATATATATTGCGTTGTGTACGAGTGCTCCACATATTCCACAGCGTCGGAAAAAAGATGCCGATATTGCCAACGCGTATTTAAACGTCTCTAAAACGTATATTTTCCTATATATAAACGACGTCGGAAATACATCGGAAAAAAAGATATTGCAATCGTATATTATACGTATTTTTTATACGTCTATAAAACGCATATTTTCCGATGCTTATTCGGCGTCGGAAATTTATCGATTGACGTTTTGTAGGGGACATTATGAAGAATCAATAGTGGTGCATTATGAATATACTTGAAAATTATCATTTGCCTCATTAAACTAGCCCCAGCCGCCGTGGAGTAGAGGTATGTTCCGTGCCTAGGATGCAAGAGGTCCCCGGTTCAAACCCGAGTACGTACTAGTGTTCAGTTGCAATATATAGATATGCTATGTTGTATATTGATATGCTATGGTGTATGTATGAATATGTGAATTATGAATGGTTGGTAAGGGTTCAATGGGTCAGTTAAGGTTAGAAACAATTTTTTAACGTATAAAAATCATCGGAAGTTCGTCGGAAATGCATCGGAATATAAACGTATAACCGACGTATAGCCGACGGTTGGTATCCGACGTCGAAGAGTTTGTAGGGATATTTGCGACGGTGGCCCGACGTATTAAAGATATATCGGCCCGATGTATATCCTATGTACGAAGACGCTATATCTATTATGCGTCGGGCCATAGTTAATCCTATGTGCAACCGATACATCGGCCGACGAAGTTGCCGATATTGCCGATCTAGTATAGATGTATTTTAGACGTTACGCGAGTGTTCGGGTTGTGAACCAATTTCTGATACTAAAATACAAAAGACTACAAGAAAACGTAACTGTACACGTGATCTATGTATGTATTTGTAAGTCTACAGTAAGGTTATCTATCTATATAATGCTTTTAAGCGCGGGAAAATGGACTGGTCTTGAATGTTATTTTATGCGTGGTGGCGGCTATTGGTGGTGGGGGAATTATCACTGAATTGATTTATTTATTTATAATTTATTCTGCCTTTTTCGATTAAAACAACCTTATATTATTTACAATTGCACATATTAAAATCACATATAACTAAAGTCTCCATAAAATTTCCATTAACTGAAAGTTATTTCTCACATCCGTTTAACCGTCATGGGCGCACATTTACGATCTTTGTCAATTACATTTATAGCGCGGGCTCCTACTGAAATTAGCTTCTGATTTTCCATCGTTCTTGTTTTCTCTAAGTGCCATGCTTTTTGTATTGCAGCATAAAATACATAAAAACAAGGTGGCTACTTAAGCATGCCATTTATGTCTGTATATTCAATGATTAAGAAATGCGTTTAGCTTTAGGTACAATCTTGACAAAGCCTTTGATAAGGCTGAAAACAAAGAATTCAATTACTAACTTAATTGTTAAAATGTTAACATGTTAAAATGTTAACATGATGCCACAGAGGAGATAGCATTGCCTTATTAGAATAATCTCCAAATGTTATGCGCAGCCCAACAAAGGATAAACGTAAATAATACATGAATACAACAATGGAACGAGGGTACTAACAGATAAGAAGGTGTCCCTGTTATCTTTTTAAGAGCGTTTGCTAACAGAAACGTATTATATTTCACCATTCTAACTGTATGAACAGATTCCGACCCATACATGTATAGCAAATGCATTCTTTCAATATTTTCTCCTCAGATATAAAGCTGAGATACCTTAAGTCAAAGTGAAAAACTAATTCTTTTGATCCATTTATACTACAACTCCTTGTACCTCTAAAATTATGAACAACTCTTTTAGCTGTGAAATTCATTTGATTTTGCTAAATTTTAACCATTTGATTCTCTAGGTAGTGGAAACCATGGAAAAGTCAAAATTAACAGGCCAAATACCTTATTTGGTTTACAACGGAAAGGAAATCCCTGACAGCGACGCAATGATAAGTTTCATGGCGAAGCTCAAAGGCGTGGAGATTGACGAGGGTCTGACAAAAGAACAGAGAGCCGTCTCGAGGGCATTTAGTCGAATGCTTGATGACGGGACTTCTTGGTGAAGTATTAATATAAGTACAGGAAAAAAGATAGCTTTCTCAAGCAACAGTGTGTAGCTTTACAGTAAAATCTCAATAAACCGGACACTGACAAGACCGGGTTAATTTGTCCCGATTAGCGGGGTAATCGGTATTGAGTGTTTTTAATTTTTCACACTTTAACGCAATAATTTGGTTGTGTGCAGAAATTACATACATCACTTTTTATTTTTTCAGAATTTAAAATAGAGTTTCTTTTGAAGGGCGTAGGTATACCCCCTCCCTCGAAAAATTGGAAAATCTCCCCTCCCACCTTGCTTAAAAACACTCAATAAAAATTTAGCTTTTCGTTTAATGGCCCGTACCAAATTCTAATATGCCTAAAATATACTGCAAAGTTACTCGATTTATGCACACTGCTTTTAAATCATACGGGCGGTATTGAAGCGGCATGCCGCAATGCCGGTATACCGAATTCAAATCGATTTGGAACCGTATCACAAAGGCATCAGCAGAACTATATTGAATAGGCATACTGCACTTCCAGTGAATCTGGAATAATTTTGGAATTAAAATAGCTTTGGAGCCAGAGCGCACAGGACCTGACGTATACCGGTCGTGCAGTATAGCAGATATGATCGATTTAGGTTAGATACTCTGACATGCGTTATCTAATAATCAGCTGCAGTCTGGACTAAAAGATTTGACTAAAATTCGGTACAAATGCAGTTTTTTCTTTGTAGAGTAGCAAGCATTCAAACAGTTCCAGGTTTTTTATAAAGTTAACTGTCGGTACCACTGCGGTTAAATACAGTACTTGTGCAGCTAATGTGTTAAATGTACTGGAGGTGTGATTTTTTGCAGTCTTCTGCAATCTTCTTTGAAATAGATTGCAGACTTAGTGCAGAAAGCTGCGGTAGTGTTGCCATTTTTGTCCTTTCCGGTTCGGAAACGGTATATTTGTGATATATTAGCAGTATACATTTTTTGTCCAGATTTTTGTACGCGGGAGTACTTCTCATAAAAGTACTTAGCCTGACGCCCATTGTGAGAGCTTTCGTTACACCTAGATTTCAGTGAGACATTGTTAAACACTCTCGCCATATCCCGTTTTCCATGAAATTATTCAAACCCTATGCTGATACCTAATTTACTCAGCTATAACCCCAAACAATCAATAAAACTCTTGTTAATACCCCAGTTATTACTTCAAAAATATTTTTTCGTGCGAACCAAAACCCATTCGTTAATCCCGAAGGGAAGTTTTAGCAACGTGCATTGTCTTGGCCTATACCACATAATACCCTTATTTCATTCCCTTATAATTACGAATCACCAGACCTATGGAACGATGTTATATTTCTCACCTTAAATAAAAAATGTTTAGAATAATGCTTTTAAACTCATATAAAGTTAAGAGAACTCATTATATCTCTTGCAAGTGACCTTTATTCATGTAACGCTTTAAACTAAGAAGCACCATGTTTTCTTTGGCACACTGAACTTGCAACTGATTTTGAAAAAGATATGTTTATAGCAGTTTACTTTCTGTGTTAATTTTTTCTCACGATCATTAAAATGGCCTCACGACAATTTCTTTTATCGCTCAACATTAATATTTACATAATTTATTCACTATTTATTCGCGCTTTTTTGTTTCGTCATATTTTTTCGAGCAACATAATTGGACGAAAAGACTGTTTTTCAAAACGTGTTTAAACATGCGCTATATCACGAGTTCATAAAACATTCTCTGTTTGTAGTATATTACATCTTGTCGAACACGACTAGAACGGGAAATATGGGGTGCATCAAATCAGTGCATGTCAAAAAAAACAATGTAGTAAAAACCAGTGCAGAAACTGACAGTGACTGGATGGCAAAAAGATTGGTTCGAGAAAGAATTTAAAAAAATGCATAAAAAATTTGAAGAAATTTTTCACTCACCTTTTTCTGAAACAATATTTCTATTATTATTTTTGCTGCATGTATTCATTGGTACAAAAGATATTTTTTGCCTTTAAGCACAATATCGCCCCCAGTCTCCCCCATCCTCATCGCCACTTTGAACCCCCCCCCTCCCCTACACTTGTGTAATCTTAATTAAAAGATTAAAAAGTTACATATGTACATTATCACTTGTTCTTACCATGAAAAATTTCATCAAATAGCGTTTCAAGATGCGCCCTAAATTGTGTGTTATTGGCGTAAGAAACAAATGAAAACACATGAGATATATTGTCGAGTATTGATCCCTACAATTTGCAGCCACCTTCTCAGTTTTTCTCCTCTTGATCTATTCGAACCTTGTGCATTTTATTGTTCCTATAACTCCTTTTGTTATATCACCATACGCTTCATGAAGTATGCGATACCCATTTTCGACCCTTCGATGCACTGTGGTCGTTAACCAAACATATCGTCAATAGTAATCAAAAATGTCTCTCCATAGAAACTATCGTTCCATTGTTGTTTTTAATAAATGTTTTACTTATGCTTGGTGCTAGGTAAATGCGTTGTTGATTTTAGGACGTACTTTCTACATCGCTACTGCTATGAGCCAGAGAAATATGCGCCATTTTGCCAAGTACCAGATGATGAAACGTTCGCAGATCGTCTTAAAACATATGTAAGTTAATTAGCCAATGAAGTTTTTATCTAAGAAAAGATAATGAACGCGTTATAATATCGCATTGATATAAAATTTGATAAAACTATCTTGTGATTTTGCTTTCTATGCTTTTTTCAGTCACATCAATAAAGTCAAATAATCTAAATCGGAAAAGAATAAATGCATAATGTCTTTAAACAGTCAAAATGCCTGTAAAATTTACTGAATGTAGTTTTGAGCTGGGACAATTATAACAAACATACTGTAGTGATATTTAAGGACATTATTATTGTTAAATCTACAGAAAGAACAACGAAGCTAACTACGCCGACTTATATGTTTATATTAAGGTCAAGGACAGGGCCGAAATGCATGGAATTGGGCGCAAAACAGTAGAGGATGTGAATAAAATAGCACAAGATGACCTTCAAGCTCTGTCTGATTACTTGGCTGACAAGAAATTTATGCACGGAAATAACCTGTCACTGGTATATTAGGAATTTTATTATACGTATCCTCATTTCAATATGCGCTGAGTGGATATGATAGTTATATGTTGTACATTTAGCTCATTTCTCTGACACAGCATTTCTCTGAATAGTATTGCTATATAATAACGTGGTCTAAAATAATATGCGCAAATTGATACCAGATATTTCATTCGTTGAAGCAGGCACTTACTCATCAATGTTGAAGCCCCTTTTTGTCTTTCAGACCGAACCACCAAAATACATCCACTTAATGTCTTTATATACACATTCTATGTTAATCTTCCTTTTCTAATGAATGCGATCTTGTGTAAAATTTCACCGCTTAATCTCAACTGGATTATATAATATTTTATTAACAAAAGACTATCTTCTGCCATATCATCTTCTCTCAGAATAACGTTACATTGTTCCATTAAAGAGAAACTAATCTAACTTCAAAATCCTAAGCATCTACTTACGACTTCTGCCTAGACTTCCGTGAATTTTTTGCAATTTAGAGCTATAGACACGTGATAACCTATAAATATTAGAGGCCATCCATAAAGTACTGTGAAAAAAGCTGTCAATGTTTGACCCCCTCCCCACTTTACGCAGTGCGTACGCATTGGCCTAGACCCCTTGTACGCACGTACTCAATATGTTGTGCTATATTGAAAAATATCAGTTTGTTTTAAAAACTTTAAGGAAAATTAATCAGTGACTAAATTGAAAGTGTACATGCCACCATACATCAAAATGTGAATAGAAAAGCCATTATAAAGATCACAATTCAGTGTATTTTTTCTCCTTTACAGAAACTTGAAATTTAATTTTTCATTTCCAAGGCATTAAAATTTTAAACTTGAACATAATTAATGCAATAAAATTTAGGGTGCGTATTTTTATTGTGGATATAGTGTACATAGTTAAGCAACGCATACTTTTTCACATGAGATTTTGTCAGTTTTGCAAATAGGTCTAATAACTATATGCAAAGTGGAAAATTTATTATTGTTTTAAACTTGATAACAGGTTGATTGCGGAGTTTTTGGGCATCTTAGCCAAATTGTGTATGTACCCTTTCCTTTTCCACAAATGGCATACATTAAAACCAACTGTCAGAATCTACTCAGCTACATGGATAGAATCCGAGACACTTGTTGGGCAGACTGGAATTCAATGGTCAAAAGCGAACCCTTTGGGGTATATGCTTAACCGTTTTATCTTTAAATGTTTTAGAACACTTTTAATATCTCTAATAAATAGATTTGCCATATTTTAATTGAATGCATTTGTAGTCAGTTTATTAACTGCTTTTGAATTTTGATTCTGGAATTTGAAAAATTTCAATGAATTACATTATGATCCATTAGACCCACTAATGGTTGAAATGTCTATACTATTAAGTAATATTTGAGACGTTTCAGATATTATGTCACTACACATGATTTACACTGAGTTAGAGAGTTATGAGACATATGATATGTAAGTATATGAATATCAATACCAAGAAATGAAATCAAGTGATTTTCTTGCAACAGTGCATACTTAGTTTTCAGGGTGGGACCGTTAAAAAATGGGTTAATAGTGTCCTTTAAAACGCGCCCTAGGTTAATTTGTGAGTGTATGGAATTGTTAAAGGTTCCTTCAACATGGACATATTATATTCATATTTTTTCTCAACTTTCAATTTTAAGAAACAAACACTATGTTAAGGCATCAGATCAGTTCAAATAAGCTTTTCTTAAAATAAGAGAAAATGAAAAGTGAGAACACGTTTCTGTTTCATTTAAAAGCGTTGGTTTTCTTTTTTTATAATGATATAACAATTTATTATTTTAGAAAGCTTACAATTTTGTACGAAATTTTGAAACACGGGAGATAATAAATCTTTTTCAATTACCCATAATTCAATTTCTTTGCCGTTATATTGCAGTTCTTGTAGGAAAACAATGAGTATGCTGTTGACCAAATATTTGTCGTGAATGAACGCAAATGATCAACTGTTTATGGAGAATCACAGTTTTGCTACTTTTTGTCGTTGACACCTGTGTTGTTGTATTCCACCTTATAACAGGCGGAGTGATCAATGATAAACTCCTTAATTAAGTTCGTTGGGCATCCCCACGTTTCTCTCTTTTTTGTTCAAATCGTTTTCGTGGAACTGGCAAAAAAAGCGAACAGCCAGAATGTCGTTTTTTTCATGAGCGCATGGGTATCCATTCTGGTGCTATGTAATATGTTAATGCATTTGACTATCCTTATTGCTGGTTCAGCATAGTGAGCCTTTGAGCACGCAGCCAGTGTTTGTAAAATTTGGATACGCTGGATTGCTTTGTGACGTAAGGCACTCAACGTAGGCAATAGATGAAAAGGGTAGTCCTGCGCACTTGCGATTTTATATACCAATTATATTTTTGATGGCAGAATCATTGAAAATACATGATTTTTCAATTTATTAAACCGTTTCAATTTTGGTATCCAACCCGTCACACAAAAGTTTTTAACCCCCCCCCCCCCCCCTCCGGTTTTTTGGCTGGCCTCGAAATGGTTAAATGCTGTTCATATATATACAGAACGCACTTTTTGAGTTGGCAAGAATTAAAAACAGGCTAGCGAATTTCTACACCTGGTAACCTCTTTGAGTTATGTATTTTACGGGCTCATGCTTTTTGAGGAGCGCCTATTTTTTAAGTAAGCAATTTCGAGGAGGGATCTTTTCTACTCCATGCGGACGTCATTCGAGCCTCTTCCCTTTTACTTTGAAGACTAAATGTCATCGCCCCCTCTCCAGTCCTCACCACTGGTTTTATGTGCACTGAAATATCAGTTATATTTGTTCGCTAAAAGTATTTTACATATGAATGTAAACAATGCAGAACCTTTTAAACTTTTCGAAATGTATCACTTCGCTAAGAAAAAGTGAACTGCTGCTCTAGTTGCAAATGCACTTATTATCAAAAGCACGTCGAGTAAGTTCATGTGTGTGGTATTCCCCGATATCAAGTACAAACTGTATCAACTATGAACTAATAGATAAGATTTCATATCACACTGAACGATCTAACACAGATGATATATTCAACTGAATTTTCTGTCTGCCTATTTGTGTTTAGCTCTCTTTTTAAAAGGATACAATGATATTGTTAACTATTGTTTTGTGCTTATTTGGTAAGTATTTTATTCCATAAAATAGTTATTATGAGCATGCTAAATACTGCTTATAAAACAACTTAGCACAAATTAAAATATCTGTGCGCTGCTGATATAATATACATTTTTACTTAAAAACTCCATAGTGGATTTACAAAATCATTATCACAAGTTGTTGTTGTTACTGTTGTTGTTGTTGTTGTTGTTGAAATTCTTCTTCTTCTTCTTCTTCTTTCTATTATTATTTTATTATTCATCGCCGTACTACCATGGGTGGAGATATAGAAACGACTCGTGTCCGTCTGAACGTCCATCCGTTCATCCGGCCACTTTTTAAACTTACCTTAGTCGCCCAGCTTTGAACCTTCACACAGTGAAAGAATATATATTGTAAATTTGCACCGTCTTGGTTTCAGTTCGTTTGACAAAAAAGTGCCAGAATTACGGCCCTCTGAACCTCTAATTTTTTCTTTTTCTCAGTTCGTGTGGGGTGTTTTGTCCAGGTTACTTTGTTATCTTTTTCTAGTCGCACAGCTTGAAACTTCACACAGTAAAAGAATATATATTGTAGATTTCCAAAGTCTTGGTTTTAGTTTGATCAACTAAAATTACTATAATTATGGCCCTATGAACTTAGATAATTGCCTGTCTATACGGATATGAGCAGGTACCCACTTACTTCAAATTACTTTGCTATACTGCTAGATATTTAAGCCATTGTGTAATCATTTCACTTCCTTTCTAAAGTGTGCTTTATCAAACAACTTTAATACCAAACCAGAGCTTCAATACTATGTATTTTCGACTTGATTTGATTTAGTGCTGACATATTTGGATATTCCGACACTACGATTTTGCAAAGACGTAGTTATCTTTTCATCTCCATACGATTTCACTTGACGCACATAGCCAACGTTCGAACTAACTGCTAGACGGGGATTTACAATCCATGATTGTTAGCTTTCCTAAGTATCATACACTGGAAACTTCACACGGTAAAAGAATTGATATGGTAGATTTTCAACGTTTTACTTTCAGTATGAGAGACCAATAATGTCCAAAAATTACAGCTCTCTGAACTTAGGTGAATTATTTTTCACATTCTGAGTCTTGCTGGCTTATTTGATGAGGACAAAAAAAATTATCTCTGTGAATCGGTAAGGTTTCACTGAATTACGAAAGCTCGAATACATCACTGCTCGGCGGGGGATATGCAATCCACGATTGTATTATTATTATTATTATTATTATTATTATTATTATTATTATTATTATTATTATTATTATTATTATTATTATTATTATTATTATTATTATTATTATTATTATTATTATTATTACTACTACTACTATTTAGACATCGTAGTTGAAGTTTTTTAACTTTATCTTCTTTACATAGCTTATAAATTGATTGAAAATCTTTTCTGAAAATGTACTGGAAAAAGTCTGAAGCATTTTTCAAAACAAATGAAAAACCACCGTTTGATAATGACAGGTTGTGTATTAAGCAAAGCTTGCAGAAAATAAATAGTTTTATGGAGTATCTAGTCGGTTCATTAAAATTGTCAACTTGAACATGTTTGCCAGACTGAATATCTTGTAACTGCATAGATAACGTGATAGACTGATACCTTAGAATAATAGAAAAAACTGGAACGGCTTCGCTATCGAGTAGCAAAACCTCATGTGTTTAAGTAAAAAGTTGTGAATTTTTTTCAAATTGGTTGAGTTTGTATTTATACTCGATACATAGCATTTCCACACCAAGAGAGATTATTGGGAAACTGTACTTTCCGCAAAATAAACAGGTAAGATAAAGGGTTAAAAAAATTAGGCATCTACCATTCAACAAACCATGTCGGTTTATGTTTCCTTCTATGATTTCAATCACGCCAACTCTACTTATGAAAAAGTGTACATTTATTAAACATTTTGTTGTCAAAAGTCATTGACTAGGACAGTAACCGTTACAGAAGTGAGTACGTACCTCCTTGATTACAGCCCACCACTTTCATTGTGCCAATCCCAGCACTGCTTACAGATGTGACGTTATGTTAGAAACTGCAATGATATTCTTTTCTCATCCACGTGCTTCTAGTAAAGAGCTACAGAAACATTCCAATAGGCATAAAGTTGTCCTTGTGATCCAATTAAAAGATACAAATCATTAATAAATTTGTTAAAATACGTACAGTTCGGCAAACTCACTGCCAAAGCTTCATTTTCACTGTATTTTGACCAAGTTTTACATTCAAACTTCAGTCATTTTAAAAGAAATCCCCGGACCAAGTTTCAAATTTATAGCGCTGGCCGTTTCAGAAAAGGTGTGTGTCCAGTGGAGAAAACTTCTCTTTTATATATCAAGAGGAAAAAGAGGACAAAAGGCAAAAATCTCTTGCTTAGAAACAACACTTTCTTGCAAGCATCATATACCTTGTCGCTTTTTGCTCCTTAAATTATCTCAATTTTCTAGGGCCTGCGAAAGCACAAGATTATGTTTGCGGATTATCAAGACTAGAGAGCTCATTCCAATCTTCGCGGGTGATTGGTGGCACTGATAGCATTGAAGGTTTGATTCCATGGATGCTCCGCCTAGAAGAAATTGATAGCTCTTCAGGGGTTATAAATCTGATCTGCGGAGCCGCGTTAATAGATCCTTGGTTTGCTCTAACATCGGCACGTTGCTTGCAACAAAACAGGTAAGGATAAAATTTATTTAGAATTCCAGTAATAAGAGTAATGATAACTCAAAAAAAATATGAATCTTTACTGGCAATTTTCAATTTGCATTATTTTTAGAGACTACAACACAAATATATTTATCGGCATATTCACATGTGACGAATGCCCAAACATAATCTGCATAAACTACATGTTTTAGCACTTTATTTAACTACGTTCTTCAACAATGTGTTTATCAGATAGTAAATTTATCATAGCGTAACGCGACTACATGAATAATATCCTCTTATCCAGTCATCGTGCAGTATTGTACAGTCTGTGCAATAAGAACATTGCATTTATAAAAATTAAAGACACAAGATTTCGGTCTCTCGTGCCATGACTTTTTTGTTTCAAGAGATCATACATAAAGAAAACAGGGCTGAACAAAAGTATGCCTACTAAAATATTACTTGAAAGCAATGCTTCGCTAGTAACATTTCGGGTATTATAATAATAGTAATAATAATGGTAATATTCCGACAGATGAAGTATAAAATTTTTCTGGTAGTTTTTGAATGCAACACTAAATTCTGCGCAACAAGTACATCAGAAACCTTATTCTGTCAGTAGACTAGTCCTAGTTAATTAAATTTAACAATGCAACCTCAATAAAAAAAACATTAAGTGTTACAGATAGCTTACGTAAATTTAAATAAACGATGATTAATGTGGTGAAAATTGGTAAGATTATAACGGCAAATTAAAGAAGTATAATAGCTGTACAGTTATCACCGTAACTGATGATGTGTTTGCTTATGTAATTGAAGTGATGAGCTACAGGTCGTGGCTGGGTCTCTCGGAGAGGACATAACAGGCTATGAGCAGTATCTTACCATCCTGGCCGTGTATATTGTGAGTCTTTATCTGTCCTTTCGCCACGTTGGACCTGTAATGGTTAAAGAATTGAGATAGCTTATTGAGCTTTATGGTCAGGTCATCTGATATTAAAATGAATTTTATCTGGCAACGTGACGTGTAAATCCAATTATCCCAATAAATTTGATAATACATTTGTCCTGGCACATCTCCATCCATTTATTAAATAGTGGAAATACAATCAGTTCTTAACTTTGTCATTAGAAAAGGTAGATCATGTTCGATAGTATTAAAAATTTCAATGTCGATAAACGGTCCAAACTTTTCAGTTTATAAAATTCCATGCACGATTCGGAAAAATGAACTTAGTGATTAAAATTACTATAATTTTAGACGTTTATTTAACCTTTTCACCATGCCTTTTGAAAATCTTTTATGCAGCACCCTCAGTTTGACAATTCTTCAACTAACTACCCAAACGACATAGCCATTATTGAATTTACGGAAGCAGCTGATATTAGTGAAAGTGCTGGACCTGTTTATCCTATTTGTCTACCGCCTACAAATGATACGGTGTACTGGGAGAATCCCAGCTGTATTATGACCGGATATGGTATAACAGGTGATTACGTAACAATTGGTGTCTAATGATTTCAGTTACTTCATCACTATTAACAAAATCTTAGAGAATGTGCCTCACCAAAAATGTAACAGTTCAATCACCGAATTAATAAGGACAAATGTATATCAGTTTTGATTTGATTGTACACTTGTTTTGAAAACAACAGTTTGGAGCACTACCTATAGGGCCTGCATTATGTTGTGTTCTTAAATGCCAATGTGAAAGTAAAATAACAGATAAGAAATGAGTGCTACAATATATTGTCAGATAATAACAACAGCACATATCCAGACACACTACAACAGGCGTGGGTAGATGTCATCCGCGAAATCCAATGCGAGCTATGGTGGAGAGAAGAGGACTTCCTATTGCCAACACACCAGTGCGCTATGGACCAAATAGAGAGCACAGTGTCGTTGTGTGAGGTGCCGTAATTTCTAACAATGGACACTCAATTATCTGGCTTTAATAGTCTCTATTTCCAAATAAAGTTTTTTCAGCAGATTCAATATATATGACATATAAAAGTAGGTGATATGGATTGTCTTACTACTGGGTGATTGAGAATATGAAACAATTCTATTTCAATTGGGCTGCTTGCAATTGCTTGCAATCGGAAGTACGTTATGGATGTTGAAGAATGAAATTTTCGATTTTATATCCGAATGGTTTAGTTTCTTGAGTTAGATTTCTCTGGTACTATTTAAAAGTACTTCTTTATTTAGAAGGTATTAATAATATAAAGTGTCATTAACGTTAATTTTCTTGTTAATATTTATCCTTTTATTTTGAGACATTTTAGCATCATATATTGTGTATTCGCTTTTACAGGGGGATCTTGGATCTCCATTAAGCTGTATGGTGGACGGGAGATTTGACTTAGCAGGTGTAGGATCATTTTACGGAGAAAATTGCCGAACTAATATTCCTTCGGTATACACAAGTACAGGTCCGTATTTGGATTGGATTGTTGATATTACTGGTGTATCTCCCAGAACAGATTAATAAACGGCATAGCATTGTTACATATTGTTGTTTTCATTGTGTTGTCTTATTGACAGAGTTTATAGAATTTCTTCGCTTCTTGCTGCATCTACCTGTGCTTATAAACTGGCACTGAATACTCGTAATAGAAATTCTACTAAATTCTACTAAACATTATAGTTATTAATAATACAAAACACCTCTTGTAGCATTAGTAACTATTTACTCAAAATACTGTACACTGAATATTATTTAATGCATGCAATAAGGATATCAAGAACTACACTTTTTACGAAATAGGAAGAAAACCATTGTGAAATGAAAAATCCTATTCAACCCTAAGTGTAGCAAGATAGGTGTAAACGGTTTTTTTTTTTTTTTGGCAACATCTGCTATCATTTCCCTCCAGTAGAAAATAAGCCGATTACATCTGACCAGGGACAGATGGAAATTTTTAATCATAAGTATTTGACTCAATAATGGGAAAATAATGTCACTTTCCTGTCCCTAACGTTTTTATCATCTCTTATCAATACAGGCTGATTTTCGATGTGTCATTTCAAAAACACATTGCGACAAACCATAAGGGACCAAGTCATTTTTCTAACTAGAAGCTCATTCCGCTAACGAAATGTTCAACACTTGACAAAAATTAAAACGCAAAACTACTTCCCTCAGTGGATTATTTCTTGAATAATATATTACAAACAACACAGCTTGAATACGTCTTATAAGCCGAGTAGTGTTTGGTTGTTGTTGACTCAAAGTTTTATTGGCTGGTCAGGTATACGCCGTGTTATCTATTTACGCAATGAAAGCTCGCACAAAGCTCACTGAGCAAATGTGTATTCTGTGATGTCGATAAATACTACGCATTTACTTGAAAAATTACACTCTTTTCACATGGCGTTTTAACAAAGAAAACGATATGAAATACGAAAATAAAAAGTGACATGCACATGTTCAGATCAAGCTCTTCATAAATCCCAACTTTCATGGTCCTAGGTCCCATAGTGTCAGAGGAGAAGAAAAAAATCGGAAAAAGTGTCAAGAAGAAAAAAAAGGACGAATTTTGCTCGCACAAATTCATATAACCCTTGCAAGCCAAAGGCTTGTCAAGTGTTAATTACGACAAACTCATTACAAGTCACTGCAATATGCCAGTTCTTTAAATCAAATAACAGACGTCGCAATTGTTCTTCTATAATGAAGCCTGAGAATAAAGTAACAGACCATGGAGACATCTGTTGTTGACTCGGGATCTATGGTTGGTTACATAAATATCTGTTTTATAAGGTGTTTTTTTATGTTTTTTTTTTCTCTAAAGGCAAGTATTTTACGCCCAATAAAAACATCATAGAAATTAACATTCAGTGGAATGCGTGTTGTATGTGAATAAAATTGCTCATAAATACCGCTGTCCAGGAACGAAGAACATTGTGTTACGCTATAGAAACACTTAACATCTGCAAGCTGTTAATGAACTTTTTTGTAACATTAGAATTAAAACCCAAGGCGCCAATTCGCCACACGAATCAGAGCATAGTGTACCAACATTCATTTGGGTGGGATTTTAAAATATTGTATTATTATGCCCAGGTAAACACTTTCACACCTGAAAACTCGCTATCGATTCCCCCATTTGTGTGACCGTTACAAATTACTGCAAGCGATTAATGGAATCTAAAGGGAACAGGCGCAGTCCGTGATGGAGTGCTTCGCTGCAAAGTGCTGTGGATATCGAGTTAAACAATGATTGCACACAGAGAAAGCAATAAACACATGAAAGTCAAACAGCTGCCATTGTAATCTCTTTACTCTGCCCAGCTGAAGACATACAGTGGCAAGCAATTACTTCGAACTGTAATGAGACCTTCTTAAAGCAATTGTATTGCATTTCACCACGAATCATTAAGAGAAATTGGTTGCCATTCTTTTTTCTTCTCCACTTCCTTATTCTTCTTATTCTTTTTCTTGTTCTTCTTCTTTCTTCTTCTTCGTTTCTTCTTATTTTTCTTCTTGTTCTTCTTGTTCTTCTTCTTCTTCTTCTTCTTCTTCTTCTTATTATTATTATTATTATTATTATTATTACTATTATTATTATCATTATTATTGTTATTACTATTATTATCATTATATTATTATTATTATTATGACTGTTCTTTTTATTATTAGGATTATTTTTATCATTATCACTGCTATTATTATCATCACCACCACCACCACCACCACCACATCCACGTATATAATTGTCTTCAGCAACAATGTCATCGCGAAAATTTTGCATTTTTTCATGTTAACGCTCACCAGAAACATGTGACATGTGTATAATATTTCAATGAAGGATTTTTTAAAAACATATTTTAAATATATTGTTAAGGTAAAGTGTGTGTAACTGAAATAATTTTTTGGATTTGGGTGACAAAAACTCGCAGCCGGACCTAATAACAATAACATTTTACCCCATCCATATGTTTCTATGATCGGGTAAACCCCAAAATAAGCCCACTTCGCCTTTTATAGATCATGCATTTGCGCAGACTGGTTCTCGTCATACTAGCATATGAGTGTCATAAGAAAACACTTTTACACTTCCGAATAAAGTCCCCGAAATTTTTGTGCTTAAATACGCAAAGGATGAGGTTTTTACACCAATTTGTTTGAAGGCAAGCAAGTAGGAGTGTCGTTGAAATAAAACCAATTCATTGGCGAATCCAGAATTTTCCAAAAACAGGGGCAGTGCGAGCAATAAGGAAATAAATTCGCGGCGTCACCGCTCCGCATTTTTGTGAATAACATCCGACAAAAAGGGGAATGCTCTCCTGTTGCACCCATCCTGCACCCGCCACTGTAAATTAATATCCTTCAGTTCTACAAGTGGCGCTATTTCCGGTGGTTCACCATATACCAAACTGGAAAATACTTTTACTTCTCAAAAACTTCCTATTCGCTTATCTCAACTTTTAAATGTTTTCGCTTTGCGCTTTAATTCCTTTTAAGCAAGAGAAAAACTTTCTTACAGCAGTTCGAACAGTCCAATCCCGCCATTTCCTCAAGAGCCAGTTAAAAGTGGGGAAATACATTGTAAGTAGTTGGAAAACGAGAGTTCCAGCCGGCTAGGACGTCATAATGACGTCACAAAGGTGGTCTGGAACACCCATGAGAGTTCCAGACCAGATTGATAAGGTTAAGCGCGCGCCAGCGTCAATGACGTCATCATGACGTTATAATGACGTCATCATGACGTTATAATGATGACGTTATTATAAATGAGTATTATGAATGAGTACATTATGAATGAGTACGTGATGAATGTGTATGATAAATGTGTGTTATGAATGAGTGCGTGATGAATGTATGCGTTATGGCCTAGGGGGGAGTCTGAAGGTATGATAGACAGAAGGTGAAAGTGTTGCCCGAGGGCGGGATCGAACCACCAACCTTCCGACCATGGGTCCGCTTACGAGTCCCATGCTCTACCAAGTGAGCCACATAAGGTTAATGTTCGGGAAAACATTCCTCATATAGGGTTAGGGTCAGATGACTGATGATTGACAGGTCACGTGACTAGTGACGTCATGATGATTGACAGGTGACTTAGGGTTATGCTGCTTAGCAGAGTCTTAGTATGATGTCTTGACGTCATAACGTCATTATTACGTCATGATAACGACATGATAACGTCATAACGTCATGATGACGTCATTGACACGAGCGCGCACTCAACCTTATCAGTCTGGTCTGGAACTCTCATGGGTGTTCCAGACCACCTTTGCGACGTCATTATGACGTCATAGCTGGTCTGGAACTCTCGTTTTCCAACTACTATTGTATTACGTCACTACTGTAATACGGTATTCTCTGTCGGCACGAGGTTGCAAACTCACGCCATTTTTTGTGCTCTCTCTCACTCTTTTCGAGGAAATCAGTTGATTCAGAAGGTGTGATATCTTCAACTTGTATGTCTTATTTAACAGATAAAGGACCAATTTGTCACAGGCTAAACTTTGGTTCAGTAGCAGCAAAATTTCTGGTACTTATATATAGCTTCGGTCTTTTAGTGATGAGTTTACACGTAACGGTAGTATGTCGATAGTCCCGGTGTGCCTCACGTCCACAACAAGAAGCTACAGCTCGAGGAAAATGCGAACTGGCTTAATTGCCCATATTGCCTAGGAGTCATTTAAAGTCAGTTCAGTCTATAGTTGCCTGTTTTGACTCCTAAGCTCTTTTCAGCTACTGTGCAAACCATGTCTGGGCAGTTTGCTCAAGCTTGGCACAGAGTAGGACGAATTCTGTACTGGTGAACCCAAGTTAAACGATACTTCATCTTTGCCGGTCGACTAGAGATGCGTCTGGTGATTCTAGGGCGTCTGGTAGGGTTTTTCAAAGGACCGTTTTCGAACCATGATGGCACGCTAACGGTCGTAGTTGCTAAGGCCAATGTTTCGGCGAAGGCCCTAGTTACGGTATGGTTCGCCCCCCTGCCTGGCAGAGTCCGATTCTGTAGGAAACGGATTTTGACGTCTGTTTAGCATCTCTAGTCGCAAAGAGTACTCAAAATTGTTTTAAAAAGACAGTTTTAGGTGCAGCTATTACACAGGAAAGCTTGAGATGATGTAATAAGTATCATGTTTTATTAACTGTATATTTACTGGTAACTTATATAGTGATTTCATGATCTACCTCTTCTGTTTGCCTTTCAGACACGACAGAGGCCAATCTGCGGGGAGCGCCTATACAGTTCTTTGCATGTACTCCCCGCCGCCCTTATCCACCCAGCATTCGATGAGTAATAGGTATGAAAGGGTCAACGGTTTACCTCCTCGTGACGGTACCTTGACTTGCTTCGAGTGCTGACACCTGTCTCACAAAGAGCAGATGATCATCAATCGGATGCGTGCCAAGAACGAACGGAGACCTGACAGGACATTAGCCTCGGCTGCTCTCAATACCAAAGAGTTGGAGGAGATCATGAAAAAGACAAGATCGATCAACTTGGGCAGAGTCTGATTCCCCCTCCCACCCCTAGTTGCACAGAAGAAGCCTAAAAAGATCCAGGAGGACTTCGGCTTATTCTGAAACGATAGCAGACCTGTATCTACCATTTGCTGGTGAACGATCCACTCTGCATAAGACACCGACCGCAATGCATTCAGAGAGAGTCAGAGTTCTGGAAGAGGCAGAAGCCAAGCCTAGTGACCGGGTGTTAGTGACCTACAAGAACTCGGGTGCTACGCTCACTGCTCCAGTAGGCCAGAATTAATTCTCACGGTCCCCGAATACAACACAAGTACCACGCCTGCTCGCAGAAGTGATCATTCCTTCATCCTCACTCAAAGCGAAAATGCAGCGACAGCTGCAAGAGCTAAAGTGGAAAGTACAGAGTCAGTAACTCAGTAAGATGGATGCGAGTGAGGGGCGGAAGTTATCATGCTTCCATTCGTGAAGTCCCATAACAATATCAAGATTAAGAAAAACTTCGTCTCCTTCTTCTTAGGTGGAGAAGGAAGCGAAGTCCATTGAAGCATCTACGCGCCACGTCTTGAACATTATGCTTTTTTAGGACTACACGCTCAAGGCCCTCAAGGCCAAGGTTGGCTTATTTGTGGCCCCGCCTCCAGTGTTTGCGAAACTATTAGAATGATTGGCCCCGGGATCCACACGTGAGGTTATATCAAGTTGTTCACATGTATGATACGTCAACGATTCATCTGAGAGCAGACGTTTTCCTGCTGCATTGCTGGTCTAGCATCGAGGGTCTACGTGGACTGTGCCATGCTCCGATCCTGGGCGAAAAAGAACATTTTCCGTAAACCAGGAGAGCAGTACGATGTCACAGGACTTTGTCTTGAGATCTAGGATTCCCCTAACGCCAATCCAACAAGTCGTAACAGTGAAAAACTAGGTAACAGATAAAATCTTTTCTGCCGAAGCGAGCTATATCATCCGGCTATGGCAAGCCCGAGTTTCACAATCCAATTCTCGCAAGACAGGTAACAGCCAACCAAAATAGATCGGAGCTCAAAATTTTATAGCAAACCAAAATTTTAGGTAACAACCGACCAAAATAGAGTAAGGTCGGGCAAGAGACCCCCCTTAAGCGCGATTTGCTATAAAATTTTGATTTTAGCTCAGAGCGGCCGATTAGTACGCTGGTTCAGGGACAGCTATGCTCTCTCCTTCAAGAGGGAAGACAGAGAGTGTTCATTCCTCCTCCACTCCCAAACATCCGAAACCTATCAATGCCTATCAATCAGGCCCGGAAAAGGCCCTACAGGAAATTTAAAAAACAGGCGTTAGGGTGCCATGCCATTAACCCAACAGGGCTTCCCAAGAAAACAAGAGGATGGCGATTGGTTCTTGACCTCTCGATCTTCAACATTTTTCTCCACTGGACCTAATTAATCTTATTCTCAGTATTCATCTGTCAGCTCATTTGTGCTATGGCACTGGTTTATTTGCTTTTAGATGGAGTGCATATCTCTGGTACTCTTGTGTGTTTCTTTAGTTAATCTATTTTAATAAAAATACAGTACTTGCTTTTACTGCAAACCTGTTCTCGTATTGCTTATGTGATCGATGTTTAAGATCCATCTAGTGGGAGGGGGAGGGGGATGAACAGGGTCCCTCAGCTTTAGCCAGTTTCTTAGCATGTAATTCGATACAACCTGATTGTTTTTGCATTTAACATTTTGGCAAGTCGAAGTCTTGCAAAGAGTATATTGAAGTTGTACGGAGCAATGTTTAGAACCTTTTTGCGCTTTACTGCGCCGTCATTTTTTCTTTACAACTCCTCTGAGCTAGTGGGTGTAGGATATTTGACCAACCGAAATTTGACCAACCGAAATTTGACCAACCGTAATTTGACCAACCGCAATTTGACCAACCTCTTAATGAAAAAAACAGACATTTGACCAACTTCATAATCTATAGTTTTTCGTACCACTTATCAGTAAAACTTTAGCAATCACAAATGTTCAGACAAAAGCAACATTTAAACAGTTATAACACTGCAAGTAAAAGTACTGTCCAAAACATTTTTTGGTAGCGACACCACCTAATGATCTGCCCTTTTTTCACTTGTTTCACATACATGTGACCATCCAAACTACAGTTTTAGACCACCACGATTGGTTGTCGACATTTGCATCTCGGCAATTGTTGTTGTTGAAATTGCAGTTCAGTCGATCTTGCTGAAATAGCAGACAAATTTGGTTTAGTTTCTGGTTGAGAAATCCCGGTATTTATACTAAAACCACGTAAAAAACACGTACCTGAGATGACATTAAGACTTCCACCAGGTCTGGGTTTGTTTGAAAAACGTCTTGCAAAACGCCGGATTACGGAGATTAACGGGGCACGTGGAACCTTATGACACTCAATGACAGAGAGGGGATTAGCACAACGTCCCTGGTGCGACTGAGCACTTCTTTGAAATTACTTTTTCTTACGAAACCTCGAACTCCTAGATTTATAAGGTTATGTACATCTAAAACTGAAAGTTGGTCAAATGTCAGTTTTTCCATTAAGCGGTTGGTTAAATTGCAGTTGGTCAAATTTCTGTTGGTCAAATTGCGGTTGGTCAAATTGCGGTTGGTCAAATTGTATGTACCCCGAGCTAGTGCTCCCAAATGTAGTGCTTGATCTCAAGTTGTGCACCTCGATTTTTGTGTTCCCCTTTGTTTTCATTTTCATGATCAAAACCGAAGCACAAAACAGTGACTTTTTATCAAAATAAGCTGCGCGTAATGGCGTAGAAAAAATTATTACGGAAAAATGGTCACAAAAAATGATCACAGCAAAAATGGTAAGCAGAAAAAATGGTAGAGGGACAAATAGTAAAATGCTAAACAGTGAAATTATGGTAATTTTTTCATATTAAAAATAAGTGTTAATTTTTATTCAAGAAACTATCCTACAAGTCTACTCAACTTCAAAGAAAATCGCTCAGTGCCTGAAATGCTACAAGGCCTGGCGTCCATACCAGGAGTTTTTATAATCGCTATGTCTGCATTGCTGCGGATGTAGCGGCGTCTTTGCACATCATGTAGTTAATCCATAAACTACTGTGTCAAGATTTTCTTATAAACCATTACAAACAACAATGGAGGACAACAGCTTTGTCCTGATGGTTACATATATACCAAGAATGTGATCAAAGTTGGGCGCATAAGGCGGAGGTATGCCAAGGGAACTACAGACTACCGAGGTGCACTTAAAACAACAATAAACGTGGATGGTCTAGTATTGGTTGTGAATCACAATCATGACTCAAGGGACCATTATGTGACCGCAGTCAGATGTCCATTGTTTTTTTTTTATATTTAGAAGGTTATAATTTTTCTGTATTTTGTACTTTACCATTTTTCCGCTTACCATTATTTCCGTTACCATTTTTTCTGTACTTCGCAGCGATGTTTGCAAGCCTACCAACAGCCACATTGTGGATTACTTAAATGATGTGTGCTTTATTTGCATACACCAAATACGCTGAGCATAAAGAAATGCTTGTGTTGCTCTATAAGAACGACATGTGGATTCAAAATCTTACCTTGTCATTTTAAGTACACTGCATGTTCATTTCAATTATCAGCTTCAGTTATGCACTTTTCTCGGTCAGCGTTGTGGGGAGGGCGGTGAGAAGGATGTCGATTAAGTCGAACTGGCAAAAAAAGTTCTTAAAAAACTTTCGAAGCTGAAAAACATTGTCTTGTCTGAAGAGGAAAAGCAAACCAATATCGGGTGAAATGTTTTTAAAATTCTTCTCAAAGGGAAGTGATTTTAAAAATATTATTTTCTTGGCCAAGGGTTAAATATTTCGCCTTTGAGAAAAAGATTCTCGTCCATTTTCATTTTTATGAGTATTGGTTTCGGTTCGGGAATGTCCCCCAATCCACTGTCAGAATGATCGCTAAAAATGGAACTGAGTTTGCTTACTTTTATTCTGGACTTAATCTCAGCAATTCCCAGCTATAACTTCTTCAACGGGCTTTTTACGTGCTCTAACGTAATTCACGATCTTTGTCGCACTGTTCACAACTACAGGCTTCCCTGCTCCAGTCCCATCTAAAAGTGGAGATAAGCGAATTCAAAGTTTTTGTGAATTAAACTAACGTTTTATTTCGTAAAACGAGCTTTTACGAGTAAAAGCGTAATTCGCTTATCTCCACTTTTAATGGGTTCCCTTCCAGTAATATTTACCACGCAATATAAAAAAGAACTTTTTGAGGTACCGTTCAAGATCACTTAACCCTTCCATCCATCCTTCGACCAATCAGAATGCTCGAGACGTCGTCTGCTAGTCTCGTAGAAACGACATTCCCTTTTTAGCCCTAAACGGCGGTAAAACACGCCCAGGCTAGTTGGGGAAGGAGGGATGGGTTAAAATGAAGTTAAAAGTGGAGAACTCGAATTGTGCTTTTACTCGTAAAAGCTCGTTTTATGAAATAAAGTTTATTTCGCAAAAGCTTATCTCCAAGTAAAATCAGAAACAAAGTAAAATATCACAGCAACTGTCAGTTGAGATGAGAAAGGATTCCATCCATCCCTTCATCTTTAAGAACTATCACCATCCCCCTCCAACCGCCCACCGGATGGATCCCTACCTCAAGTTCTCACTATTCACTTGCTATGTATTGATGAACAATTAATTTTATTTAGTAACACTACAATGCGATCGTAAATCCATAGGATTTACGCAAATAAACTCTTTGACACTTCGAGTAGTGCGACTGAAGTGTCTTACAAGACATGCTATTCATACTTAGAAAAAGAGAGACTCCGTTGTCTAACTTTTCTTTCTCCAAATTTTTTCTAATTTACCACGTTTATTTAAAATAAACTTGTAAAGATTGACTAGATAGTTCTAAAACTACTGTAGATCGTCATAAAATGAAATACAGACCAATTTTCAGCTAAATTGTGACTGTTTCCCTATATGGGGCCGTTATGGTCCCATAAGCCCATAATGACACTATGGTCTCTTATACCATGGACAACAGACCGGTCGTTCGGTCTTCCGGACACAAACGGGTGTACGGTCACTGCGGTACGTCTGGGACCGACACGGCCCCCCCCCTTTCTTTCTGAAAGGACTTGAAGAAAGGAGTTCCAAAACTTAAAACCCGAGTAGCCGTTAGACCGAAGACTGTGCTGTACTTATTACACATACGATAATGAACAGTTCGGAGTATATAGAATGCTTAATTAGAAATAATCGTCCAGCGTTTGTCCGTAGCTTAATATAAGCATGGAGCCGAAACGGTCCGAAGGACCCTAGCGAAAGCGAAATGTCCAGAGTAAGAAGGGGAGTCCTTCTTGCAGGTTGTTACTTTCGTGGCTTGTTGTTGTTGTTGCTATTCCCGTTACGGCCCTTGAAAAAATTGCCCTTCTGCTCGCCTTGTTCTTGAACTTGGGGGATGCAGATCTACAACAGAAACCACCAGCCTGTAATGGTCGTTTCTGAAGCCACGAATGGTCCCAATGAATATAAACCAGACAATTCATCTTGTGAAAAGTCCTTCAGATAGTATTTAACAAAAGAGTTTGTGCCTCATCATAGGCTGCCAAAATGATCTTTTTAATATAATTCGAGATAGACTCTTTCGAAAGATCTTTGTTAAATTTCGGCATAAAAGAAATGATGAGTGCCTTTTGATTTTTTGTTCTGTAGGCCTCTGACATTTCTAAATACTGACGCAGAGCCTTGACGGGACCCAAAGAGATCAAGCCGTCGGCATCGGAGTCATCTGGTAGGGATGGAAGGGTAATGTGATCGAACGTTAACAACTCTTGGGCCATAATGTGGGTTTTTCACTCTGGGAACTAGGGTGACCTTCTCCCACGTGCCGCTTTATTTACCTTTCTGTCCAGGGCATGAATTTCACTTCTTCTTTTGCCCGACGCTAAAGCCAATAAAAACGTGAATCTCAATGTTGCGTTTTTTGCTGAAATCACGTCCTTACTAAAAATGTCTGGGCGTTGGAGATACCGCAAGACTAAAGATAAATCCCACTGCGCTATGTTGGATGGGCAGGGTGGGGAATTTACTTTAAAATGTCTTACTAGTTGTGAGAGGGATGCATCTTCGCCCGGGTCGTAGCCTGTGGATGCTTTAAGTCTTGACCCTATAGCGGCCTATAGCCCTCGATGGAACCTACCTTTAATTTCTCATCTGTGAATAGGTGATCGAGGAAGTCCGCTACCACTGCTGGGCTAGCCTGAAACGGGTCCAACTTAGAAATGCTACACCAAACTTATTCCACTGAGACCTGTAAACTTTGGCCGTAGAGCCCTTGTGACTGTTTACTATTTTCTCCTTCACCTGTTTAGAGAAGCCCTTGTTCTTCAAAAAGGACTGGTCAGACACCAAAGGTGGAGATTCAGTAAGTGAGGGGAGAGGTGGAAGTGATGCCAGTGGGGTTGTGATAGCAACTCGTTGTGGCATGGGATCTGTATCGACCTCACTATCTTGCAATGGAGTAGGAGGGCGAACCATGGGTCGTCCGGTGCCCACTGGACAACGAGCAATAGATACGGTGGTTTCAACTCGATTACTCTCTGTAGGACTTGCTGGGTCCGGGCAAGGGGACACGTACCCGGGAAGTTGGGTGGTCATAGCGTTTGCAAACAGATCCAGAGTCGGGATACCCCATGGAGACTGATGTGTCACCCATTGAAACAACCGAGTGTATAGGCACCATTCGGTGTTGATAACTTGACCCTGTCTGGAAGCTAAGTCCGCTAAGACATTTAGTTTCCCGGCCAGGTGACCGTTTCAGCCCGTCACCTGGTGACGGGCTGAAACGGTCACCTGTTCTTCCCGGGCCCTTGTGAGAATCTGAAATGCTAGTTTGGAAAGGGACCGTGATTTGGCACCCCCCTTTTTGTTGAGGTACGCTATGGCTGTGGAATTGTCTAACCGAAATAGGACTGCCTTGTTTCTGAGTTGGTTGGTCAGTTTGGTCAGGACAATCCAGACTACCCGGAGTTCCAGCCAATTTATGTGATAGGTCTGCCCTTCCATACCTGACCATGCCAGTAAATTCCCCACCCTGAGTGGGATGCATCGCTCTGAATCTCTATCCCTGGGGCGGGGGGCTGAAATGGCATTCATTCAGACATGATTTGCACATCGCACCACCATCTCTGTTGCCGCTAAAAGACCTAAAAGGGATTCCATGGCCTGTAGTCTTACCTTTTTCTCGGGGGGGGGGATATTTCCTATGGCTTTCGTAATTTTCTGGTAGCGTTCTGGCGTAGGGAACGCCCTTGCTATTGCCAGGTCCCACAATTCCCCTAGAAAAGTAATTGACTGTTTGGCGGTTAGTTCGGATTTGGCGAGGTTTACTACTAGGCCTACCTCTAGCTACCTCGGCTACCTGTCTGTCTTGATGTGCCAGGACCCAGTCTAGATACTGAAAGACTAACATCCCCTCCAGGCGTGCCCATGTTTTCAACACCTTCATGACCTTGGAGAAAACGTACGGGGCCGTAGCTAGACCGAAGGGAAGTGCCAGAAACCAAAACCGCCTTTTTCTACTTGAAAGGCTAGAAACTTTCTTGCCGAGCGGTGCAGAGGGATATGGAGATAAGCATCGGAGAGATTTATGGAGGTACCCCACATCCCTTCCCGTAACGACCCTTTTATCACCTGGGCCGTGTCCATCTGAAAGATGGCCACTCGAAGAAAACCGTTTATGGGGGAGAGGTCGATTACTAACCTCCATCCCCCGGATTTCTTGGGAAGCAGAAAAACCCTACTGAGAAAATTCGTTTGATTTTCTGGCATTTCCTCAATCGCTTGTTTTTGTGTCAAGCTCAACAACATTTCCTGGAGAGCTAAATTCTTTTCCGATCCCTTGGGTAAGAGGTGACTAGTTGCTTTGGCGCATTGGAGGTTATGGGAATAGGGCACCTGAGCCGTGTTGGTCTCGTTTGAAAGGTAGGGAGTAACCCCTCTTCAGCCAAGGCCCTACCCTTCCAGACGAACCCATTTCCGCCCACTGTTGCCAAAACTTTCCTAGTCTCCCTCCTACGGGCAAGGAGGCGTTTAAGGAGAGTAACTTTCCAATTCTTCGAAGTTTGTTTAAGTATCGCCAGGAGATAAGGGAATCTCGTGACGGTACTTTGATTGGTTGCTACCTGAACGACTGTGGAGTCGGACCCTCTGTCTTGCTGCCGGAGTTGGGTTTCGGTCTCTTGACAGGGGGCTGTTGTGGCTGTGCACTCGGTTTGGCCTATGCCGGCGAGGACTGCTGTGGTCGCTTCCTTTTCAGTGGGCGCTTGAAGGAGGAGCGGGACATCCTGGACATAAGGGCATAATCCTGAGAAAGTGATCGACTTTCCTGGTTCACCCTCTCTATCTCGGCGGGAGGAAATAGTTCCCGTTCCCCCCAGAATAAGGGCGTGGCGCAAATCCCGTAAACCTTGTACACTAGACCAGCAGTGCTGGAGAAAGGCGTCTCGACGTAGGTAGACCATTGACGTCATCAAAAAGGTGGAGAGTTTGACCACGTCTCGGGTAGCTAAGACCAGGCATTCTATCAGTTTAGAAGACACAGCGCCTCCAGGGGTATTTTCTCATCCGCGGACCGGTATGGGCCCGGTCGTACTAGGCAATGTTTAGATAAGTGGAATCGCGACAGTGTGCGACCCTCACCAGCATCCATCTTCTTGAATTCCTTCGTGCGGACCGTAACAGTCCTGTTGTGGTATGGCGGCCTGAGATGTCATACGAATGGGCGGATCCTCTTTATCTAAATGTGGAGAGCCACAGGAGACCTCTGCTAAGCGGACTATCTCTTGAATGGCATCCCTGAACGGTACGTCTTCCGGTGCAATCGTGGAAGCGGAGCTCGACGGGGTTGCATCTTTGATCGACGGGGTAAGGTCTGGTGGAGAGGGAGTTCGGATGGGGCGTCTGCCCACTGCCGCTGGGTCTCTCCAAAGTCTTTGCCCCCCTGCCTGGGGATCGTACCTGATCCATTATCCGTCATGGTAGATGAAAATGGGAATGCCCTGGTGTGCCCTCGGATTCTCCTTCTACGTCGTCAACCTCCGACTCCTGTTCATCAGATCCTGCTTCTGGGAGCTAAGATTGTAATAGTTGTGACATTTGGGGTTCCCCTGATGGGGTGTAGATTTCCTTCTCTCTGTTGCTTGGAACTGTGGCGAGAGAAGAAGTTTCCATTGGCCCGACATGATTTGCACATCGCACCACCATCTCTGTTGCCGCTAAAAGACCTAAAAGGGATTCCATGGCCTGTAGTCTTACCTTTTTCTCGGGGGGGGGGATATTTCCTATGGCTTTCGTAATTTTCTGGTAGCGTTCTGGCGTAGGGAACGCCCTTGCTATTGCCAGGTCCCACAATTCCCCTAGAAAAGTAATTGACTGTTTGGCGGTTAGTTCGGATTTGGCGAGGTTTACTACTAGGCCTACCTCTAGCTACCTCGGCTACCTGTCTGTCTTGATGTGCCAGGACCCAGTCTAGATACTGAAAGACTAACATCCCCTCCAGGCGTGCCCATGTTTTCAACACCTTCATGACCTTGGAGAAAACGTACGGGGCCGTAGCTAGACCGAAGGGAAGTGCCAGAAACCAAAACCGCCTTTTTCTACTTGAAAGGCTAGAAACTTTCTTGCCGAGCGGTGCAGAGGGATATGGAGATAAGCATCGGAGAGATTTATGGAGGTACCCCACATCCCTTCCCGTAACGACCCTTTTATCACCTGGGCCGTGTCCATCTGAAAGATGGCCACTCGAAGAAAACCGTTTATGGGGGAGAGGTCGATTACTAACCTCCATCCCCCGGATTTCTTGGGAAGCAGAAAAACCCTACTGAGAAAATTCGTTTGATTTTCTGGCATTTCCTCAATCGCTTGTTTTTGTGTCAAGCTCAACAACATTTCCTGGAGAGCTAAATTCTTTTCCGACCCCTTGGGTAAGAGGTGACTAGTTGCTTTGGCGCATTGGAGGTTATGGGAATAGGGCACCTGAGCCGTGTTGGTCTCGTTTGAAAGGTAGGGAGTAACCCCTCTTCAGCCAAGGCCCTACCCTTCCAGACGAACCCATTTCCGCCCACTGTTGCCAAAACTTTCCTAGTCTCCCTCCTACGGGCAAGGAGGCGTTTAAGGAGAGTAACTTTCCAATTCTTCGAAGTTTGTTTAAGTATCGCCAGGAGATAAGGGAATCTCGTGACGGTACTTTGATTGGTTGCTACCTGAACGACTGTGGAGTCGGACCCTCTGTCTTGCTGCCGGAGTTGGGTTTCGGTCTCTTGACAGGGGGCTGTTGTGGCTGTGCACTCGGTTTGGCCTATGCCGGCGAGGACTGCTGTGGTCGCTTCCTTTTCAGTGGGCGCTTGAAGGAGGAGCGGGACATCCTGGACATAAGGGCATAATCCTGAGAAAGTGATCGACTTTCCTGGTTCACCCTCTCTATCTCGGCGGGAGGAAATAGTTCCCGTTCCCCCCAGAATAAGGGCGTGGCGCAAATCCCGTAAACCTTGTACACTAGACCAGCAGTGCTGGAGAAAGGCGTCTCGACGTAGGTAGACCATTGACGTCATCAAAAAGGTGGAGAGTTTGACCACGTCTCGGGTAGCTAAGACCAGGCATTCTATCAGTTTAGAAGACACAGCGCCTCCAGGGGTATTTTCTCATCCGCGGACCGGTATGGGCCCGGTCGTACTAGGCAATGTTTAGATAAGTGGAATCGCGACAGTGTGCGACCCTCACCAGCATCCATCTTCTTGAATTCCTTCGTGCGGACCGTAACAGTCCTGTTGTGGTATGGCGGCCTGAGATGTCATACGAATGGGCGGATCCTCTTTATCTAAATGTGGAGAGCCACAGGAGACCTCTGCTAAGCGGACTATCTCTTGAATGGCATCCCTGAACGGTACGTCTTCCGGTGCAATCGTGGAAGCGGAGCTCGACGGGGTTGCATCTTTGATCGACGGGGTAAGGTCTGGTGGAGAGGGAGTTCGGATGGGGCGTCTGCCCACTGCCGCTGGGTCTCTCCAAAGTCTTTGCCCCCCTGCCTGGGGATCGTACCTGATCCATTATCCGTCATGGTAGATGAAAATGGGAATGCCCTGGTGTGCCCTCGGATTCTCCTTCTACGTCGTCAACCTCCGACTCCTGTTCATCAGATCCTGCTTCTGGGAGCTAAGATTGTAATAGTTGTGACATTTGGGGTTCCCCTGATGGGGTGTAGATTTCCTTCTCTCTGTTGCTTGGAACTGTGGCGAGAGAAGAAGTTTCCATTGGCCCGATTTCCTCGTCCTCATCCAGCAACGCAGAGACTTGGCCAAAGAGGGGCACGCCCACGGACTCCTCCTCACTGATGGTGACCGTCTCGGGAATGTCCAAATTAGAGTCCAGTAGGAGGTGAGGTAGAGGCGAGTCCGACATCGCTGCCACTGACTGATCCTCCGGAGGAGGACGAGAAACCGTAGCTGATGGTTCGGGCTTCTGTTTTTTGACTAAGCAGATTCTCCTGCTTCTACACTTGATGTTGTAAATCCAAAAATTGCTTTTGCAGTTGCGACTGCATAGACAAGAACGCTGAAATATCACTCGGGAGACGCTGCAGCTGGGGAGGGGGGATAAATCCTCTCGCGGGGGAATGCCTAACTGGCCTGAAACCGCCGAAAGAACTGTTCCCGTATCCTTATGTGTCACAGTCACTTGTTCCACAGACGGAGACTTGAATGCCCCCTCCAGACTGCCAATGGGTTTCACTCTGGGAGATGATGCCCATGCTTCACGGAGAAGATCCCATTCTTACCCTTCCGGGATATCCAATTCTGCTACAGTCTCAGAAAACGCACGTCCTTTACTCTTGGATGTTTTATGTCTCTTAGATGATGTAGTGGCATTCGATTCTGCACCAGTGTCAACGTGCACGGGAGTGGAGACCTGGCACAGAATAACGGAGCTAGCCTTTTTCATGGTATCCTGAATGAATTCACGAGTAACAAACGAGGCTGAAGAGAGGAATTTACGCTTATCCCTCCTGCGTTCGTTCTTTGCCCTATTCCGTAACAGGGCTTTCTTATCCTCTGGGGTGAGATGTAGACACTCTTGCTCGCACAGAGGTATTCCGTTGTTCCGTCTGCAGCGATCGCAGATGGAGTGAGGATTACCCGAAGTTGGAGGATGAATACACTGAGGCAGCAACGGTGGAGAGTGTAGACTGGCCTCTGTCATATCTGAAATGCAAGCAGAGGAAAAACAACCGTAAGAACATGTAGCAAACGTATCTACAATACTACATTTCTCGGTGTTCTACTTCGACTGCAAGCTTTACTCCTCCAGGCTGTGTTTACAATCGCCCAATCACTGCAATGACTCGATGGGGAGATTAACGACGAAAAGAGATGCTTCCTGGACCGTAACTGGCTGGACCGTAATGGGCCTTCCCGTTTCGGGCATGGGTCTCACTTGCCTCAGATGGTACCCTCAGATCATCGGACCGTAACGGGCCAAGAAGTCCCGTTGGCCCAGAATGGTCTACTCGTACCTGTGACCGTATTACTACAACGGGAAAACGGTCCTGGCAAGGAAAAAGACTCTCAGATGTCACAGAAAACGTCTCTTTTAGTCGGAAAACGCTGTCAGTCTTGCAGAACCTGCTCTACGAAGACTGAGAAGCGACCCATGGAGTACAGCTTAAGGAAAAACTCACCATTTCCGCGATGACACAGTTGGCTGGTAAAGCTTGGAATCTAAGCAGGCACAGCAGCCTGAAAAGATCCTACTCCTAGACGAAATGAGGTGGCACTTGTAAGTTCCTCGATCTGAAAGAAAGTGGAGAAAGAGGTGCACTTCCCGGGACCAAGAAAAGTGTCTCCGCGATCATGCAAACTCAACCTAACTTGACCGAAGAACAAAGTGCCGAATTTATATCACTTAGGCTCCATAAATTTATCCCAACGCACAATAATAGATATAATAATCCATTAGGTAGTGAATTAAGTAAACTATGAAGCAATTCGCACCTTAACCCAGTTCCCTTGCTGCAAAAAACCGGCAGCACACAGAATGGCGTGTTGTATAGACGCCACGCAAAAAGGGAATGTCGTTTCTACGAGACTAGCAGACGACGTCTCGGGCATTCTGATTGGACGAAGGATGGATGGAAGGGTTAAGTGATCTTGAACGGTACCTCAAAAAGTTCTTTTTTATATTGCGTGGTAAATATTACTGGAAGGGAACCCATTAAAAGTGGAGATAAGCGAATTGAAAGCTTTTGAGAAGTAAAAATGTCGCTTTGTTTCGTAAAACGAGCTCTTACGAGTAAAAGCGTAATTCGTGTTCTCCACTTTAGCTTTCCTATCCCATTCTCCATCCCTCGATAAGCGCGAATTAATTTGCTGCTCTTGGTTGAGCTGAAAAGGAGTGCCGTATTGGCGTAGTGACGTAATACAATGTACCATATTTCCCTACTTCTGATTAGCTCTTGAGGGAATGGCGGGATGGCGCTGTTGGAACTGCTGGAGAAAATGCAGCGAAACCCAGCGAAAAGCGGAGAACGCAAATTACTATTTTACTCATAAAAGCTCGTTTTACGAAAAAAAAAAAAACAAACAAACGACAGTACAGGGCACTGCACGCAATCCAGGGCGTGGTAATTTGCACAGTCAGCCTGTTTCCAAAGACAAGGTTTCCAAAATAGACAATAGTAGGTATTGTCCATTAGGGTAATGTCCAAAGTAGGGTATTGTTCAAGTCGGATATTGTCTAGCATTTTTCAGACAGGTACTGTGTATTTTCAGTCGGGTATCGTCCTGCTTCCATATAGAGAAGCACAGCAAGATTTTGCTGTGTGACATTGCAAATAAGGGATCTGAACCGCACAGTCAATTTACGTATTCGTCTGACTGGACCACGCAAGGTGTGTTGTGGTTTGCTGAAGAATAAAATAAAGCCAAGTCGCAAAAGCTCGTTTGATAAGGCAGTCGCAATAACCGCTATGTGCACCTGAGCTGAGGCTTTCAACTTTCAGATAAAAAATTAGCAAGAGTCTATGAAAAAGAAAATGAACAAAATGAGATTAGTTTCCTGATGGGATGTTAATTAAATGTTCGTGCCGATAAACAAAAGCACGATCGTTCCACACACAAAACCAGAAATATATTAATTACTGTGTAAGAATTCTATTCTTGTCCAACACAGGTGTGACGTTCTTTTGCAAACTAATTTACTCTTGCTTTAATACGAAGTGCTGTCTAAATTAATGGAATAGGGCGGTACTGTGACCATTTAATTGCTGTTGTTATAGCAATTACAAGTTCTGTTTTAAATGAATGGTATAATATTTCAAAATGATGCCGTGTACACATTTCGCGTCAGAATTACATTGAGCACCTTTGGTCCGTATGGGTTGATAATAAAACTTGAATTAATTACTGTTTATTCAAACTGACAGGAAATAAACTAACATAAAAAAAACGAATATAAATAGTTTTTTCCGTTTCCTTTTAGTCAAAACCTTGGATATAATGGCTTTGCAAAACATGTGCCATTCATGTTATGCCGGCAAGTATTGCAACATGCATTAACGTCACGTTTCCTCTGAGAGAATGGCAAGGGCTGGTGGAAAGCGTTCACTGAGCAGAATGGCAGGATCAATAGATCCATTATAGATCATTTACCTGCAAAAGATATGCCTAATCAATTCGCGTGGACTTCGAATTCTTATCGGTACGATATGATTCACATGGCATCCAGAGAAGTCTAAGTCATTTAGGAACAAAATACTTCACCAAATAGTGTTTCCCTCTCCGAAAGGATAAAAATGATTGACAAAATGGTATTAGAATATTTTCCAGTAATTTCCTCGACCAGTAGGCATTGTTAATGGGATACAACTTTATTAATTGGAAACAAAGGTGAGTCTTTTGCTTGACACTTTGAACAGGATATTTTATGAAGAAAAACAGCCAATAAAGGCGAACCTTATGCTTTTACTACTACAGTATGACCAAACTCAAACCTTTCTAAAAGGTGCTAGCGTTTTTTGTCGTCACAGCCAAAATGCCGAATAAGCGTTGACAGATAAAAGTTGGATACATGTTGTTCTATGTTGTTTACGCACCAGAAGACAGTGTGTCAACAAAAATGGTAGCATAAAAAGCAATTTGGACGTGTAAATAACGTCTTGTAGCGATGTTTTGTATCGAAATAACATGCGCCTGAAATGTATTCGAATGACCTGTGGCCGTATTCACGAAAGTGTAAGTTTAAACTTAGAGACATTCTAAGTGCAAAAATGTAAGAGTAAACTTAGATTCCCGTTGGTTAAACTTAGCGGTGTTCACAAAATGTAAGTTTAAACTTACACTCAAGTGTAAGTTCAAAATTCTAAGTTTACTTCGGACTACACTTAGATTTCTAAGTTCAATCCAGTGCCATATTTAAATAGCCGGAGTGTTTGGTTTACTTGGCAACAATGAATTTATTGAGATTAAAAGGAGATTATGAAAGGTTTTTTTAGGAGGGAAAGAGTGTTTCGAGATAGGAGTAATCCGTTTGAGGTTTACAATGACGATGAACTCTTAACTCGATATAGATTTTCCAGAGATAGTATTCATTTTTTCGTGGAAAATCTCGAAAATTTTGAGTCGGAAACAAAAAGAAGCTTTGCCGTCTCGAAACATCTAAAAATTTTCATCGGCCTTCGTTATTTACATTTGACAACCCATTTATACAATAGCGATTAGTCGTACTATATTTATAAAAATTTGGCAATATTGAACTTAGAATGTAAGTTACTAAACTTACGTAAGTTTACTTCTGTGAATATGATGTAAGTAAACTTACGTGAGTTTAATCTTGAGATCTAAGTTTAATATCTAAGTAAATAAACTTAGATGTTCGTGAATACGGCCACTGGTTATGCCACCTTTCGAACCGACTTCAAAACGTTATGGAACATATAATACTTACTGGGCAACTCTTAAGCCATTCACTAAAATCTGCTAAATTACACTAGATGTGTTAAAAACACATTGATTCCATACGTTTTTAGTTAAAAATCATCTATTATCGTTTTTCTTGTTTCCCCCATTTTACGATACTTGTCTCACATATAATCATAAGACAGGAATGTACTGGCTAAGGAGGGGAGTTAAATATTACATGTAAAATCTCCAAAAAAAAAAAAAAAAAAAAAACAGTGAGTGAATTATTGTCGCTGTGCGTTGAATTTATTGAAATTCCGAATTGTTTTGTTAGTATGGATTAGACTGACTTAGTTTTGACCAGCGAGGGTGTGTAAAGTATGAGCATTTTAACAGCAAGCAAATTTTAACTCCCCTTTCCCCCACCCCACCGTATGAGAGATTTTTATCTTACGGGTGGTCCTAACCCTCTCCCGATAAAGTCCATGGAGCCAGAGCCATGCAGTGATGACGCTGCAACAGATGCAACAGTTAATGTTAATTTAAAACCAGTTTAGAAGCTTTATTGTATATTTTTTATTTGAAGACTGAGAAACATTGTACCGCCCTCATTACCAGATAGATTCAGCTGATTTAATTAAATTACGCAAACACTTTTTACAAGACTGTATTTTCACATAAAAGTAAAATCCATTAATCAACTTTCTAAAGTTCTGTTAGCTACAGGAGCACTTAACGGAATTGGTTAATTGTACAGTTAACTTTTGTGAATGCGACCCTAGATGTTTATTGGGTTGTGGAACTTACGCAACCGTAATCACTTTGGAATAGGTGTTTGCATCTTATCCTGGAAGTAAACACATTCTTGGTGAACAATTACACGTTTTTTTTTACTTCTTTACTTCAGTAAATAATTGACATTTTTGCAAATACTAGCAATGATTTGCCACAAAAAGGTGCGTAAGGATTGGCATCCTCTGACGTGTGTATCGATGAGTGAAAGAGGGTTTCTCAAATGAGATGTCCAACGCATAGAAGCTTGTGCAAGGCGTGATGTTATACCCGATTGACCATTATCTATCTTCGCTGGCCTCCCTTGAATAAAACAATCTTTTTCACAACGGATATGTTATCTGAGCTCGGTATTTTTTCATATTGCGACTTGTAATAGCACGGCTAAATAACGTGGCAAATTAATATACTGAAGGACAAAAGAAAGTTCGCACATAAAAACCCAACTATCTCCAAAATCTATGGATATTATTTTTCTAAATTTTTAGCGTCAGATTGTAATCAGGAGTTGTAACCATCGTCATTTTTTTCATGCAGGTGTGGTTATTTATTACGGGTTTGTAGGCATTCACGTACCATATTAATCCACATAAGTCAGTATCGGCTCGATATTGAAAAATTATGAAATTACACATGTGGTCACCCAATATAACTGCATATGTAAACGCAATAAATCGATGAAAACAACGGAGAACTGAGATGCCGCGAATACCGCAAAACTGTGGCGACCAGGCTATTGGCATGCTTGAAGCTGTTGCTTCTGCTCAGTTCGTTGCCAGACGTTTCGGGTGCAGTAAAAGAGCAGTAGAAAAACTCCGAAGATGGTATCGGGACACTGGATCAATCAAAGACCGACCACGTAGTGGCAGACCGCGTGTGAGCACACCTAAGCAGGATCGCCGGATCCGCATGATCCCCCTCCGGGATCGCTTCAGACCAGTCACAATAACAACAACGGAGATCCCTGGACGGACGAATAACCGTACGAGCTCGAAAACCGCTATATGGCGCCTACGCGAACATGGGATCCGCGCTCGTCGGGTCCACATCGGAGTGATGCTAAACAGCGAGAGACAATGCCCGCCCACACGTTGTTCGGGTGTGTAGAGATTATTTAGCGGCTAATAATGTTGCTGTGCTCCCATGATTGGCATGTAGTCCGGATATGAATCCCATAGAACATCTATGGGATCATCTGGATCGCCAAGTTCGAGCCCGTATCCCACCGCCTCAAAATCTCGCGGAATTGAGGCAAGCATTGATTGAGGATTGGCACAAGTATCCTCAATACAAAATTAACAGATTGATAACTTCAATGCATAGTCGTATCTAGACCCTACTGCGTTCCAATGGATACCGCATACGGTATTAGTGGCGGTTATAAACATTGTAAATCGAAGAAAACCCAAAACGGCATTTACACTGACTTTGACGCTTTGTGACCTTTCATTAAAATTTCTTCAGAAGTTTTATTTTTCAATTATATTGTAGCGCTATTTGAGAGGTATCTTTGGTACAAATTTGAAGGCAATCGAGCAATTAAGTGAGTAACAATACAATTTTTCATTATGTGCGAACTTTCTTTTGTCCTTCAGTATATAAATTCAGGTCAAATCGGCTAATGTTAGCAGCGCCCTGCTGGGATTTGAGAGATGGGGTGGGGGATTCAGAGGGGGGAGGGAGGGAGGGTGAAGGCTATCGTCTTGCAGTTCCTGTGTTATTACGATGGAAGTGTGGAGTTGTAATCAGTAATTGTATCTGCTACTTCAGCTATGTTTCAGATTTTCTAATTATTTCTCACACATTTTATCTGCTTTTAAAATAAAGCTTCAGAGCTATTAATTATATTTTCTATAGAATACCAAACGTATTTTTTTGTGGTAGAATCTGCAGGAATCTGATATCCCATGTAATTCACTTGTTTTTTTTGTTTTTTTTTTTTTGTTTTTTTTTTTCACGATTGCTGAGGCGTACCACAAATAGTGGCAAATCTCCTAGCCTGGGTCCATAAATAAACTGTCTGAAGAATCATAATTCGCGCGAAGTTCATGCTCTATATCACGATGTCTTTCTTCCTATAATAATAGTTGTTCTTACAGAAGCGGATGAGGAGCTTGAATGAGTGAGATGCTATGATAGGAATAGAGGGGATATTAGTGTTTCTGCTATACGTCATACTTTTCCATGACATCATAGAGGCTATACGTGGTCCACGACGTCACGTGACCGAACGCAAATGCGCTACCTATATCAGGTAAATATGACACTGGGATTTGCGAGAGGTCATCCATAAAGCAGGTGAACAAGGGGGAGATTTTTGGGGCGTCACATCACATTCATACACCGGTGTGAAAAAAGGAGCGAATTACTAAACGAATGGCCCCTTAATTATAATAAACTTCTCACACTCCCTGACTTCTTTCTTTTCTTTTTCTTTTTTTTCTTCTTTCTTTTCTTCGTCTTGTCGGGGCCAGCGCAGGAGGTAGGGGCTGGGATTCCTAACCAGCTTAGTGATATCGGTATTTGAAAGGGGAAATCAACTTCTTACCTCTATTTACCCTAATCGCGAGTCTTGTCGAAACTGAAAAAAGGAAAGAAAAAATTAGCGAGACATTTTGTGTGATTGTCTCTTCAGCGGGATATAATGACACTTTAAACAGAGGTGCCTCGGAACAAATCCAGTTAAGGTCCATTTTATAATCTTCAATTTTTTTCGGCTTTCAGATATTTTTTCAGAAAAACACGTCTGATAAATGATTTCAATGTCACTTAATCATCATATCTGGCTTTGGGTTTCAGACGATACTACAAACTATTATATCACAATCCCAAATTTAATCACTTTATCTTTGTTTTTCCTCATTGATAAACAACGGGGTTATCATGTGACTGCATCCCAGTGTTGGTAGAAATCACAAAAACATTCTGCAAGCAGCAACAAATACTCACAAGTAACTCTTCTAGCAGGATTTCCTGGTGTGATTTAAGAGTAATCTTTTACTCAGCAGTTATTAAAAGCAACATGCTCTATTCCGGGTTATCAGATATAAAATAGTCAGATTTCCGGGATGGTCACATTTATTTATTTTCTTTACATATTGTTATTTGGGGGATGGGGGGCAGAGATTTTCATGATTCAGATGAAAGACACTTAAAACAGTATTATTGAAAAATGGTTCCGTTTTTAACGTGGTCACACTTGCGGGTTGTACGTCGTACTACTGTCGGGTTTCCCCTGTGTAAATGTTAGAACGAAGCGGATTAAATGCCGCGACTTTCCTCTTAATACCGTGGGCGGACTGTCGTCGGGAGACCGCCATCGCAAGTGTTACTGGGTTTTTCATTGTTTAGATATCTAGAAAAATAAAAACACACATTCCGTAGCAGCCATAGATTATGTTTTCAATGGCTGGTATTTTCCTTTTTTTAAGGCCCAGACCAAATCACATATTGCCAACCCAGCGCCGTGGGGGTAGCTTCGCCGCGGACGGTTTGTGGCGTAAGATGAAGCAAGCCACCGACAACGCCAACAACAACAGCGTCACGAATGACGTCATAACGCAAGCGATGGCTGACGCACGCGTGCAGCAATGCCAAAGGATGTTGGAGCAGCAGCGAATTGCAAATCACATGGGAACTTGATTGCGCTACGACACAATAAACTGTGATATTCTTGATAAGTTTTATATGCTTACTTCCCCTCGCGTTGAAGGAAGTAGCTATTGTGTATTTGTGACTGATGATCCTATGCATTTCTATGTGTTATTAATTAAAAATTATAGAAAGGCTGAATTGCAATTGCGCTCTTTAAGAGAGTGCTGCATTTCTAAGTCCGATGGTGGGTCCATTCAAAAGTAGGCCTTCTACAGTGCTGCTCTTCTCAAGAATATGTTATACAACACTTGTTTTCGTTTGACTTCACTTACTTTCTGCCCTAATGAGAATGCCACAGATGCGTCTCTTTCTCTCGTTGTTAAATGTGAGTAGCAGTACGTGCCTTAATTTATACTTAGGCAAAGAAAAATATGAAAAGGGGAATGAAATTTTTTTTCTTTTTTTATTCTAATCATCATCTGCCTAAACACACTCGCCACTTCAAAACCCACCTCCAATCAACACCCAAGCCCTGGAAAAAATTTAAATGATTTGTTGCCTTTATTCATATCTATGTGCGTTATAGAGCGTTACCAAGTAAACATTGCAATGTTGGATCAACGTTTCATGGACGTCATCGAGTTTTGGTTGTTTATTGAAGTAAAAGCAACGCCCACCTTCTAATTTTAGATAGATGCCGATTATCCGGAGTCTTATCTACGCTGCATGAATGTTGGAAATGGAAGCCGGAACAACGTCTGAATCCAGACGCTGTATATAGACGCCAGGGAAGCGACGTTGTACAGATGTTTCGAAAATATTAATCTAGAATTACACCAGGTTGTTTTTTTGGTTGTGAGTCCAACGCCAATACAACGTCGATTTATCGACTTCTATCCAGCATCAGTTTTCCCACGTCTATTAAAGGTTGCACCAAAGACGTTGATTAGAGGTCGGGGAAAGTTGTGTTGTGGTTGCAACCAAAAGCAACGTCTAAACAACGTTGCTCACCAACGTTTGTTCAACGTTGTACCAAAGACGTTGGTTAGATGTTGATCTGTGGTCATGACCAGTCACAACCAAAGAACAACCGTAGTTAATGTTGTAGTTTGGTCAGAATAACGTCGCAACTTCTAATCGACGTCCATCCAACGTTTTTCCAACGTCACTATGTTCACTAGGCTTAGAATATACTGGCTTAATTTTCAGTCAACTTGAAGTATTATTCACAGCCCAAAAAAAAAAAAAAAACTGTGAGCATTTTCGTAACTGGTCAATAGTTGGATGATATTTACCGTTGTTTTGACATCAAAGAAAACGTTTGCCTTTGGGTCAACATTTTCGCAGCTTATCAATACTGTGAAGCAATACCTTGTTATATACACCTCATTACACACTTTTTTATTCAGATTAACTGCAATATCTGCCATGATTCTGTTTCTATCAACATTGTAAAATTATTGACTTGTGCATCGAACAGTGAGATTTTATCATTTGCCCAAGACATGTAACAATATTTTTGTTGATCTGAATATCTTCCAGAACGAGAAAATGAAGCACCTTGATCTGTTTCTATGGTTCCCTGTGTACAGATCTACTTCTGTAGTTCCCTGTGTACAGATCTGCTTCCCTGGTTCTCTGCTTACAGATCTGTTTCTGTGGTTCTCAACGCATAGACCTGCTTCTGTGATTATGTGATTCTCTGTGCACAGATCTGCTTTTGTGGTTCTTTCTGTGCAGATCTGCTTCTGTGGTTCCCAGTGTACATATCTGCTTCTGTAGTTCCCTGTGTACAGATCTGCTTCCCTGGTTCTCTGCGTACAGAACTGCTTCTGTGGTTCTCTGTGTACATATCTGCTTCTGTAGTTCCCTGTGTACAGATCTGCTTCCCTGGTTCTCTGCGTACAGAACTGCTTCTGTGAATCTCTGTGTACATACCTGCTTCTGCTTCTGTGTAAGATCTGATTCTGTGGTTCTTCTATATTGTTGATGTGCATTTTTACTCATTTTATTGATCAGTTCTGTTGAGTACGATTTTTGTGATCACTTTCTTCTTGGTATCGGCTCTAATAAATAAATTGCTACCCCATCACTCTCGCCTGACAAGCTATCCTTATAACACAAGACCATTATGAATCTTCTCTTTTTTTTTATTGAAAACATTGAAGAGGTCATCCCGGATAGACTTCCTGGGAAAATTACCATCATGGAAGCAAAAAAAACAACTACAGCGTATCTTGTTTATATCTCAATTCTGCTTCACACCCAGCGCGGAGGGATTTCCTGGAGTGATACCTTATCAACAACTGAAACACGCCCATTTTTCTTAACATTTCCGTAATGTAGCTGTGAAGAGGCTCAACATTATTTCCCAATACCGAAAGTTTTATTGTATAAGGTACAGCTTATGATGTTATCTTTGGTTATTCCGACACAGCGCCGACAGCAAAATAAATAAATAAAAATAAGCTGAAACGGCATGCCGATTACCAACGGTGTGCTACGTCGTTCCAAAATCACCACTTATTATGTCATATTGATTCTAATTCGTTCAAACGTCAGAAATAACGACGAATTAAGTATAACTTGTATTATCGCCCACCGAAATTTTAAACCGTTAAAAAGAAAATAAGGGTGTTTCCATTTAAAAAAATCATAAAAAATAACGCCGCCTTTTATTTTGATATGACATCAAAATTATTTGTACATTTTTACATGTTAAATGCTATGATACCTAAAATAAAATGTCTCATGATAATTTTTTCACATGAAGTATGTATATATTAGAAAAGATATTCACAACATTTTAGATAAATTGCTTGTGTCTAATTACCTTTTATACATCGGTGCTTTTTAAATGTTCAGGATATATATATATATATATATATATATATATATATATATATATATATATATATATATATATATATATATATATATATATATATATATATATATATATATATCTTTCTCAGTTTTCGGAACGATCTGTTCTAACTTGTGTAGTAGCTAGTAGCATATATTTTCAATTTCGTTCTTATTTTTTACAGTGAAACACACAAAAAGAATTTAATTTAATATAGGCACTTTTATATGATGATTCAAATATTAGTCTGTATATACATAGAATTAAAAAACGTGACTACCAATGTTGTTTAAGTTTTGTATGGTTCGAGTTGTCGAAATTGGGTCTATCTACGGCCAATACAGTAGAACCGTCCTCCAGATTAAAGTAAGAGCACCTCCTAATCAAGACATCTTTTGTTTAGTCAACAAATTAACACCTTTTTGTGAGGTCCGGCTGGCGGTCCACTCTCGTTTCATCCCAGTGTTGGTCTTTTTAGAGGTTCTACGCTGTAGTTAAACTGTTATGAATACAACGTTCTGAAAATACACCATTTATGGGACTAACTGCGTTGCATGTTTACAAATATATATGTATGGGGAATTAGCTTTTGGGGTGCGCAGGGCAAACACTTATTCTTAAGTTATCCCCAATGGGCTGTTTTCATTCTGATCAATTCCCATTACGACGATATTATGAGCAGATTGGGATCGTGCCAAAATGAAGATTCTATTAATGCAGGAGAGATTTGGAATGGTATTATCCATGGTGTGAATAATTCTTTTAAACAACAACATAGCAAACTAACGACAAACCTGGGATTACCTGCCATTAAAGCTTCATTAAATCTAACTGCAAATACAGTATTGTCTTATTAAATTCATAAATTCACAAAAAGCAAGCATTTAAATATTCTTGAAAAGAAAAGGTACAGTTTGATTTTGTTGGTTTATTGGAATATCATATCGAAGCGATACATCATTTATTCCAGCATTTCGCAAAAACATATATCGAAACGGCAAACCACGTCTGAAGGCAGTCGTAAAAATATCACAGGGAAAGAGTGATGAGCATAATAACGTGTTAATAATCCACGTAAATATGACAAGTGTCACTGCAAAATCTACACACAAATACACACCTAACTCTCTTCAAGGTAAATGCACTTTTGAAGAATGCCATAATATTTATAAATTTCATTTTCATTTTTTTTGCATCCGTAGTTCTAAAATAAAATAAAAACTTAAAATAATAATAATAAAGGTTGTAGCATGATGCACATTAAAAGCAATGTTTATCGCAACCTAACTAAGAGCCAAAAAAAGTCAGAAAAGCCTTGATTTCAATGACTGAATAATAAAACCCAGAAAATGTTCTGTGTACGCTTCTACAGATGTAAAGCGTATTCTGATACATCAGTCATCTCAGCAGAAAACAGAAAACGCCAAGCAAGTAAAAAAATATTATGAAATCTATTATTTATTTATTTATTTCTACAATCGCGTCCTACATTCTTCCTCTTTCACTGCACTTATTTTTGTGGCGCAGGTGACTGATAGGATGGCGGCGGGCTATTTGGCATCAGATCAGCCCGCGGGTCAGTTGGAGTAGTTTCAATAGCTGGTAACACGTTGTACACACTGAAAACGAAAAATAAATAGCTGAATTTCAAACGGGACACGAGATAACAACATGTGGCATATTGCAAAACACGACAAATTAGTTCAAATTTATTTGTCCTTTTGCAAAGTTAAAACACTTTCTAAAGTACTAAATCATAGGCATTCTATATGCCAAATAACTATAAAGTATTATAAAAACCTCGGTTTTCGCTAATCAAAGAACAGGACACCCCATCTCCCCCCTCCCCCCCCCCCCCACCCTCAACAGTGCATTCTAAGCCGATCGGATTTTACCCAAGCAAAGGCCCATTCCTAAACATTTATGGAGTATTCTAAGCCCTTCCCCAACACTCCAAGGCCGCGGTATGGACTGTACATTTCAAATGCAATGTATATAATCAGCCCTAGATCCCGGACCCTGAATACACAATACATACGGTTTTGCATAAGGCTGGGTCGGTACGCCATTGCCCGGCTTGTAGGGTAGAGGCTCCCAACTGACGGGACCGCGGTTGGCCGTTGGGTTCTGGGCGTAAGGCATAGCTCCATGGTTGGTCACAACAGTTGTCTATTAAAGAAACCCAAGAAAAAAATCATTTAAATATTTTAAAAGTAGAGTGCATCAGGTAATTTTCAATGACAACGGAAAGGCTGTTTGCCGCTTGCATTCCTGAAAATTTCCCATCTTTTTTACCTACACAACTATTATAGACTCAGCCTGTGCGTAATTTCTGTTCCTTTTGTTATTATCATTTCCATTGCAACAACTATAAGATTAATTTAAGAAATAAAACATCTAGGTACGTTTAATATTCGGGTGCTAAATGTGGAGTAGAATATGGTTTGAATTTGACAGGTTTACTCTACTCACGGGTGCTGCTGGAGCAGATGGTTTGGCTGCCGCTGCTAGTGCCTTGGCCTGCTTCAGTTTGCAAATCTAAATACATAAACACAGTAACTTATTTGAGTGAACTGTTTGATTGCCGCTGAAATTTTGTATTTTAAAAGACAGGAACAAGTCAAAGAATCTGAGTTATCTCTGTTATTTACCAGTGTTTGTGCATAAGTTTAAATACGAGTTGTTTAGCAACCGCATTTTCCACCATGTTGATATCAAATTAAAACAAGTTTGCTTCCTTGCTATATGCAATACCAACAATTAAATACCCATTGATATAAATAAAATTGTATATGAAACATACAGCAACTGCAAGAGCAATAATAAGAACGAGAATGAGGAATGATAACACTCCGGCGACGGCATAAAGGGTTGTCTCTGTGTTCTCCAGGTCTGCTTCCAAATCCTCTTTATCACCCCTTTCAACAGCAACAAACGTGGTATTAAAACTCAGCTCATTTTACAATGGACATAACGGGGATCAGTGAAGTCTGGCTATCTGATACTTTTATTCTAATTTAAAAAATGTAATAACTCGGGTTTTTTTTTCAAAGCCGTTAAGATGTATTTAACTCGGGTTTTACTCGTCTTCCAAAAATGTTCTATTGTTAATCAAATTTATAGCGGTCAATCGATACAGTCTGCATAAGACTGATCATCAATGGTGCTCATTACACCAGAATGTGGTCATTACATTAGCATGATCTCCAGCTGTGGTCATTACACCAGCATGATCATAAATCGCGATCATCACGTCACAAAGATCATCAGCTGTAGTCATAAGAAAAACTGCCAACAAGTACGGTATTTATATTATTCAGAGACACAGCTAAATCTTATAATCTAATGATTACTTCAGTTTATCCATCTTCCATTCAAGCCATTCGGCCCACCAGCCTGATCCAGACCACCAGCCTGATCCAGACCACCAGCCTGATCCGGACCCTGAGCCAGATCCGCCAGACCACTCTTCACTCGATTCCGGCATTTTGAGAGGCTGAGGTTATGTGTCTTTTTTCCAAGACTCCAATATCTTTAACCAAAGTATTTTTATCACAATACTAAAAATTGCTTCAATTTCATACATGAGGAGCGAATATTATCTTATTATGTTCATTATTATTATCATTATCATTATTATTATTATTATTATTATTATTATTATTATTATTATTATTATTATTATTATTATTATTATTATTATTATTATTATTATTATTATTATTATTATTATTATTATTATTATTATTATTATTATTATTATTATTATTATTATTATTATTCAGCCCCAAGAAGTTCAGAGTAGATTGATATAAACCAGTTTTTAGATAAGTGAGAGGGAAGCTGTCATCTTATTTACTTATTATTGAATATTTTATATTCTTTTTAACAATGCACCAACTTCGCTGCGTTTTAAGCTGTAACTAAAGAGAAGTATTAAAATATTTAAAGGCCTTAAATGTAGTTCGCATTTTAAAATAACTGTCTATAGTTAAAATTTTTAGCTGTAACCTGGATTTTAAAAGTTGTTTTCATGTGTTAATAAAGTGACTTTTGCTGTCTGAATTCAGAATCAAATTGTTTACTTATAAACGGCTCTCCATGAGAAATGTTTTTATGAGGGTAAGTCATAGTTGTATTAAGAAAATGATAATAAAATTAATATTATTCTAGGTTATAAAACTTAAAAGTCATTAAGATAATCAAAAATCGTGGGAGGTAAAAGAAATTAAGAAAAGGCGCTATTATTATCACTAAAATTTTTGAAGTTTTTTTTAAAGGTAAAAGAAAGATTTCACTAACCTGATTTCTCAGTAATGCGTGTTGCTCCTGGAAAATCTGCCACACACAATAATACATTGACTCTGGTTACAGAAGATTGTGGCCGGTTATTTAATATAAGAATTTAATACCAGTTTAAAGGATTTAGCAGAGTCGTGCAAGACGATAATGCCTTTACACCAGGGACCGAGCACAGTCAAGCAAACTAAGAAAGGTATTCTTATCCCTGTGTATGTCCTTGGGGAAAACTCTGAACCTGAATTGATTAAGAGTTTATATCCTGGGGTCGCCAACCAGACATCAATAAATATTTGCGATTAGGCAAACAACTCTTACAATTCTTAGAAAAAGAATAATTTACCACCGAATAAATAAGGTCATACTTAACTTATGAATGTATTAATTATGGAACCTGTTGAAGTTTATTTTAATAAAGAAAATATCACGTATTAATGTAGTCTCACACTTATGAAGACTTTTCTTTTACACATGTATTCGCTTTCTAACAGCTTTTGAATAATTTTAAGTTGGTCAGTTCAAAGGTAAACCCTTAGGCCTTACCTTATAGTGAAACATAATCTAGGTCTCTCCTCCAGGCTTTTACTTTTTAACAGCACACGAGACCTAACAATCACTTAATGGTAAATCTGACATTATTTGAATTCAAGCCCAATTTAACAGTTAATATCGAGTGTCACTTATGCAATGTTTGTTAATAAGGTCACAAACTAGAAAGAATCATCCTATTTTTTAAACTGTGTGCTTAACCCCAATGCTCACAGAGATGTAAGCTTTTAGTTGACCAGTGATGTCTGGCTGGTGTCACAAGTGTAGTTACAGGTAGAAAAAAAACACACGAAGGCAAAATCTGGCTTCAAAGCATATACTTAATTTTTGTTCTTTTTTCAGTTGATAATTATTGTTGGGTTCTGTTCCAACGCAAACAAAAAAAAAATACATGAGGAACGGAATAATAATTCCATGGCCAAAACCTTTTATACGTGACATCTAATGTGAAATTATGCACACTGCGTTTTTTGTTTTCGCCTTTGGTTACATTTTTATGATCAAACCGCGCAGCAGATAACAGTGATTTTTTTATCACCGAAAGCAACGAGTAATGTCTGCAGCAGCATTTACACAAGCATGTAGCAGTAGCCATACTGTATATTAAATCAATGATGTGTGCTTTGTGTGTATATGTTAAATATGTTGAGCATAGTATCGTGCTTATGTTGATTTTGTAAGAACGAAGCGTGTATGCAAAATCTTAACTGGTCATTTTAAATACACTGAATGTCCATATAAATTATTATGTTCAGTTACGCATAATTCTTGGTGAGGGTTGAGGGGGGAGGGTAGTGATGCCGTTTCACAGAGTAAGTAGCAAAGCTGTTCTTTCTAAAAAGGTTTCGAACATGTAAAAAAGTTTCTTAGAAAGGTTCGGAATCTGGAAAAAAAACATTGACTTGCCTGCAAAGTGTTGTGATAGCATCCAGGTCACTAATTAGTCTTATCTGTTCGCGCCCAAGCGCGCATGCATACAGTGGTCAGTCGCGTCTGTTGATTAGCATGGATCAGCATTCGCACCGCATCCATAGTTGTAAGAACATGTACTTGTAACGTCTCCAATAAAGTAATTTTAAATATACCAAAAACATTGGTATTATTTCATGGTGGCAGCGCACGTATAAAAACGCGAACCAAAAATGTAACTGTAATCATTCGTGCTCTTTAATTCTGTGATATTGTGGCTGTATTCTTTGTTTGTCTTGGGATAAACTCTAGTAGTTACATATCAGAATATTAGAAAAAGGATACATGAACTCACTCGCCACAGAACACTCACAGTAAGTAAAAAAAGAGAAACGGCAGAAGCAAAGAACGTTTAAATAAGGAATTGAAAAAAAAAGAACTAAAAAAAAACATGGCGTCCGCTTCAGAAAGTGTTTTTCCAATCATGGACTGGAGCAGTGCCGATGCCAGTGAAGCATTGCTTCTTTATAAGCAAAAAATGAACCTATACTTAGAAGACGAAAACATCACGCAGGATGCTGCTCGATGGTATTGTCGCGGTATTGGCGACGAAGGTCTAAAACGGCTGAACGCTAGTGGTTTAACGGATGAACAAAAGAAGTCACCGAACCACCTCTGGACTTTTTTTGAAAGCCAACTGAAGGTAAACTTAAACTTCAGAATTCACAGGCTGCAGTTAATGCAATACCGACAACAAAAAGACGAAACAATCGACGATTTCGTCACGAGGGCAAGAACCCTTGCTTTGAAATGTGAATTCTCCGAAGGGGAACTGAGTGAACGCTTAATTGAGCTAATCATAGCCAGCACTCCTCATGATTCATTCCGAAAGGAGCTACTCGGAAAAGCGCGCGGCACCCCGATAAAGGATATACTGGTCGAGGGAAGAAAGCACAAAGCTTTCGCAGCTGGAAGCGAGCAACTGAATCAGCTGTCCACAACACAGAAGCCAGTGGACTACTTTCGGCAGCAAGGCGCGGTGGCAGAAAGAAGTGCGGGAGGTGTGATACGACACGCAAACAAGCAAATGCCCTGCCTACAACAGCCAGTGTGATAAGTGCGGGAAGCGTGGTCATTGGCAGATCGTTTGCAGATCTCAAGCACACCCCAAGCCACGCCAGGAAAAGCCCGCCAAAGGTCAAAACAGAGGCTCCAGGCCCCAGAAGAAAACGCATATGCATGCAATTAATCAAGGCATGAACTCTGAGGACGAGGTTTGTTTTGACACTATAACACAGGTGTGTAAGAGAGAGCAGGTATTTACTGTCTTAAAGTGTAAACCCCCAAACTTACCAAAGCGCCAGTATGGTTTAAAGCTGAAAATTGACACAGGCGCATCAGGCTCAACTCTCCCCCTCCGTACTTTCAAACAAATGTATGGTGAAAACGCAGTGCAAAACAGTGGTGTGTTGCGTGAATGTACAGGTGTGAGTCTGCTAGCATACAACGGTGAGCAAATAAGGTGTCTGGGCAAGTTTACCATGCCGGTCAGTGTAAAAGGTGAAGTCTGGCAAAATATAGAGTTTTACGTTGTAGATGTGCCGGGTCCAGCCATTCTAGGGCTACAGGAAAGTGAAAGTCTCGGCTTAGTCACAATTCACGTGGATATTGTGGGTGAGAAATGTGTACCGAAGGTAAATGAGGGAGCTAATACAGTTAACAGCCTAGACGACCTCGTGTCTAGGTATCCCGACCAGTTTGACAAAATTGGTAATTTTCCCGGTGTTGCACGGTTGCATTTGATAGAAGATGCAGAACCGTATGTGGCTGCTCCCAGAAAGTGCAGCATTCACATGCGCGACAAAATAAAAGCCGAGCTTGATCGCATGGAAGAAATGGGTGTGATCAGAAAAGTCACCGAACACACAGACTGGTGTTCAAATTTGGTATTTGCCGAGAAAAAAGATGGTTCAATCAGGGTTTGTTTAGATCCCCAGAAATTAAACAAAAATCTGAAACGATGCCCACACAAAATTCCTACTTTGGAAGAATTAAATCCAAAATTTGCAAACGCCAATGTTTTCAGCAAATTAGATGCCAAAAATGGCTACTGGTTTGTGCGCCTCGAAAAAAAGTCGCAATTGCTGACGACATTCAGATCACCATTAGGACCCAGGTATTGTTTCAACAGGTTACCCTTTGGTCTGATAAACTCGCAAGACGAATTTCAATCCCGAATGGATGAAATCCTGGAAGATTTACCTGGAGTAGCGTCAATTGCCGATGATGTATGCATGTAGGGTGAAAACGAAACCCAGCATGACAAGAATCTGTTAGGTTTAATAAACCGTGCTAGTGAGAAAGGGTTAGTTTTCAACAGCGCAAAGTGTCACATTAAACAACACAGCATTTCGTTTTTTGGCAATCTGTACACCAATGAAGGGATCAAACCGGATCCTGCCAAAATTAGAGATGTTCAAAACATGACCCCGCCGCAAAACAAAGAGCAACTGAAATCGTTGCTAGGCCTTATCTCATATATGGCACAGTTTATACCCAACTTCGCGAACAAGTCACATGTGTTACGCGAGCTGGCAAGAGAGAAAAGTGTGTGGTGTTGGGATGAAGTGCATCAGAAGTGCTTTGACGAACTAAAAGCGTGTATCACGGAAGAAAGTGTACTAGAGTACTACAATCCCGATTTGGAAGTTACTCTCGAGGTTGATGCTAGTTCAAAAGGTCTAGGGGCAGCGTTGCTGCAACGAGGCAAGGTGGTAGCTTATGCGTCTAAAACACTCACTGACACCCAATCGCGTTACAGCAATATTGAGCGTGAAATGTTAGCGATAGTGTTTGGTATTCAGCGTTTCCACACTTTCCTGTACGCGCGATTTTTTACCGTAGCAAGCGAACACAAACCCCTTACCACGATAACAGCCAAGCCAATAAATTCGGCCCCAGCACGCCGTCAAAGAATGCGTTTGCAAATCGCAGGGTACAATTTCAAAGTTATTTACAGAAAGGGCCCAGAACCACGTTTATCGGACGCATTAAGTAGGTTATCAAATCCAGAAGGCCCTACAGACATCAGTCTGGAAACATGTATAAACAGCATGAGCTTGAAAACTTTGCTCTCATTAACTTCTCGGATACAAAAAGACAACAGCTGAAAGCTGAAACTAATCGCGACCCCATTCTCAGTCAGCTGAGAGAATATATTTTTTCGGGATGACCCGAAGAAGTTAGCGATTTACCCCATGAGGTCCGACCCTACTTCTCGTTCCGAGACGAGTTAGCCATGGAAAATGGTGTTGTTTTCAAAGGAAAACAAGTTTTGATTCCGGAAACTATGCAAAAGAGTATTTAGTCAAAACTGCATGAAGCTCACCAAGGCATTGAAAAAACTGGCACGGGAAAGTGTGTATTGGCTGAATATCAATGGTCACATTGAAAACATGTGTAAAATGTGCCAAACGTGTCAGAAATACCAAAGTGCAAACAGAAAGGAACCGATCATTCCCCACGAAATTCCAAGCAAAAAATGGCAATTTATCGCCACGGATCTTTTCTATTTGCACAACAAGTGGTACCTCATCACAGTGGGTGGATAGGTACAGCAAATTTCCACTGGTAAACGAAATTTCACAACCTGTTACAAGCAGGAAGGTCACAGACAAAATTAAGCACTACTGTAGCTTATTTGGCAAACCCACAGAAATTATGTCTGACGGTGGACCTCAATACACAGGTGTAGAATTTCAAAAATTTGTGGAAAAATGGTCTATCAAGCATGTGACAAGCAGCGCGAGGTATCCACAATCCAACGGTTTCATTGAAAGGTATGTTGGTTATGTCAAAAATGTTGTAAAGAAGGCGCTAGAAACATGGAATGACCTAGATATCGCGTTAATGAATGTAAGAGCGACCCCTGTTGATACAAAACTCCCCTCCCCAGCCGAACTGTTGTTAGGCAACCCAATCACAACCCTCCTTCCCAGCAGAAGTGACATTGGTAGTGAAGAAGTAAGGGAAGAGTTAACAAAAAGAAAAGAAAAAATGACCAAAAACGACGCTAAATATCATCGCGTTGAGTTGCCCGAGTTAAAGCCAGGTCAAAATGTTAGCGTGTTCTCGCAAGAAACTGGGAAATGGGAACCCGAAATAGTGGTCAGAAAATGTGCAGAGCCCCGCAGCTATATTGTTGAAACAACCAATGGCAGTACACTGCGGAGAAACAGATCCCACCTCCGTGAGCGTGTAGTAAAACCGCACGAAAGTGTAAACAACGCGTGTGAAAGTGTACAAAAGGATGGCGCTGGGCGTCCTGAAAAGAGAACACAGCGTGGGGGAAATGGATATAAAACCAGGAAGGGAAGAATGGTTCAACCGCCAATGCGATACGGCGTTCCCGTGGAGCATTAATTTTCGTCACTGATTATGTGTGAAAACACCTCAACACATTGTAAATTGTATAATGTAATTTGCATTGTAAAGTTAAATGTGGACTAGTATGAAATGTTGTCAAACCGATTAAATTTGTTTTATGTCATGTAATAATGCCCACTGTAAAGTTTTTATGTCATGGTGATCAACGCAGAAAAAGCAAAATCTAAGCTTTTATTGCTTCGCTATTTTTTTTATTTTGAAACAAACGGGGATGATGTGATAGCATCCAGGTCACTAATTAGTATTATCTGTTCGCGCCCAAGCGCGCATGAATACAGTGGTCAGTCGCGTCTGTTGATTAGCATGGATCAGCATTCGCACCGCATCCATAGTTGTAAGAACATGTACTTGTAACGTCTCCAATAAAGTAATTTTAAATATACCAAAAACATTGGCATTATTTCTCAAAGTAAAGCAATCCAAAATCAGGCTGAAAAGTTTCTAAAATTCTACTCGAAGGGAGAAAGTAGTTTTAAATATATTATTTTTTGCGACGTGTTTAATATTTCACTTTTGAGAAATAGGTTCATTTTTCAAATACATTAAACGTTGCATTAGACACCTGAGCATCGGAAAAACTTTTCGGCAACGAAAATCAATTTCACGTAGAAAGAGCGCTTTTATCAAACGTGTGCTCAACGGATGCTAAAGACTTTGAGTAGGTGTTGATCTGTGGTTGCACATGTGATCAAATCACAATCAGATTCAATGATGTAGCGTGGTCGGCTCGGCGTCGTGACCTCAGATCTACGCTCTATGGACCCGCGAATGTTTACTGGGATGCAGCATGTCAAAAGCTGTGTTTTGATGCATCGAACATCATGACATTACTTTCAACAAAGGCCTTTGTTTTTTTCTTTCAAAATTTTTTCTTTCAAAACCTTCTGTGCACACGTATTTTTGTGACCCCCAAGTGTAATTTTCGTAACTCGGTAGCGAAAACGGTCTAGTTTTCAACCTCAGTTACTTAGCTTCTAAGCAAACAGGATTGCTTGCTCATTTGGTCGGCACTTTGTTCCGGTGTAATGAAACGTTGTGACCCCCAAACAAATCGACCCCCGTATAGTAAAATGACGCCCCCTTCAAGTAATCATGTTTAAATATAAAATGGAACTGAAAAAGGTGCATATGCTTTTTAAATACTATTTTAAGCATTTTCTACCTTTTGATATAGAAAATTATTATTTTAACTCGTCGAAAAATGCTCCGGAGTTCTATCAACATAAATTCACATCAATAAAAAATATTTTATGCAAGGAAAACATAGGCATAAAATTTTTTGACAACTCATTACGTCATGCATGATAAACTGTGGTGGCGCACTTGATTCAGTATGCAATAATTTGGTGCAACATCTGGCATCTACGGAAATGGAGCAAGATGGAAAATGGGGTACCGAAGTAGAATTGTACGCAGCGGCCACTACTCTACAGACCGTCATTTACGTTTACAGTAAAGTATGGAAATGCTTGCGTTCCGATCACTGAATTCACTTGGAAACACAAAGCACACAGACGAGAGTATCTATTTGATCAATCAAAATTACCATTTTGAGTCATCGAAATGCCATTATTACGCTTGGACAGACTTTTTGGTGACTGTATGATTGTGGTGTTGGAAATGTTTTTGTGTTTGAAAATGTAGATGTTAGTTGCTAAATAAATCGTTATTCATGGATATAGTTGTTATTTCAATTAAAGAATTTATATTTCAGTAGCACTGGTGGTCGCTCTTTCAGGGTTACATACAGAAATGACAGATAAAAACGAAGGGGATAGTATTTCCACCCCACGTCCTTTCAAGCATATGTTCCAGAACACGATTGTTTCTCTGTTCTCGCATGGTAATATGTCAATATAAACAGTAAAGAAATCGACTCGCTTTTAGTTAGCTGTAGAAAAAGCACCTTTGTGAAAACTATGGCTGCAAATTCCGTCCCTTCCCCCATGAACAAAATGAAATCAGGAAAAAATAAGGTGTGGTGGCCAGCATCTCCGAGACGTGGGAGAGAGGCATCCCCGCTGAGATATTTGCTGTTCAGCCTGACTGCAAAGATACAGCACACAACACATACGCTCAATATTTACTCACCCTTTGTCGGTAGTGTAGAGATCAATAGCTTGTACTGATAGCTATGTGATATCGCGTGCCTGGGACTCCTACAAAATCGAAATTGTTGTCTCTTTCCCGATTACGAAATCGAAAAAAAGTTCAACGGAATCGAAAAGGCCCGTGCATAATCAGTTACATAATAATGACCAACAACACCCCCACAGTAGACATCCGTTCTACAAACATTCGAAGTTCGGAACACCAAAAGAACATAATCAACCGTCCTCAAACAACAGGAGTTATTGATCCCTAAGATCAAGATAGTAATTGCCAACGTCTAAAAGTTCTAGAGCACACAGGTTTTAAATCACAATTATTTTTCCAAGTATTTGAAAAGGTTGAATGGGCATGCAAATAAATTTAAGTTAAACTATAAGAATGGAGATAGAATTAATTGAAACCAATAAGGGAAAACCTGGAGTTATTTGAGACGGGCACAGGTATCATCAAAAGTACACCACAAAAAATGGACAAATTTCATGGCTATATTCTGTTCGAAGCTGTAAAGCACGTTTGAAAACAAAAAATTCTGTAGCTATCGAGTTATAGCCTGAACATAATCATGAAAAAGTGACAATCAGAGGGAAAAAGACCGAATCAGAATACAAATGAAGCGAAAAGCTTCAAGTGACATAAGTCCTCGACCGGTAAAATTGCTGAGAACCGTGCTTGAAGAGATTCCTGACGGAAATTTACAGAAAAAAGATATAAAATCTCTCAAAATGACAGTACTCCCAACTTCACGCATTCAGCTTCACCAGACCCTGACCAAAATGGATACAAAAAGCAATAAAAAAGAAGCATTTCTTTTAAAGAATGACACAGAAAATGGGATAGTGATTTTTTCTACGGAGACAAACCTTGAATGCCTGTGTTCCGTTGAAGAAATTTTCATGGACGGAACATTCAGATGTTGTCCGAATTTTTTCAGCAAATTTACACTATTCATGGATTCAGCAAAGGAAATCATGTGCCTCTAGTTTATATACTTCTGAGTGGAAAATCCGCAGATGTTTATAAGAGCTTTCCCTGACCTCAAGTCAACCTGCGAGGGCAAAGGACTAATCCTAAACCCTAAAGTGGTCCACGTTGACTTCGAAGTACCGGTTTTGACACTCGCACAAGACCTCTTTCCAGGTGCAAAACTACAGTGCTGTAGATTTCATCTCGGTCAAGTATGGTGGCGAAAGGTACAGTCCGTTGGATTGGCCGAGGATTTTCGAGTTAATACTGAAATCGGAAAATGGCTACATCTTTGCTTTGGCCTCCATTTCTTGGACCCAAAAGAGGTTGGTGATTCTTTCGTTGAAGACATCCTCCCAACTTTACCGGATAACGATAAATGTGAAAAATTCGCAGATTATCTCACCGATATCTATATTGACAAAGTTTACATCACAGCTGTGGGCTAAATATTCATCAACAGAACGCCGAACCAATAATAGACCCGAAGCCTTTCATCGGAATTATAATGCCGTTTTCAGTACCCCGAAACCCAACATCTTCCAGAATCTTCTACCATCCGGAAGCTTCAGACAACCACCCACATACTTATCAGAAGTATGGGCGTCGCAACACCTCAGACCGCCACGGAGAGAGCAAAGACACATGCGGCTATTGGCTTCTACACAAGGCTAACACAGAAGAAATAACACGCGGACACTACATCCCAGCATTGGGGCACAAATTTGTTTCTGTAATGAACTGATGGTCAACGGAGTCCCACTGTATATGGACTATGTAAACACCGTTACATCATTCTATTGTTCTGGTTTTTTTTTTGTTTTCGTCAATATTTTTTCCGATTTTGTAAAACTTTTTTCGATTTCGTAAAGCATTTTTTCGATATTGTAACTCATTGTTGTGCCTGCCTTGTAATGGTCTTAAATAGCAAAATTTCAATGTCCATTTTTGTATACAAAATGTTAATGAATTTCTAAAAAGGATGAGTTGAACCATCTAGATATGTTGCAATGTGTGATTTTAGGAAATATATAAAGGGGCAGAGTTAACCCACTAGATTAAACGAACTTAAGTCCGTAAATAATATAACATAGATTATCAAACCTTCAAAAAAAATTTTTGAAGTATCCCAAATGGCACACTTTCACTTCTGACCCAAATGATTCTGGTCCAAATGTCTGGATACCTACGGAAACAGCTTACCGAATTAAAAATCCCCAAGAGTAACAACATTTTGCACATAGAATGAAGTATTACTGTTGTACTGGGGAAGCGTAAGCATCCATCCATAAAGTAAACATTCAAAACTCACAATACCACTTGAGTGTGCAAACCTTCATCTCCTCTGTTGAAGAAAAAATACAACACAAAGAAAAATCAAACTGGACTCTTTTTCGTTATTTTATTTGCACCAAGGAAGGGGAAGTAGGGCCACATTATATGCGAATTTCTAACACAGTATCCATTTGTGGCACTTTTATTTATAGTTATTAAATTCGAAGGTTCCAAACACACACTTATATATAAGAAACAGTAACATTTGGTAAGCAAATCCAAACAGGAATTACATGGCAAAGAGAAGCTTATTTTTTATTTTTATTTTATTTTATTTTATTTCATTATTTTTTGGAAAGTCAGTTCTGTCTCAACCAAAACAAGATTTACTGTATGGTGCATAAACTGAAAAAAACTTTCTTCATTGCTGAGGCAACAGAAAGAAAATAATAAAGTACAGACTGAAACTTTAAATGTTTGTGCATGCAAATAAAATGAATGTAATCTTTCCCCCCATTATGTGAAAGGTAAAAAGAAAAACGCCAAAAGACAGAAA